>JALJVW010003588.1:1872500-2207500 GCA_024865655.1 Emberiza elegans | reverse complement strand
TTTTATTTGCCTGGAGGTTATTGGACAACAAGTCTTTCACTTTCTGAAAGACTTGTTTTGGTTTTGTTTGTCTGGGTTTTAAAAAATTTAGAATTTATTTTTTAGGGTTACATTGCTTTCACCTTTGTTAAGTAGCATCAAGGTGTATTTCTGTCTTAGTTTGTTAACCATGTAACAAGGCAACTTGCCTTAAAGTTTGTGGGTCCCTTGGTGAATCTATAACTGTAATAACTTAGTTAAGCAAGGTCGTGGTTGTAACTAGTTGTGCACTTTAAACCAGCACAAAGTACCTAAGAACCCTTCAAAAGCTGAAAAAAAACTTGTGTGTCGAGATGGCAGAAGTCAGTCCTGTTTGACTTTTTTTTTCCCCGTCAAGTAATTCTAGCTTTTAAAAGTGAATGAGTAAGTAAATCTTTGAACCCTTGAGCATCCCTTTAAAAATGTAAAATTTATTTTCATTCCCCCTCCCGGGGATTTTATTAGGCTTTAGATCTTCTCTGGTACTTGCCAAGCATCAGACCAAATAATAGTTTCACTTACAGGCAAGGTCTGTACTATTTCCACTCTTCAAGCTAAAAATTTAAGTACAAACAGTAATGCCTCTCCCCTTGGAACAGGAAACAAACGCTACATTTAAAATGTTCCTCTTAAACCATGCTGAGTTGCTTAAGTCTGTTTAAAATCATAGCGTTTGACCTTGAGGTGGAAACTGAGCGTGGTGCCCCTCTGAGCTCCCCAGCGTGCGCCTCTCCTGCCCCGGTGCCACCTGCAGCTGCTGCTGCTGTTCCAGTGCTGGGAGCCTTCCCTGCTGCCCTGGAGGAGGGAAACCTGGCCTCTGTGGAGCAAACAGGTCTGTAGCAAACTCCCAGGAGAGCAGTGAGGCGCTTGCCGTGTGTTTGCCAAACCCAGATATCCCCCCCCATGTATATACACACACGTATATATGGATAGATAAATATAAATAGATATACGGTAGGAAGGCAGTGAGAGGAATTGTGGGGAACTCATCTGTCCAGCAGCAGTTGTTCTTAAGAGTAATTTTCTGAGTATTTCTCACCTCCAGTGACCTAGAGGAGGCGGGTGCTGTCCAGGCAAGCTCCAGAGAGGGTGGTTATGTGGCTGCTGAAAGCCAGTAAAAGCAGTTTTCTGTGGTTCTGGCTTGCCAGGGACACTGGTGCTCTGTCTGGGGAACCAAGGGCAGGGGGGCAGCCCGTGATGGAAGGCGCTGTGTGAGTCTGGGCAGCTGGTATTTCTGCTCGAGTACACGAGGGCAGCAGTTCTGACTCATTTTGAAACACTCGAATTTTTTAATTACACTGTGTCAACTATTTTCTGTTTGCTCTCCAGCCCAGTTGCTGGTTGGCGTGGTGAAGAGGTGCAGGAAGGAGGAAGGGCTGTGCGCATCCAGACGTGTGAGGTGTGTGGCAGGGCAGCTCTGCCTGCTGGGAGGGAATCACAGAGCACAAACCAGGAGTGGGTGCTGTGGAGGGAGGGGAAAGGGGAAGGAACCTGGAGCCACCCGCAAGGCAGTTGAGAACAGCCACAGCGCACAGAAAATGCTGCCCTGCTCTAGCTGATAGAGGAGGTAGGAAGGATGTTTGGGTGCCTTTGACAATTGGGCACTGTGGAGGGGCTGGGATTAATGGGTGAGTTAAGGTTGAGTGAACAAAGAGTGAATATGGATTATCATGAGGGGCTTTGAACATCAAACATTAGGGAGATAAGTTGGTGTAACTCAATGAGAGCAACAAGAAATAATTACTTTGGCTGTCCTGACCTCCTTCTCCTTGCTGTATATTTACCTTTAAAATGAAGGATTCTTTGCCTGGATCCTGTTCACTTTCTTCCCTTTCCCTTGCATATTATCACATCAACTCCCTGCACCACCAAGGATGTATGTGCCATCTTTGACCTGCCTGTACATCAACATCTCACTGAAACATCTCTTAATGAGATGGGGGATCTCTACGTACCACACGGGGAAGGGGCTGCACACTGAGTGATCCAACTCTCTGGTTACCTCTGACCAAAATACCACCAATTATCTAGAGATATGAAAGCTTTGGAAAGTTTTTCAAATGACTAAATAGTTTCAAGCAACTTACACGTACTTGTCTATAACATTTCAAACTTGTTTTGTTCATGGTACTTCTTGACAGAATTGGGTCTGTGGTCAATCTCAGCCTCTGTGTTTTTATCTGCAGTTGGCAGAATGGCTTAGAAAACTGCAACCATTGACAGAAACTGAGCAGCAGATTTAATAATGCATTTACTAGATCAAAGTAAAAGATTTAAATAGCATAATTGCCAGCATGTAACTTGTACTCTGGAAAAGAATTACTAATACTTGAATATTTTTGCTGGCTTGAACAGTATTGGTGGTGATGGGAGCTGAAAATGAAGCAGCACTGAGAGAGAGGGACAGGCATAGTGCTGGGAAAGAGCTCTGAGATAAAGTGTGGTACAGTGTGTGTCGCTGCTCTGAGATGACCTTATGTGGAAAGAAAACAACTTTTGGTTTTCCAGAACCAAAATAAATGTTCAGCACATGAATGGGAGTTCAGCCTTTATCACTCTAACTCAGGAGCAGCCAAACTTGTGATGCTGGAATCTGTGGCAGCAGATGTTAATTGCAGGGAACTTGGACAACACAAATCACAGAAACAGTACTTTCTGTCACATCTTTGTTCCAGGTTTTTAATGCATATTGCAGTTCTGAGTCTGCGACTTGAGGTTTAGAACACAACGTCCACAAATGTGCAATTTTGAGCAAAAAGAGAACTGGATGGAAGGGGCTGTAAATCAAAATGTGCATATGGTCTAAACATTACCCTGTGCTGTTGCCTGGTCTGACGGACACAGTCTGTCTCTGAGCTAAGCTGAGTGACTGATGCCTCGTCACTTACTCCGTGTTACTGTTTAAGGATTCAAATTTAATCTGTGCTTGCCCATTCCCGCTGGTTAGTGTTGCCTCTCCCGTGTCTGATCAGCGTGAATGGAGCCTGTAGCAGTTTCTCCTGGATGTGGCTGGCTCCCTGCAGCTGGGCACACACGGGTTACTCAGGCAGGGCTGGAAATGAGGTGCAGCTCAGCGGCGCAGGTGTTGCAGTGACTCTCTCAGATGCGTTACTGACTGCTCCAGGAGGTCCAGTAACTTGCCCATGGTCATGAGGCGTGTCAGCTTTATGTTCAGAATGATTCACCTTGTTATTTAAGAAGGTGTCCAGGGTTTTTGTATCAATTTCACCACATAGTCTGTCCCTCCATTGCTCATAAATGATCAAAGTAGCAGAGGTGTACACACTTCAGCCTTACCATGCCTTGTGATATTTGGTCTCCAAGAAAATAGATGGGAAGCTGTTAATACTCAATCTGACAACTTTTGAGTCATAAGTGAACAGGTGGTCACTTTTTAAATAAATGCAGGTTTTTGAACATTCCTTCAAGCTAATATTCTTGTTTCAGTGTGTGTGGATCATGGATTTGACATTACAGTGAGGATTCTGCAGTGTCCTGCAAGATGCTCTTCTGTGTGATGCTTCAAAATTTCCTGAAAATGAGCAGGAAGACCCAGACCTTGATTGTTCCTCTTGCTACCTCTTTGCTCTAGTATCTTGTTTCATGATGCTTGATGGTTAGCATTTCACAACTTATTTTAGAGAAGGCAGATTTCAGTTCCATTCATCCGGCATGGGTAGAGGCCAAGTGACTCACAGTAACAGAGCTGGGAATAACTAAGAGCCAGACTTTATAATATCAGTTGTCTGCATGATGAAAAAATTACCATTTCAGTAATTTGTTTTCCACTGGGACTATTGCATTTTGGTGGTTCCAGTGTGAGGCTGGTGCTCAAACACTTGAAGAAAAATAAAAGAATCAGGTTGTCCTGATAGCAAGGTGGGGCTGAACCAGTGCCCTTCTCTTGTACTTTGTCTTTCTCATCAGCTGGTAATTCTCCTGGCTCCTCAGTTCACTCTCCTGGTTCATGCTCTCTTGGAATGCCAGGTCTTGCCAGAAAGACATTTCTAAGTAATCTGGCAATTTTGGGAAAAAATCTTGGGAAAGAATAGATCAGGAAAGTTGTCTACTAATTCTGTCTGTTTGTGGTTGGAAATGCAATGATTTAAAGGCTGCCTCCTAATGAAGGAAGTTGGGTGAAATGTTTGTGGGGTCCTCCTCGTGTTTGGTGAGAAGTTTTTTGGAAATGAAGTTGCCCTTGTAGGAAAGAATGGTCTTTTGGGTAGCAGTGCCCGTGAGCCCATAAGTGCAGTTTCTGTTGCCAAAAACTAAGGTTCATCCAGAGGAGGTAACACCTTTTGGTAGCACTGTGCAGAATCTGTGAGGAGTTACAAAAAACCATGTATTTCTTTGAATAATGTGATTTGAAAGCCTTCAAGGTGAAGTTCTATTTTTCATGGTTCCACTTACTGTTGTCAGCAAGCCATCTTGAATGCAAAATACAGACTTTGGATTCACTCACTGTAATAAAGAAAATCCAGGAATTGTTGAATAAAACTAAGCTAAGGAAGTTCATTGAATATCTTGCCAGGGTTACCTTCATAAGTCCTCAATAATTACTTATAAACCTCACCTCAGCTTAAAGTGAGTTTGATAATAGACACCTGATTTCCCTTGTTTGTTTTACGAGATCAAAATGGTTTTTTTTACTGTTTAACACCTGTAGTGGATCTCATTGTTTGTCTGTATGGAGCTCTCCAAGCTCCAGCAGCAATAAGGCTGTGTTGAATTAATGGAATGAGGTTGAATTGATAATCCAGGCTCGATGCTCTTTTGGTTTTTTCTTCCATCTCCCCTTTTACTGGGAAAGCTGTTTATATAGTTTGTCTCCTGTTGCTAACCATTAGTTCTGCCAGCTGAGCCACTTTTTCCTAAACAGGAATAATAATGTAAGAAGTAGTTTTAGGGTAAAAGATGCATTTTAAGGATTGTTTGGTTTGCAGATTTTTTGGGAAGCGGGGGGAAGGAGGGTATTAATGGTCGGTTTTTTTAATTTTTTTTTTTATCTTTACAGTACTTGCTTGCAGGGTTCTGCTGAAAACTACCTTTTAATTTTCTTTTTATGTAGCTGGTAGCTTGGTATCTTCTTATATACTGTTATTTAATTAATACAGTCAAATACATGCGAAGTCTTTTGTGTCTTGTGGGAAAGAAATGTCTGTGTTCTGGTCTGTCTGTTCTCTTGAAGTAGAGCTCAAATTTCTTCTCCTCTGCCAACTGGAAGTAAATACTGTAGAAAGATAGTAAAGCCCAGGTTAGAGGCATTTTTGGTTATCACACACGTGGCTTTTGACCCAGTCTGTTCTTCTTTTTTAAATACCCAAAGTAGTTTTTGTTCATTTGTAGAGCCAACCTGTGTTTGCTTCATACTGAGACCTGGGATGTGATCCTTTGCTTTTTTAGGAGCACTTTGGACACATAAAGACTGCGCTGTGATTGTTAGCAATCTGGTGGATGCTGAAATAAATTGGCACCTCTTGGTGTCAAGAACATCCCAACAGCTGTTAAATTTCATCATTTGAATACCACATGACTTTAGTGTACTGATACCATTTATTTTTCTGTGGTATACCTCCTATAAATCTCTATTGCAATATTTAGATTTGATACTACTAGTTCAGGAATTAAAGAAGCAAGTGAATCCTATGAATAGCTGTGTGGATAAGAAAATTATTTGAGATCAGGGCTTGTTGGGCTTGCAGCTCCTTTTCAGCCCTTCTGTAGAATTTGGATGTCACCTGATGGTCAGACCATAGAGTGGGTATCTTAGTGCCCTATACCTTATGGCAAAAACATTCATTGGTGTTAAATTAAAGCCTTTGAAACTGTAAAATACCTGAGAGTTGGTTTTGTTTGTTTACCATGGCAAAGATGTGTAAAAATATCTGACCCTAAAATATTTACAAACTGTAAAGTTACTTAGTATCTCATAAGTTGTCGTTGTTAAAGGGCTGTCCTAAACCCACAGCAAATCTAGTTCAGTGCCTTGAGCTTTTGGGGAGATGTGGAGGTGCTGGAAAATTGCTGTGGAATGGGCATTTGAGGACATGGTTTAGTGCCCAACTTGAGGACTAAACTTGAGGACGTGGTTTCGTGGTGAACATGGTGGTGGTGCTGGGTTGAAGGTTGGGCTTGATAATTTTAGAGGTATTTTCTTACCTTTATGGTTCTGTGAATATGGCACTGCTGAGATGTATTTACTCCTTGGAAGTTACATTGCAGTTGTCCTGGTCTACCAGTTGGAGCTGTTGGCAATGACACAATGTTGATTTCTTTTCAGTATAGCTCAGGTAACTGTTCCTAACTTCTGCTCTGAAAATTAGGATTAATTTGTTACATGGTGTTCAAGGCAATTCAGAATGTGGCTTTTACTTGAGCATTAATTTTATCGTGGTAGAACAATAGAACAGCATTTCTTTAGGACATCTGTTTGTATTTAGTGGGGAAGCACAAAGCCCATTTCATTCAAGAAACAGAAATGGATGGGTAAAGTGGGAAAACCTGTTAAACTCAGTATCTTGGAAGAAGGTGGTCTGTCCCTGTGATGATCCTCTGTAGGGTGATCTCCTGCAAACTAATGTGTAGCAGAGAGAAAAGGGAACTTTTGTTGTGTTGATTTCTGCCACTTGTTTTATTGGAAGAAAAAATGTGAAAGTGAATCATTTAAAGTTTTAGGAACGGGTAGTAATAAAGACATGCCCTCTCTAATTTTTAGAGTAGAGAGCTTTGTAGACTTTAAATTGTTGTGCCCTTGAGAAAAATGGTTTCATTATGAGGAAGAAAAGAGATTCTTAGAAGGCTAAGTGCAGCCAACCCTGCGTGCTTTTATCTGTGTGCAAGGACTGTGATTTTTTTATTGTGGGGTTCCAAGTGCAGCTGGTGAATGTTTATGGAAGCCTGTGTGCAGAGTTGTGAAATAAACCTTAGCTGGTACTTGCCTGTCCTTTGAAAGAGGCAGAATATGTGCATTAAGCATTACAATGCAAAAACCTGTATTTAAATGTGCAGTCTTACTTCTTATGTAGGATAAAAAAATGTTGCTTTTCAAGATTGCAAAGGATGCTCTGCAAAGCTTTGTATTAACACATACACTTATAATTTGTATTCAGGCTTTGGTAATTTGTATATGCAGCCTGTTGAGCACTCCGTAGGAGCAGCCTGTTTTTAACCTTCATTTATTTATGCAAAACCAGTTGAAACACAGAATTATTTTAATCCTTTCTTCTTTTGCTTTGTACTGCAATTCTCTTACCCTGTCTGTTCCAAAGGGTCCTATTCTTTGGGGTTGCTACCAGGCCTGATTTGTGAATCATCTGATAAAGATCCAGCTCCACTCCCAGAAATGTGCCTTAGGTAGAATCGCATGCCGGTGAGTCAGCTTTAGGGCAGCATTTTCAAAGGAACGCTATATAAATTACACAGCATCCCTGTGGGGGCGGCTCAGTGTTATGAAAAATCTGCCGTGGAGCATCCTGCACACACATCCACACAGAGCTGAGTCAACTGTCTTGACTTAAATTGACTGAGTGCTGGTCTCACTTCTGTTGTTTTAAGTGCACCGGTTTGTGTGAGACTTAAAAGAAGATGAAAAGGAATGTGTGTTATCTTCGGGAGGAGCTGAACAAGCTGGGAAGTCCAGAAAGTGTCGGTATTTCTACATTTGTCTGGGTGCAGATCGGTCTTTCCTGATAGATGTCTGATTTTTTGAATTTACTCATTTTTAGTTAATTAAGCATTCTGCTCTCTGGCATAAGGTAATTGCTTTAAACTGACAGCAAGTGGGTTTAGATGAGGTATTAGGAAGAAATTCTTGGCTGTGAGGGTGGTGGGGCCCTGGCACAGGATGCTCTGTCCCAGGAGGTGTCCAAGGGAAGGGTGGATGGGACTTGGAACAGCCTGATCCAGTGGATGGTGTCTTTGCCCTTGGCAGGGGATTGGAACTGGATAATCTTTAAGGTCACTTCCAACCCAAACCATTCTGTGATTCTCTGATATCTCTATGGGTTTTTTTTTTTGTATTAAAATGTCAGTGGTGAGTTCACTGGATTAACTGTGTTCATTTTCATTGGAAAGGAAGGTGATTTGGGAAGAAAGAAAGCGTGATCGAGACACCTGCAGCAGCAGAGGGTTTTGGTGAGGCTTCGCAAGTGGACAGGTTCATTAGCACTTCACATCATCAGAGTTACACATCCTTCTGTCAGAAGAGGGCCTAACTTTGCTTTTTGCCAACAATTTATCCTGTATTCAGAAGCATACATGCATTACAGTCAGCTCTTCAGTTCCCAGGCTGTTTGCAGCTTCTCTCCTTTCCTAACCTGCCCTCCTCAGACACACAGTCTATCAAGTGTTCGAGTCAGGTTCTTAATGAGCTTGTCTGTGTGTTTACATTTTTAAAAATAGTCAGCTGTTTTACATAATTTTATTAGCCTCTGTTTTATGCGTTTGTCATTACCTCTCACACCTCTGATTTATTCCATCTCTGTTGGGTAAATGTGAGATAATGTAATCCACTGGAGATGGAAATAATTGTTTGTGTAAAAATGATCCATTATAGCATTTAGTTCCTTACAAATATCAAAACATTCATATTTAGATGAAAATAACTGGCTTCTGTGGCACTGAAGCTGTGAGGGTGGAAGAACTTGGAAGGATCTTTAGTTAACTCTGTACTCTGAACAAATAACTTGTATGCAGCACTGCAGTTTAATTTTTCATTTATGTAGTCACAAAAGTCTCAAGAACATACATGATGTTATTTGCTTCAATAATATAACTACAGTTTCTAATTGAAAAAATAAATATGGCTTCCAGTTGAATGGTAAGTGGTGAGAGGAGGTGGGTTGTTCAAATTGTTTCAGCACTAACTGAAAGGGCATTAAAAGGCAGTGTTCTGCTAGATAATTCTTTTTCATTTCAACAATTGCTAGAATTGGCATGAGAAGGTTATATGACCATAAGCAGGGAAAAGAAGTGGTCTGTTGGACTGTGATTAAGAGGAAATATGTTAGTGATAAGCTAAAGTGAGGTTTTTCAACAAGCTGCTGTGAAAACATTAGTACCTGCAAAACGAGAATCTCTCCTGTCCATAGGTTCAGAAAAAGAAGAGCTGGTTTGCTGCATACAAGCTAGGCATTTTTTATCATTAGTCAGCTCAATAACACCTAAAATGACAATGTACAATTAAGGTTAGGGTGTCGTGGGGTTTATTAAGTATTTCAGGCTGTTGAGAGGTACTCCTTGTTCAGCTAAAGTAAGTTGTAAGTAGAATGAGTAACATTCTAGCTGTTAATATATGACACATGATTTAGTATGTTGATTGCTTGGCCTGAGTAGCTGGATTTGATGAAGCCTTCAGCCTTAAGCTGTGAACTCATCTAATCTTCCTAATAGCTGATACAGAGCTGTGTTTTATCTGTGTTGTGGGAAGGACATGGATAACAAATGGACATTTTAATTGCTGCTGAGGACTGCTTACCGAGGTGAGGGCTTTTGTAGCTCCCTGTGCTCTGCCACAGGGCAGAGGCACCCCGAGCTCAAACCACACATCAGCAAGCAACCACCACCACCAGCAGCTGCAGTTCCACATGGGTTGAATGGCCTGCATGGACATGGAGAAGGAGCCAGGAAGGTGCTGTAATGTCAAAAGTCAGCAGTGAGCTAAGAGGTGCAGGCAAGATGGGTGAGGGGCAGGTGCCCAAATTCTGTGATTCCCTAGGGATTTCTTTGTTCAGGGTCTCTCTCCAGAGACACACAGCTTATCTGCTGCTCTAACACTCTGTTAAATTATTTATTTTTATAATCTGATGCCTGAAACTCTGCTCTGGGAGACCTGCTGTCTTCAATATAAGTTTTTGTGCTGTAGTACATATTACATGAAAATTGTTCTTTAGGAAGCTACTATCACCTCTGAGGCTTTTTGCTCTTAATTTTTTTTTTTTTTAATTTACAAAAGTCTCTTCCCAGAGCAAACGGTGCCAAGAAGGAATGCTCAGGACCTTCTGCTGTCTCTAGGCAGAACTTGTGAGTTCAAGGTGTGATGATACAAAACAGCAAGCAGCTTTAAATCAGATTTTTTTTTTTTTTTTTTACAGGGATGATTTGTGCTTGCTCTCCTTTCCCTCCTTCCTGCGAGCTCTGGCAGAAAATGTCACTTACTTTCTCATTTTGACTTGCGCTGGCTTATTGAAAGGAATCTACACAGAGAAGGGTGGGGCAGTTCTGTGCACAGGAGGGAATATGATGGTGCAGTCACAGTTAGGTGGGGAAAGAATGGGGACAAAGCCCAGAGAGGCTGGGCTGTCTCTGCAAATCTGACCTTCAGAATCCTTCTGAATTTCTTTCCTGAAGTGCAGATTCCCTAGTGTACAAATTGTGTGCCTTTACAAATGAGTCCATGATACAAAAATATTTCCTAGGATAATTCAATGGCTTCCTCACACTGGTGTGTTGTATGTGTGACTTGGAAAATAACATTTTCTGTTGGAAAAATTAAGCACAGAAGTTTTTTACAAAATTGCCTTTTAAAATTTTTGTTGCAATATCTGTTCACCAGTAAAAGGAGAATGCCATTTCTGATCAACATCTAATTAAGTATCCATCTGTGTCTGTAAGCATCGCAACTTATTTTCAGTGCTGCGTTCTCATTTCAGTAGAAAAATGGTCTTTTGCTTGCACCGCCTTGAGATTTCCTCTTCTAGTAGTGGTACTAGAAAGGTGAATGGCAAGAAAGGAGTGGGAGTTTTTCAATAAAGTCTCTTCTTGCTGTTCTGTACATTTTTCAGAGGGAACTAAGCACAGACATTTTTTTCTTTCTTTGAGACAAGGATTTCCTTGGCAAAGATATTTTTTACCAAATGGGCTGTATTCTTCCGTAAAGCAAAGTCTGTTTGAGTCATGGTAGGGTTATTTTTTTCCCACTGAGGGAAAGGCAAACCTCTGGTGTATATATATATATATATATTAATAAAGGAATTGATGGTGTCAAAAGAGTCAGTTCAATGGGCCTGTAGAGTACAAACCTTACCAGAACATGTGGGGTTTTTCTATATGCACAGAAACACAAATCAGTGCCGTGAAATTACTGTTCCCTCCTCTACTGCCAACTCACTGAAAGTCGCTGTGTGAGGGATCAAACCAGTGAGGTTGGAGTAGTTAAAGATCCCATTTAATGTTAAAAAAATCCAGTAAAATAATTTTAATTGAGCTGTTAGCAAGATGGCAATGTGCAGATGAAACAGATTTTTTTCTGGCTGGTAGACCAGAGAGATGGAAAGGCAAGTGCAGGTGTTGTTACAGCCCCTTTGGGAGCTGTGAGGTAAACGATGTTTCCAAATAGGACATTTGTGGAAAAAAGTCTACAGCTGACTTTGGCTGCCCTTTAGCTTCATGTCAAGCTTCATGTTCTTTGTGCTCCCCAGGCTAAAAGGTTGAACAGTGCACAAATTGTTCTGCAGTTATTAGTACGGATATTTAAGTATGTTTTCATTTGGCCAAGCTGATACTCTTGGTTTGTGTCTGAGCAACCAGTATTTTCCCTATGTGTACATTTCAAAACTCTCAGAGAAGATATTTTTCATTTTAAAGTTCATGGCCAGAGGAAAGCTGGGAGCTGCACTAGCAGGTACAATACAAATTCTACTTTTTCCATCATCAAATCTGTATTTTACTTACCTGTATAATAGGAGAATTATTTAATAATACACATTTGTGGGTGAATTACATACAAATATTGATTTTACTGACATGCATTTATGTCTCAGAATGTGTGTATTCATCATTTAGGTTTGTTGGTGCTCTGCAGTAGCCTTGGAAATAAATTGTTACTACAATAAACTGCTTACATGAAATTACTGTCTCCAGAAAGTCTTTGAAGTTGCTTTTAAGAGAGGGTTACTCAGCGAAAGTATGCACAAATATTTTTCCTGATATACATGTTCCTCTTTTCCACAATATGCATTTTAGTCTGGTTTTTGGAAGGGATGTGCTGAGTTTATTGTTTGGGATTTCAGGTTTGTGGGGTTTTTTCCCTCATGTTTAGCAGGTTTGGTCTTGCCATCCATCTTTCTTGTGATGTCTGATATTAACCAGCCCTTCTTTCCTTAGCTGCTGTTTCTCTCCCATGAGTGTTTTCATAATTTCCTTGCACCATACAGCAGCTCATTCATTAGCCTGAAGGAAGCAGGAACTCTATTTTAGTATTCTCTAAAAATGAAGTTTCAGAGTGGGTTAGGGCACACAGGACAATGCTGAGCTTGGAACAGCACCTTTAGAATCAGGGAAAGTACCCTTATATTGTGTATTACATACGTGCTTGCAGGCAGCTTGGGATGGATCAGGAAAAAGAAGAAGGATTCTCAGGGTACAGAAAAATCTCTCTGAGCCATCCGTGCTTCCTCAGGGTGCTCAAGTGGTGGTTGGCCGCCTCTGCGGAAATGTAGTTTTTCAGATAAGATCTCACTGCTGCGTTTTCTTGCCTACACTTTGTTTTTTGAAGTGCCATAAATTTATAATTTACTGTACTTCTGAAGCTGTAAAGGATTTGTTCCATGCCATTCATCTGTAAGTGAATGTGGTAATTGAAGGATCTTTATTCTGTGTGTTGTATTCCAAGAGAAAATTCAGGTGAAAGGCAAAGTGTGAATAATGAAGACAGAATGGTAACTATTGATCTCTCCAAGAAAATTTCTTTGAAGTTGCTTCAGGTAGTTTTGGGTAGATAATATACAAGTTACCAATCGGATAAACAGCTTGGTCTTTTTATTTGCGCTGAAGCAATGCAATTTATTAAATTATAATTTGAAGTAAAATGTAGGATACTGGTGTGGGTAGATAATGTTTTTTGCTTGCAGAGCCCCTACTATTTAATGCTTCTTTCCAGGCAAATTTGAGAGAAACTGAATCAGCCTTGAGGTTCTCATATAAACAGGGCTTGTATGGGAGACAATCAAGGACTTCCTGAATGGTGTATTAGACATTCCTAAAACATCTTTGTGTGACTCACCAGCATGGTGGTGCTCTGGTGAGAGCAATCTGTGTGACACCTCTGGAGCCAGAGCCTGTAGCTGTGCCTCTGACAATTCAGTAGCACTTCTTTATTTTATAAGTCTTGGATATACAAGGTTCCCATGCAGATTGGTTCCACTGGGAATACCATTCAGTGTGACTCCAGCACCATTTTTCATGGTGAATGAAAGAATATTTGGTGTAAATTATTCTTTCATGGTAAATGTAAATTATTCTTTCATGGTAAATGAAAGAATAATTTGGTGTAACAGGATGAGTTCACTAGGAAAAGGTAAATTAAGAAAACCAACATGATGCTGGGCAATAAGATGCTTTTCTGTAGAGCCAGGCTGGGAGAGCTGGGGCTGCTCAGCTGCACAGGAGAAGGCTCCAGGGACACCTCAGAGCCCCTGGCAGGGCCTGCAGGGGCTCCAGGAGAGCTGCCCAGGGACTGGGGACAAGGCCTGCAGGGACAGCACCCAGGGAATGGCTCCCAGGGCCAGAGGGCAGGCACAGATTTTGGGCTATTGGCAATTAGGAATTGCTGGCTGGGAGGGTGGGCAGGCCCTGGCCCAGGGTGCCCAGAGCAGCTGTGGCTGCCCCTGGATCCCTGGCAGTGCCCAAGGCCAGGCTGGATGGGGCCTGGAGCAACCTGGGATAGTGGAAAGTGTCCCTGCAGGGGATGGAATGAGAATATCCTTAAGGTCCCTCCCAACCCAGACCACTGAGGCTCTGTAAACCCATTCTGTCTGTCATTCTCACCAAAAGCAGTGTGTTGTTTAAGGTAACACTGTGGAGAGCGGGCTGAGCTACTTGTGTAATTCTTTCCTACTGTTCTGTTCCTGTGCAGGCTGCTGCATTGCTGGAGACCACGTCTAGCTCACCCAGCCTCCTAGACAACGTGCTCAATGCTTTGAGACTGGAAGGACCTTGCTCTGCAATGAAGATGGAGGCAGTAGGAAAAGCAGAAGAACTTGTTGATTCAGAAATTCCACCAAAGACTTCTGAAAAACAAGAGACTGTTCCTGATGAAGACAGGCCTATAGAACTCGAGACACAACCTCAGAAGGACAGCACGCCCACTGCATCAGATTCTGCAGTGCTCTCTTCCATGCCTTGCTTGCTGATGGAACTGAGGCGGGACTCCTCGGAGTCTCAGCTGGCATCTACGGAGAGCGACAAGCCAGCGGGTGGCCGAGTTTATGAGAGTGACTCTTCTAACCACTGCATGCTTTCCCCTTCCTCCAGCGGGCATTTGGCCGACTCAGACACGTTGTCTTCCGCAGAGGAGAACGAGCCCTGCCAAGCTGAAACCGCCGCAGAGGGAGACCCTTCTGCAGTGTCCGGAGCTGCGGTCGGGAGGAAATCCAGGAGATCCAGGTCCGAAAGTGAGACTTCAACAATGGCTGCCAAGAAAAACCGACAGTCTAGCGATAAGCAGAACGGCCGAGTTCCCAAGGTGAAGGGTCACCGGAGCCAAAAGCACAAAGAGAGGATCCGGCTGCTGAGGCAGAAGCGGGAGGCGGCTGCTCGCAAGAAGTACAACCTGCTGCAGGACAGCAGTACCAGCGACAGTGACCTGACCTGTGACTCCAGCACGAGCTCGTCAGATGACGACGAAGAGGTTTCAGGGAGCAGCAAGACAATCACTGCAGAGATACCAGGTAGAGGATGTTTTTTAAACTGAACTGTAACGCGCCTGACATCGTTTCTCAGCTGTCATGCTAAGTTAGATGAGTGACACTTGAGAAAAACCCAGGAGAACTGCAGCTCTGTGTAAATTTGAAGACTGCAGTGTAATAACAAGACGTGGGCAAATTTTAAAAAATCTCTTCTGTGAGGTTCCTGTGCACTTTTGCACACAAACAAAGTGTAGATATGGTAAATGGGAGGAAGGACTACCTTTGAATTCTGGATTTTTCAGATCTTTGTAAGCCTATATGAACTCGTGTCAGTGCTGTCAAATCCCCTTAGATGGTGATAATCTAATTCTTAAGATAAGTGGCCAGCTTTGCTTTAATATAAAAAGCCCACAGCTTGGCAACTGTGTTAGAAATGGCACGGCACACCTCTTGGCTGTGTAACAGTAAGGCCCTGGCCATTAGTGCACTTACTCTGTGCTTTCAGCTCAACATGTCAGTGCATGACAAACCTGCTTAGCCTTATTCTGTTCTTTCAGATTGCAGCTGGTCACCTATTTTAGGATACAGATATGATTACACAGGTGCCCAAGCTATATTCACACCTAAATTTTCAATATTTTAGACAAAGTTATTACCATTTTCCTATGCCGTTAGGATCAATAATTTCTACGCTTTAAACTTTCTGACACATCTGTGTTAAGATGGAAAGCAGCAAATTATAGGGGCCTTCTTGTCATTTTATTAGTGTCATTTTATTAGCAGAAGAAAGTTGAATTCTTCAAGGTTTTTGTCTGCCGAGTCTTTGTTATTTTATTAGTCCAAGTGCTATGGACAGGATTTTGTGTGAATTATTCTTGCAGCATATTATACCATAGAACCATCATCATATGGCAATCAAAAATAAAATCCATAAAAATAAAAATACGTAAAAATAAACTTTTTTTGCTTGCCAATTTTTACTGGGTTACATGCCTTTTTGCCTGTTGTGCTAGAAGTTTTTTTCTTTTTGAGAAAAATAGCATCTTACATAGGGCAAGAACATTTAAAGGAAAACTGCAATATAAAGTTGCTGAACTAATGCTTTCTAGATGAATTATTTAAAATACTGCAGCAGATTTTACAAATAACTGACTTAACTGAGTTGATTATGGTGGATGATGTTGTCACCATGAAAACTGGCATTTTTCCTACACCTGCTGGGAAGCAGGTTGCACAAAGGAAATAAATGTTTTTTATTAGAATGTCTGGAAAAGGCATAATATCCTCCTATAATTATTGTGTAGTGAACTTTTAATAGAGATCTAAAATTATTTTTACCAATTTAGTAGTTAGTCCTGTATCTTTCAGAGTTTTTGCTTTTTTATTTATAATATTTACACTTTGGGGAATTTAATCCTAATTTAAAGCCTATTGAAGAATAACTATTTCACTGATTTTTGGGACAGGTTGTTCCCCTAAAAAACCCCAAAACACACAGAGGAAGTCCCTCAGGTCACATTCTTTTTTTAAGTCATAAAAGTACCTTGTGACCCAGAATGGCACCACATGGTATTTTCAGGATTCTGAGGGCCATTGTGGGGACCTGATGGGGCCATTCCAGGATATTGTTTGTGTATCCCTGGGTGCCTCTGTATTTGACTCTCAATGAGATGCTCTTGGTGGAAGGATCCCATCACATGAAGAGCTTGATTATTAGTGCTGATTACACCAAGGCCCAGCTTTACCTGCTGTGCAAGAGTGCCCAAACCATCCTGAGGGAGGGACAGTAACATTTATTCTGATGTCACAGCACAGGTCATCTGCTCAGTGCTGAGTTCTGTTTAAGACATTAAAAGATTTGAGCTGCCCCCTTGGTGCAATGGGGGTGCAATGTGTACCTGCCACATTGCGGTTTTCCTTTAAATAGAAATGGCATTGCTTTGTGGGAAACACCTTCCAAGTACGAGGGAAAAACACTCTCTGTAGAGATAAGGATGTGGTTTGTCCAAAAAACGCATCCTGTGCTGCTGCTGGGTGAAGGAGACGTTGTGGTTGTGAGAGCTGCGGTGGAGCTGTGAGTCCGGTGGGGCTCCCAGCGCTCCCTCGCTGCGGTGGCTTCCCAGGCCATCTGCCATCCCTCTGCCTGGAGCTGGCAAAGGACTCCGTTCCTTTTCTGGCTAGAAAGCCATTTTAGTGCACTTAGCAAAACACTGCAAATAGCCTCAAAATTGAGGACGCGAATTGAGTATAGATAGAAAACAATGTAGGGTGTCAAAAAGCGTTACTGGAATTTCAGTCTGCCAGTGCTCTCTGCACACAGTGGAGAGTTGAAAGGTTTGACTTCAGTGTCAGGACATAGGCATGGAAAGCTTTTGCCTTTACTTTTAAAGGAGTTACCTGTACACATTGATGCACAAGAGTTTTTTACAGGCAGCTTGTGTTCCCCTTAGTCTGTGTCGGGACATTCAGCTCCAGTCTTGGTTACTTAATCAGTTATTTTCATGTAATTTTCATTTTTAGCCTTCTGTTGCCCGAAAACCAGCTTTGTCAACAGAGATGCTTAAAAAATTTTAGTGACAGGTAATTTGGCCCTCATTACAAAAATTACACAGACTCTTAAGCTGTCAACACAGGTAGTGTTAACAGCAGGCAGTTTGCTTGTGTGTGGTCTGAAAAATTGAATTGCCACATTTTCGATTACAGTAACCTTTCATGTTGTGTGACTAAAACTCTTCAATTTAAATAGTGCAATAGTTTAAATGAACCTTTTTTTTAAACCATCCACATCACTGGCTCTGAAATATGTTTGGCTATATTTGTAAGGTAAAGAAAATGTTCAGTGAAATATGTGATGATGATGACGCCATTAAGTTACAAACAGAGCAGTTGTTCAGTAGACAGTCAGGTCTCTCTGCTGAACTTAAAGGTACTGTGGATTAAATTAGTGCCAGGCTTGTTTTTTTCCTCAAGGAAGACTAAAGAGTCGAGATTTTACAGGTGATACTTCAGTACAAGTACTGTGAGCTGCACAGGAGCTCAGCGCAGTGCAAGTTACGGAATTGTGAATGCATCCTGTGGTGTTAATTTACACCTGAAAATACAAGTTCAGTCTAAACTTCAGGGGTGCTCCTGAGAGCCTTTTCACTGACGTGAGCAGTCATAATCTTTGGCTCATTGTTTCAGGGAATGCTGTGATTTTTGGATTGTTGCAGATGAGGAACAACTTTTTACCTTTTAATGACCGAGGCTCTCTGTTGGCATCTAAAATTTTGCCATTCTTCAACACTACATAAACATGGCATAGGAATCCTGAAATAGATTCTGCTAGGCTTCCTGCTGTAGTAGGAAGTTTTTCCTTTAAACAATTTCCATGTGATGCTGCAAATTAGCTCTGAATGAAATTGGCATGGGAACAAGTCTGAGAATCAATATTTATTGCTGTGTGAACACTTCTCTTTTGGAAGAAGCAAGGGATTTTTAAAAATTCAAATAATATACAAAAATATTTTGCATTTTACCACCATTGTGGTTTCTACAACTCAGAAAAAACTGAATTGAAATGGGGATGACTTATATTTTAGGCTATCACAAAAATCTGTCAAAAAGTTTGAGTCTTAATGTTGAAAAAGCCGTATCTCACATTGTTAAAAAAAAAGACAAGTCTTTTAAAATATGCAGTAAACCCAAAGAGATGGGCTTAGGTTCCTTCCTCCTAAGAACTGTGCATAGATCTTGGATAAAGCATCTGCAAAGGATGAATTCAGAATGACAATTATAGGTAATAGATAGGAAAAATAATTAGTCTGTTAAGAATGATTTGCTGTAAGATACTAATTTGGAAGTGTCTGCAGCAGAATAACACAGAGGAACCAACCATTGCTAGTTAGAATGAAGTATATCTTACATTGTTATGTTGCCAGACTTACTAAATTAAATTTCTTTGGATTTGGTTATTTCTTAGATTGTACTTAAGAGATCCCATAAAATGACAACATTTGGGCATTTCTTGGGTGCTGTTTTGCAGAAGGTGTTGTCTTGAGAAAGAGAGAGGAATCTTTGATTCTGACCCCTTTGTGACCTCAAATTTCTTCTCCTTTAAACTTAGCATAATTAGAAAACTATTAAAGTTTATAGATAGAAGAGGGACCAATTAAATAAATGCTGGCATTTTTAATAGGTAAAAATGCATTTTTAGGCTTGGGGATTTTTTTTTAATAAAGAAAAGATTGAATACAGCTTGTTGTAGTAACTACACAGGAAGCATGTAAAACATTGTTTTGCTGCTGCTGTAAATTTGAGATACTCTATCATACTCTATGATGCCTTTTAAAATTTGTCTTGCAGGGCTATATATATTTCAATACGTACTTTATTCAGTTTACAAAACAGTTTTGTCAACTTTGACCATTCTAGTTCATTCTTAACTTCAAAAACTTTAAGATTGTCTCACTTATCAACATCAATAGTTTTTATTTAAATTGCAATTAAAAATTAACATTACTTATTTGAATGTCTATGGAAATCAGAAAGATTGTAAGTTAGTTCCTTGAGTTTAAGTTAAGATTTGGGCTAAAGACAAATAAACAGAATCATATTGGATGTTCAGTAGTAGAAGTAAATTAACAGAAGAAATACTTCTTTTAGGGAGGAAAAAAGTTATTGAACATATAAAAGGAGCCATGCTTTAGAAAAAAAAGGACAATTTTACTTATTTAATTTTGGTTAAAATGCAGCTGGAGGGATGTAAATTAGTATAAAGTAAATATTTTTAGC
Organism: Emberiza elegans; assembly: GCA_024865655.1. Taxonomy (NCBI): domain Eukaryota; kingdom Metazoa; phylum Chordata; class Aves; order Passeriformes; family Fringillidae; genus Emberiza; species Emberiza elegans. Next base: position 2,188,085 of record JALJVW010003588.1, on the reverse strand, counting down.
AGAGGACCTGAATGCTGAATTTCCAGCATGTCTGATAGGTAAACAGATGGGCAAGAAAGACTTAAAAACTACTCTTCAGAAATGAGGAATAACCCAGGGCTTTGTTTAGCTGTTCTTGTAGGATCTGTGTATACCTCATTTAAACAGTTCCTAAAAAGAATGTAGTGTTTAAGTGATATTGTAATTTTGTGTACTCAGTGAAATCTCAATAAAGATTTAGTGCCGTAGGTTTTTATTAGTAAATATTTACTTAGGTCATGCAATGATTTCTGTCATTCTTAGGGTATTTTGTATTATTCTTAGGCTAGAGGGTGCCACAAGTTTCACATTTAGATACTAAATTACCATGTTCTGTGCCTTTGTGGAGTTTAATGTGATGCTTGTCTTGTTTTGGTATTACCTTAGGTGACATTTGTATGTTTGGATAGCATGCACATACTGTTTATTATTCCTCAAGCGGGTACAGAGCCTCATTTTTGTTGGGCTTTATTGCTTCCTAGATGATTCCTGAATGAACTCCAGACTTTAAAATATAGTTTTCACTGCCTTTTGTTATTGATATGTAGAGTAAGGCCATGAGGACTGGCCTTCTCTTCTGTCTGCTGCAGTTCTGCCTGATAATCCCAAAGCCGGTCACTTCCGCCATCCTTTTGATGGATAGCTGGAAGCAGAACAGCTTCCTTCCAGCTGTTCCCTGTTTTCTGCCTTGCCTGGCTGACAGGCTGTAGGAATGGTGGCTCAGGGCAGGGTCCTGGCTGGTATGAGGCTGCTCAGAGCTCCGTGGTGTGCAGGTTGTCCCTGTGATGGAGCTGTGTCCATCGCGCCTGGCAGAGGATGTTCTCTCCCCCTCCTGTGTCAGCACAGCACTCACATAACCCCCCGTGTTTTTGTGGTTTGTGTCCTGTGTTCTCCTCATTCTGTGTGCTTCCCAAAATCAGGCCAAGGGCTTTGGGCCAATTCCACCTGTGTTTAACAGCCCGTTTATAAAAGGGTCCAAGTGTGAAAGCAAAATACACATAATTATTCAGGTTTGTCAGTTAAAAAATAGCATTTTGGATTGCAGCTTAATAGAACTAAACATGTTACTGTATAATGTTTTTGACACCTTCAGTTGAATTCAAAACAAATTGCAAGGGAATGGGAGTAATTTGGTAAAAAATGAGACCTTTGTGACAGAATTGTCTGAGACTTTGAGAGTGATGCCAAAATTTCTATTATAACCTCAGTGGGTGTAAAATTTTATTATAAGAGTAATACTGTTGGTTAATATATGCTAATTCCTCTCCTGTTGTCGTATCCATGGGGCAGAATTAGAAAAGTTGTTTTCCTCAGTTAACATGCCTTAATAAATATTATGTTCTTACTTAATGATGTCTTATCAAATGGCCTCAATGTCTTTAAAGCTGGCTTCAGTCGTGCTGGGGGATCTGGAGGAGCGACCAGGGAAATTCCAGGATTGCTTGACAGGGGCACCGTGTGGGATAGGAACTGCATAGGCAATGTCCTGGAAGAGGCCATGAACTGCTTTGCCGAGATGCAGAGGCAGACAGAGGAGAAATTCCGCATGTGGATAGAAAAGCTAACCCACCTTGACACGGACGAAGAAAGCAAGCAGCAACTGGAGCCCAGGGAACCTAAAATCCAACTAGTTGGCCAAAGAATCCCCCCTACCACCCAGTCAGGGGCTTTCGTGCAGATGCCTGATAGCCAAGTGCTTCCTCAGCAGCCCTTTAATTCGTACGTGGGCTATCAAAATGCCGATGCCGCGCTGGAGTTTCCAGTGACTTTTAATAACAATTTTACACCAGTCTTTCCAGAGAATGGGAATATGGCAGAGCCTGATCTGAATAAATCATAAACTTCAAAAAAAAATTAAAAAGAAAATAAATCTGATTTTGCAATCTTGATGTTATTTTGGATTCTGCTAAAAATGAGGTTTGCTTTTCTCTTTGTATGTGTTTGTTTTGTTTTCTCTTTTGGGTTTTATTACCATGATATTGTTTGTTTTTCTTAATTTATAGTGAATATATGTAGTTAAAAAAAAATCACAGTATATCCACCTGCATGTGCCAGTACACACCTATAAACAAACACCTTTAAAGGTGTATGGAGGGAGCCACCCTAAGCTTTCATCACCAAACTTGGGAAAATATAACTTAGAATCCATGTCTAGATACCCCAAAAGCAGTAGGGCTGTGTTTGCTACAATAGAAGCATTCAGGGTATTCATCCAGATGCCCTTTTTGCATGTTAAAACATTTGTGTAAGGAAATAAGTTTTATATTCAAAGAGATAAAGCACCCTAGAGATCCAGACCCATGACATTTCCTTAACTCTCTGTTTACTCTCAAGTTTTGCAGCTCGAACATGCCACACATTAGCTTCTTGATTTTTAGGCAGAACTAATAAATAAGCTTACCCTAAAAATTTAGCTGTCTATAACAAGCGTGCACAGCAGATTTAATTCCTTTCTGTCTGCCATTCAGCAGCTCAGTCTGTGTCCAGGGTTTTTATCAGTGCCACTGCTGTGTTGCACATGGTGTATTTATGGAGGTGGCTGCCTTACCCTGTGTGCAGGTCATCTCCACCAGTTCCAGGTGCCTGCTCTGCTCTTCCCTGGGTCTCAGTGGGAAGAGATAAGCCTCACCGAGGATGCCTCCAGGCAGTGTCTTTCTCTCCCACGAGTTGTCCCTACCCTGGCTTATCAAGAGATAACTTCAGGGTGAGATGAGTCACCCCAACCTGTGCACGCAGAGCGGCTGCTGCTTCCTCCTGTGAATGCAGCCCAGCCGCATCCTTCACGCTGGAATAAAAACAATCCTGTCTGCCCTCAGATAAGCAGCCATCAGGGGATGGGTTCAGCCTTGGCACAGGAATTTAAAGGAAGGCTTGATAAGGAAACACCGTGGTGGTCTGATAGCTGCTGGCCTGGGTCAGATCGGACCATGTGTGAACACCGCTGAAATCATTCTTTACTTGTGATGGGGAATGCCACAGCATCAGGTTCATTTAAGTGAGGCAAGAATTTACTGTTTTGTGGGCTCTTTTTTTTTTGTACTAATAGTTATCCTGAATAAGCAGGCTTGAAACTGATGTTTAAAGTAAGATTAATTTAAACTATATATTAGAAATATTTAATTCTTTCTATTACTGCTACATGCAGGGATTTTTTGGTCACCTCTCCAATAAGGCCTTCCTTCATGTGAAGTAACTTCTCTGTAGCTACCAAAAAAAAAGTATATTTTTAATCAGGTAGAACTTGATAGAAGTTTCTAATGAAAATGAAATAAAAATTTTTACAATGGAAAACGAAATCCGGCAGTTTGAGTAAAGAAAACACTTAGGTCTCCTTTAGCTCAGTTACTCTGCTTTTTAAACCACAGTCACTTTTTCCCTAATTATTTTAGTTTAGTGTCTTTTCCTCCTGTTGGGAGTAACCACAGTATCTTCTGTAGGTCAGGCTTTTTTTACCCTCCCTGAAGTCAATGGGAGTTTTTCCATCAATTTATGTGACAGTTTGGATCAAACCTGTAACAGGAACTCAGAAATACTTTTTGTTATCAGTATAATATCTACACTGGTATTTTAACATTATTCTTGCCCTAGACTGACTTTTTTTTAAAAGTACATGATGCCTTCATTTAAAAAAATTAAGTTAGAGACCTGTGTTATTTTCAGAGTATCTGTCTGAAAGACTGTGCAGGAGATAATTTTTAAGTACTGGGATAAAGTCTTTTCAGATCACCTTCATGCATAATTTTGATACAAAGATTTTGATACGAACTTGTTAGAAAACTCCCTTGTCTGAAATTGTGTGCATTTCAGGTAAAAGTTAAACAAGTTGTTCTGTGTTTGATTGCAATTTAAAAGCTTATCCTCATCTGTTTAAAAAGATTCTTCAGGGAAGAGTATTTGCTTATAAAACAACCCTTCACCAAAGTGGATCCATCTGGTGTTCATAGATTATATATATATATATATAATATATATATATTATTATATATATATATATATATTCAAAAATCTCTTTATGAAGATAATAAGAGCAGAATATTCTAAAGCATGACAACTTTACAAATCTTCCCGTGCATGCAGAAGCAGCTTTTTGCAGTGACTGGTTTATTTTAATGTGTATGTCTGTAAGCATGCCCATAGTATTTTTTGTAAAATAGTATATAAATGGAACAATTAGGTATTTCAGAGCAAATTGTGTAAGGAGTTCAGTTAAACTTATTTATGTCTCAGACTAAAACATCTTTACATATGTATCTCATAAATGGATAATAACTTAATTACATATGTAGCCAGTGAAATTTCTGCAAATTTTCAATGTTTTAGTCAGGTAGTTCTTAAAAAAGAAAAAAAAAAAGAAAAAAGATTGAAATAATTCAGTGTATGAATAGATAAAAATTTGTGTTTGGTTACTGGAGGCAAAAATTTAAACATTTTATTTTTTCCATCACTGCTGACTGTTATTTTCAATGCAAACAGCTGTGAACATAAAAGAACAAGCAGAGGATGGCAGAAGTTGAACATAGAAACTTTAAAGCTGTACTCTTTCTAGGATAAAATTATCTCAAGGCTTCCAGAAGACTGGGGGAATAGTTCCTATTAAATACAACTTAATTTCCCCACAAAAGCTACCTAGTTGAAGGCTAAAAACACTTGTGCAAGCTCAGCGGCTGTAAATTGTTTTGTAAATGGTAAATAATGTTTCCTTTCCTTACTGTTTCTGCTTGGCTCACAACCAGAGCCAAATCTTCAGCTTTGTCACAAACCCTCTCCTTTGAAAAGTGTGCACTGAGGTGCACAGCTGGGTACTGCTCCATGAGCTGGTTTTCCACTGCTCCATGAGCTGGTTTTCCGTGTGGGGAAGTGTGTTTGCCCTGAAACTGAGAGGGGAACCCCACCTTTCTGCAGTTCAGGTGTAGCATAACCTGCCTGGTGAAGGATTTGCCCATAAAAAGGAGCATTTGTCTTCTTGCTCTGTATTGTGAATCCAGGAGGAACCAACCTCCAGATACCAATACTAGTGATGAGTCTGTGTTCTAACTGTGTGTGACAGTCTTTGGCATCTCTTTGAGAAAACAGGTTCCCAACACATAGTTTCAGATTTTATATTTTTTGCCTCCTGGGAAAATTTTCACTATATTTTTATGGCATGGCTGCAGTTGAGTTTGTCATGATTTCCATTATAAGCTCTTATTTTCAAAGGGCTTCGACTAGAAACCCTCAGGGAGTTAAAATTTCTTCACATGAAATTTTAACATAAATTTTTATCTTACCCATTCTGTATCTCATGGAAACAGTGTGACTTATCTAAGACTACTTTAGGACTATTGGAAGAAAGCTCATCTACTTTTCAACCCTGAGTTACACTTTGAATGTGTGTTTATGCTCACATCTCATCAAACTACTTCAAAACCACCACATTTAACAAGTAGAAATCAGTAGGAGTTTTGCACAGACATGGAGAACCACAGATAATTTAGAGTTTCTCTAATTGCCCCGGGATTTATACTTCAGAATGGTGTGAAGAAACATTTTAGTTCCTTTAAGGGATTTTACTTATGGCTTGGAAAGGTCAGATGCATCGAGTCAGGTGAGCTGGTGTAGACTGGTGTAATTCCAGGGATGGTTGTGCCAGTTTAAACCTAACTGGCCTGTTCACAGAATCATGGAATGGTTTGGGTTGGAAGGAACCTTAAAGCTCATCCAGTGCCACCTTCCTGCCATGGGCAGGGACACCTTCCACCGTCCCAGGCTGCTCCAAGCCCCATCCAGCCTGGCCTTGGGCACTGCCAGGGATCCAGGGGCAGCCACAGCTGCTCTGGTTCAGCTCCTATATTACCACTTTAAATATTGAATTATGTGTTTTTAATATGGCAGCTGTTCCAGCCTGGGAGCAGTGGAGCACCTTTGCAACCCCAGAGCCGGAATTTAGCAGCAGGTGAAACACAGTGGTTTTGGTTTCATGTTTTTTGTGCAAGTGCACAAGAAGTAAGCCTTTATATAAAGGCTCAGTTTAAATTTCACTAAATGTCAAAATGACATTGCAATAAAAGGACTTCCTTCTAGGATCAGTCCCTTTTTAGGAGTTCCTGGAAGTCCAGGGGCTTCAGTGTGCAGTGTTTTTGCAGGCTTGCCCACAGGTTCTTCCCAAGGCATTCATGCTCCTTTCAGTGGGGTTTGGTGAAGAAGGTCTGTAGGGATAAATATCTGAATGGTCAGGTTTTATTTAGGGAAAAAAAATTACATAAGCATTAAACAAACTCAAGGCAATGAAACTTTTTTCAGATTTTCTATTGCAAAAATAACAGTGCAGGGAAAAAAAGAATCAAAATCCAAAACTTTCAGTGTCATTTTTAACAGTACTAGGACAAAATAATTCAGGCAGAAATACACATTTATTTTTTTAAACTCAGTGTCTTTTAGTGTTTGTGCAGGATTGTTGGGTTATTTTATCTGAGCTGCTAGGGTAAAGACTGAAAAACCAATCTTAACTTCAATGAAAGGGGATTATATTTGGCAGTTATGTTACAAATTGGAACATATTTATTATCACTGTTTTCTCTTTTAACATATTTTGTCTCTTTCTGTATCCGCATACTGTATGTGGATAAATTTATAAATATTTCAGGGGCATTAAGAAATTAAACTTTAACCCCATTGATAGTAGTAGAAAATTTCTACTGGTTTTAATGGGGCTGGCATTTAATCTCATTAGAAATTGAACTTATTCTGCAGTTTTTTGTCCAGAGAATCCTCCAGCTGACCTTGAGGGGAGACTTTGCCTGATGGGGGTGTGTAAATCAGGCCAGTTGAGTAGATGTTTTTGAAATAATGGGGGTCTGCACTGTGACCACTGCAGTTACTTGTGTTAGAACAAATGCACTGTGTGATTTGTACTGTAGAAGCCAAAATAATCAGGCTAATTGATAGAGATGGACAGTACCTTGCAAAAGACAAAGCCAGAAGTTGGTATTTCTCACAAATTTCATTAGTCTCTTGGTGTTAGGTCAGCAACATGAAGGCACATGGAAAAATAGGCTTATTAAGTTAGCAGGGATTTCAAGTGCAGAGCGATGGAGCAGGGGATTAGTCTGGACCATCAGAGGCTGTATCAGTCCTTCCATGGAAAGGTGCAGTTTGTGCTGGGGAAAATCTGATGTATTCTGCAGGGGTACATGTTATCTGCCTTTTCCTAATGGAAGTTGTGTTAACACAGGGGATTATTTACTTTCTTTAACTGCCATGGCTATGTAAGGATGTGATGGTTTCCAAAACCCTCCTGAGACACTTCTCCAAATAAAACTGGGGAAGAGATCTGGTTGATGTACCTGCTGCCATAATTATTGCATTGTTAGGCAGTATCACAGAAGACAACTCCTGTAATGAGGTACAAAGTGAATTCCACTTCCATAGCCATATTCCATGTGCCTTTGCTTAATGCACAGTGAAAAATGGTTTGTTATCTTCATTCATAATTTGCTAAATTAAATCCAAGATATTTTCCATCCAGTCATCAAAAAGCCTGAAAGTATGAATGTTGTTTAGCAAGACTTGAATTTTTGGGATTTCTTTTCTTGTGATACATTAAAAAGTATCCAGTCTGAGAACAGATAATAATTTGATAATGTTGTTTTGATTTTATTTTATTATTATGGTTAAAAGTCACACCAAACAGAAAAGCTTTACTGTGTGAAACAAAGGAAATGTCAGGAAAGTGGATTCACTGATAAAGTTCACTTTATGATTTTAGAGAGAATGTTGTTACACTGCTATTGTTTTTTATTGTACTTAAAATGTATTATTTGCTTAACCCTGTAAATTTTGAAATGTAACTACTGTAACCTGGAATAAATAAATAAACCTAAGTAGCAATGAAGTGTTTCATGTTGCTAAACAACACGAAAAAGCATACATTTCCAGCCCCCACTCCCCTTTGGGAATTGTGTGAGGGTTCAGGTAGTTTGTGCCATTTGAGCTTCACATACTTTTGAAATGGCAGTTCTGGGTCATGTTTTAATTAATATCAGGTTTGTATTGCTGTCGCTTCACCCTGTAGTTTTTGTAGCAGTATATTATTTTGATTGTGGTCATCTGACCTTAAAATTTATATAGGTAATAAAATCCATTTTATATTTTGTGTAATCTGGAAGCAAATAGTAGTTATCTATTAAATTTAAGCATCCATTGTAAATGAGGGCACTCCTAGGTCTGTAATTACTTTAAAACATCTCAGTATTCTCATTTGTTCCACAGAAATAAATTCAGTTAGAGTAGTGAGGCTGAGACCATCAGTGCCCACGTTCACAGCATGGAGGTGGAGGTGAGGCTGGCAGAGGCTGTGTCTCCCAGGGCTCCGTGCGCAGCCTTTTTTGCATTTGCACCTTTCCCAAAAGCATTCCTAAGCACTGCTTCTAAACTCCTCAAACATTCAGCAGTTAAAAATAGCCCAGTAATTGGAGGGGAATGTTGTTTTCAGCCAGGCTGAGCTCCTCTGCTAGTTAGCCTTGAGCAAGCTGCAGGCTGCTGCCTGCCTCAGTTTCCCTCGTGGACAAAGGAGGTTAATAACCACCTCGGAGTTCTCCAGGATGCACCGATGGAGAGCTTTTTGTAAGAACAAAGTGCTGTAATTATTGCCGCTTTTATTACTGTACTGGTCTGTGTGTCTTAAAACTTGGGGTGATATTCACACCTAAATATGGCTCCGTGTCTCTTCCTTGCATGGACACTGATGGGGCAGCTCAGACCACCAAAATTAGGGGTTTAAGTTCGGATTTATTTTAATCAGGATAGTCCTCTGGAGGTTTTCAGTGGTTTTTCCTCTACTTGTAGAGGAAACGTTGCAAATTTTAAATCCCATCCCTGAGGCTGGAATTCGTTTTGTGGAACTTGAGCAGTGTAAAATTGAGGTGCTTGGGCTGATGTGGTGTCTAAGCTTTTTCTGTTTGCTGGGGAAGGAGAGGAGATGGTGCTCTTGATGCTCCCAGCTGCAATTTCCAGGCTGAGCTTATCTGACTCTGAACTTTCCTCTCTCTGGCTGCAGTGGGAAGGAGCTTAGGTGATGAGCTCTGCTCAGCATGCCTAAATGTAACAAAGGTGAAGAGAAATAATGACTTGTGATCATAGAATGGTTTGGGATGGAAAGAGACCTTAAGGCTCATCCCATTCCATCGCCTGCCAAGGGCAGGGACACCTTCCACTGTCCCAGGCTGCTCCAAGCCCCATCCAGCCTGGCCTTGGGCACTGCCAGGGATCCAGGGGCAGCCACAGCTGCTCTGGGCACCCTGGGCCAGGGCCTGCCCACCCTCCCAGCCAGCAATTCCTAATTGCCAATAGCCCAAAATCCGTGCCTGCCCTCTGGCCCTGGGAGCCATTCCCTGGCTGCTGTCCCTGCAGGCCTTGTCCCCAGTCCCTGTGCAGCTCTCCTGGAGCCCCTGCAGGCCCTGCCAGGGGCTCTGAGGTGTCCCTGGAGTCCTCAGCTCTCAGGCTGTCTCCACAAATTTCAAGGACTTGATTCCCCACTCAGGTTCTGCCAGCTAGTATCTTGTGTTTCCTTTGCAATGATAAGCAGTGCAAAGGGACAGTGCTTCTTATGGAATGGCTGATTTTAACCTACAGCTGAAATTTTATGCTTGAGTTCCCCTTTTTGCTTGTGCTGCCATTATAATGAAGTAAGGGATAATAGGAGTGTGGATCTTGCAGCATGGGTTAGGCTGCTCAGTGTTGAGATGTGGCTCTAAGAAAAGCAAGGGAGCAGGTAGCGGATGAGAAGTGATTTAATTTTCTGTGTTGCAAATTTAAAATGAGAATTGGTTTGTGTAGACCTGGACTTTTGTGCATGTGAGTCCTGATTCAGTTGTTCAGAGTGGAATTAGTTGTGATGAGCTGTGTAAATTAAGGGAGAGTTGGACACTTGGAAATGCTGTCCCCATGATGACCTCTGCCTTGGAATTCTTTGGGGAAGAGAAAAAGAAAGCAGGCTCTCCCTCCCCCCTTACAGCATTAAATGTCAACAGCTGTATTTTGCTGCTGGTACTTATTAACTTTCAGCCTTGCCTTTTTCAAGCATTTATTGCTTTAGAAATGAATTAATGCTTGTCACAAGGGAAATGTACTTCTTCCAGCTACCTTGGGTTCTCAAAAGATGTAATTTTTCTAAAGTAGATAGTTTAAATTACTGACCAGGCAACCTCCTGACGGTTCTACTTTAAGTCTTGGTTCTGGCATGGTTTGTCTTGATGTCTGTTTTTTAATCTTTCGAAATCCTGTTAGGGTCAGTAATTACGTGTAGTGTCTCTATTATAAAGAAAAGATGATGAATTATACCTATGGTTGTAGTTAATCCTTTTTACCTTTTCAACCTGAAAGCATTTTTTCACTTTATTTCCTAGCTGAAGCCAATTGTCATTATTTCTTGGTACCATTCATTCACTTTGCATCACATCACTGGATGATCACATACTTGGCTAGGGAAATATTTTATTTCCAGATTTAACCACTCCTGTCCCTTCCATGCAGCCCTGAAAAGGAAACAGCTTTTGGGAACAGAGGATTTTTATACGATTTTTTTTTAATATGCCTTCAATGCAACTTCCATCTAGTTGCTGTTGCCTGCAACTTCTTTATTGTTTGGTTTTGTTTGGTTTTTGTTGATTTTTTTTTTAACACGTGAGCATTTATGTTTTTTTTTTTTTTTTGTAAATATGGGGAATCTGAGGATTTGTTGCAGTTTGGTGGCCATTATCTTGGCTTTGTCAGTCATTTACTGATGATAGGTGTGGATAAACCTGGTGTTGGGGGCATTTCCAAATTTCCAGATCTGATCCTGAAAGGCAAGGCTGAGAACTGCAAAAATAGATCTCTGCTGTGCTTGCTTTGTAAATAGGCATCTTGTTTGGGGTTTCTTTTTCCAGATTGTTAAATTGGTGGCTATTACCCTGAGAAATATAATTACAGTGTGTAAATTATATTGAAAATATTTTTGTCTGTTTGATATATACTGAATTTAAGCTAAGTTATAAGGTGTGCTCTTTGGAAGTGTGGAAGATACAAGAGTGGAGCTACAGATAACAAGTTTATGCTTGTATTTCCTACTGATGAAGACTTTCACAAGTTATTTCTATGGGTAGGTGATGAGAATATCACTCTGCATGTATATACATTTATGATACATTTTTGCATGATTATACATGTAGGAGTGGTACAATTTTGACTTGAGACTATTGGTGCCTTTTGTCCAAATACAATTTTACTCGTGTGGACATGTCTATCTAAAAATCAAATTTCGCTTCTGCTTTTGGAGGTCTGAGTCAGAAGCGAGAGAAACAAAGGCCTGAAGGAACAGTCCCAAGCTCCTGAAATCTTAGATAACCTGGTGAACAAATGGTCAAATAGTCAATATTGTACTTGACCCTCGTATCTTCTGCACTCAACTGTTTATTTTTACAGCTCACATTATATATGTTCACGCTGAACTCTGATGATAAGACTGAAAGAAAACATGCCTCCCATGATTCAGTCCAGCCCTAACTTCTGCATGTAATTTAATCATCAGCTGTCACAAATAATTAACTGAACATCAGCCAGCTTAATTCTGAACTCGGTATTCCATTATTTTGTAATTGCCTTTTAAAAAGACAAAGATTGCCTTCCAGTTAATTATCAGGAATTCTGTTCCAGTCATAATCATCAGCGTTTCATGTTGTGAACAGTTTGGTCTTTAATACATTGGCATTTAACTACTCATTTATTTTTGTTGGGTCTGTTTTAAGTTTGTAATGTAACATTGTTTCATGGAGTTGTTGTTTTGGAGGCAGGTCTGAGCCGAAATATTTTGCGAATTTCTTCATACCTTGTTGCAAAACTGATCTTTAGTACGACTTAAGCAAAATGTCACTCTCTGATGAACTGTGTTGCTAATCACAAAGTAGGGGTTTCTGAAAATAGTTGAATTTTATTTCAGGCACCAAGTTTCTAAAAAACACCCCCTCCAAAAAAACCCCTAAAACCAAAATCCGCTCTAAAAACCTCAGAACAGCTTTTCAGAGAAGTAAATTTGAAACTTCTAGTTCATCATGTTCTTTCTGTCTTCAACAGCCACTCAAAACTCTGAAAAAAACCCAGTTTTTCCTAAGCCTTTTCATTTTATTCTTTATCACTTCAAAGTATTTCATTAGTCATTTTGTAACTCTGAAAGTCTGTCTTCCTGAACACATTCTTAGTTTGTGATTATTTTATATTATCCCATACAAGTTGTACCCTCCGTGTATCACACCCATAACAAAAGGTCCTGCAGATGCTCAGCTGCAGAACTCCAAGAACCTCCTTGGAGTTAAAGATTTGCAAAGATGCTGAGCTTTGGCCCAGCCTGTGTTTGTGTCTCATGCCCATTTGTGTGGATGAAGCCTTGGTCCAAAGAAAGTTTTGATCCTCTCCTTTGGGGAGGGGGATCTCCAACCACTTTGATCCTTGCCGAGTCAGTGAGCTGCAGATGGGGCAAGGCATTTGAGCTAAAACACTCACATCCTCTCAGAATTGCATTATTTATCCATTCTCTCTGCTTCCACATCAATCTTTGTCTTGAATTTGCCCGTTTTTTTCCTGAGCCTCCTATGTTTCTGGCATGCTTTCCAGTTAAAAGTTATTTTCATTCATCACAAAGAATTTAGTTGGTCCTAACAAAACAGATCAAAAATAGTTTTTTGTTATTCCTCAAGGACAGATTTCAGAATCATGTAAGCAGTTTTATCTCCCTCTTTCTCCTTCATTATGGTGGCCAAAAATTCATATGACAATCGTGTTGAATGAAAAGCATATTTATCACTGTACAATATAATTTTGTTTCTTGTTATTCTTGAGCTTATAAAAACCCCAACAAACACCACCAAAAAAAATTGCAATTTTGAAAAATTTCCCTGCTCTTGACAGGTGAATGTTATGAAAAGAAAGTTGCCTAATGTTAAATTCATTGTCACTGGATCAGTTTTATGAAAAAGTTAGTTTTATTCAATCAACCCTATAATAATGTAAGCTGTTGCTTGACTTCTGTAAAATTCTCTAGATAAATATCTTGTCTGCCCAATTTAATGTCCTGTGATGATTTTTTTAACTGGAGGTTTTATCCTTTAAAGATTGCAAATGTAACATTGTCAGATATGGATATGTTTATGTGTTAATGTAAAAGACAGTACACAAATAACTGATACTCTGATAAACGTGTGTTTCTGACACTTGTGTTTTCTGTGTATGCAAAGATCAAAATGTCTCTGTAATCTCAGGCTATGTTCATTAACTGAAGTTTAATAATTCATACAATTTACCACTATGTAACTTTAAGAGCTTCATGTAGGATGTTGCATTAATCCTTAAACAAATTATTTGTACTTTTTGAGGTGTCTTTCAGTCTGTGCTGGTTTCTAACCCATGTTGCTTTTCTCCCCTGCAGATGGACCCCCTGTGGTGGCTCACTATGATATATCAGACACAAACTCAGATCCAGAAGTGGTAAATGTGGACAATCTGTTGGCGGCTGCAGTAGTTCAAGAGCACAATAATTCTTTAGGAAATCAAGACTCAGGATCTGCCTGGAGAACCAGAGGGCTGCTGAACGAAATGAGTGCTGATACAGGTTTGTTTAAATTCTCTGACCTGTGTGCCTGTGTTGCAGTTGGTGGGTCTCCCTTTCTTGCTTTCAGTGTTTTTATAGTTTATTCAGCTGTAAAAGCTCCCTATGTGGGTTTTGTGAGAGAACAGGACAGGTGCTTATTAAAAAGGTCTGACATTTACTCCAAAATACAAATGATAAAAATTGACAAATATTCCTGCAATATATGTTTGACATTAATTTTCTTAACTACTTTTCTTCTTCTTCTTTTCCTTCTAATTACTACAGGGAGCTTAGATCTGGGGTTTTGGTGGTGGTTTTTTTTTTTAATGAAAGTGACCTAATCTTGTTACTGAATGATTGATTATGACAACCCATGCCACCAGCTAGTCAACTGGTCTAATCTCATTTTCAGGATTTGGATTGCCTGTGTATGGGGTTTGGGTTTTTTTTGGTTTGGTTTTTTTTTTTTTAGATTTTTGGGGGTTTTTTTTTTTTTGTTTGGTTTTGTTTTTTTTGTTTTGTTCTTTTTGGTTTTTTTTTTTTTGTCTCTTTGTATCTCTAAAATACAATCATTAATTCTTCCCATATTTCATCTGCTATTCTGATACCCCTTAGAAAATTGGACAGTGTTTTGGATGTTAGCAGGGATCATTTTCTGTCAGCTTCATCCCACTTTTTATGCCAATGTTTTACTTCCCTTCTACTCCTTTTCTTGACTCCCATGTTAGAATTTCAGGCTGCATTAGACACATAAGTCTTGCCTGGTGGAGCACAACAGGTTTCTGTTTCCTGCTGTTTCCCTAAGGTCTCCTGCCACAGGAGGACTGGGAGTGTCGTGGAGGCTCTGAGCTAATTTTCCCTAGCCTCACAAGTCTCTAAGGCTTAAAGGAACACAATTAGGTGGTGCTTGGTAAAGAGATGCTCCATTACTATGGAGTCTGCAAGTGCCCAATTTGAGTGTGAGAATCTCTGTGCATCATTTTCACTGTGGTCCATGGCTGGATATTGTTCCAGCCTTTTTGAAGCTTGCCTTTGTTTTCCAAGCTCACTGCTATTTTTTGCAGGACAGCAGCTGACTGATAGCTATTTGACCTCTAGAAATCCCAGTTCTTTATTAAGGGATTTGTTAAACAATTAGAACAGCTGAAATCACCTGTATTACACAGCAGTAATGGATAAATACACCAAATGAATATAAGGAAATAAAAGGTAATGTTTCTTACCAAGCTTTCTTCCACTTTTCTCTTAAAATGCTGCAGTGCAGGTAGGATTTTTTTTTTCCTTCCTCCACATATATCCAAGGGGACTTGCAGGTAAAAGAAACTGGAAACATCAAGAGACTTCTTCATCCCTGGGAATGTTGATATGGATTTGGTCCTGGTGCTATGGCTGTGTCAGCAGCTGAAAGGATGAATCTCTGTTTGCTCTGCATACACCTTACCCTGCAGCCTCAGTACACATCTGACTGCACCTTTGCCAGTGCTGCCCTTTTCCTACCAGGTCTAGGGTTACACATTGGGAAAGCAGAATTTTCAAATCTTGCATCTGGTTCACAAGGGTAATCTTCAGCCAGCATCTTGTTTAGCAGACTTAAAGGAATGTGTTCCCATGGGAAAACAGCAACATCAGCAGCTCTATCAAAGTGAAAAATCTTATTACACTATCACATTTCTGTGCATGGGCAAATATTTGGGGCTCTTTTGCAAGTCCTGGTGGTGTAGGGCAAACAAAACATCACTTTGGGCGTCATCCTAATGTTTGTGCAAAGAAATTAACAGCGTGGGCATGAAATTTGTATGGCCAGAGGCTGTAAATCTGTCTGTCTGTGCTATAATCCTGATTAACACTCAGCTACTCTTGCAGTATTTACTCTGCTAGTCATGGTTTTGCTACTGCTAATTGTCTTTTTGTTGTCTGAACTTAAAGCTGTGGTAATATGTGGAAGCTCTTTTAGGACTCCAGTTTATACCTCTAGGCATACTTCTTGGGGCTATTCAGGTGCTGGTCTGCTTTGCTCCTTTGCCAGACATTACCCTGACAAGATAATGAAAGGTGGTTAAGCAGTAAAATAATAGATATCATAGTAATAGGTATTATATAATATTATGGCCATCCCATTCCACCTCCTGCCACAGGCAGGGGACACCTTTCACTATCCCAGGCTGCTCCAAGCCCCATCCAGCCTGGCCTTGGACACTTCCAGGGATCCAGGGGCAGCCACAGCTGCTCTGGGCACCCTGGGCCAGGGCCTGCCCACCCTCATGGGGAAAAATATCTCCCCAGTGTCCAATCCAACCCTGCCCTCTGGCAATGTGAAGCCCCTGGCAAGTGAATTGAAGCCTCTGAGCACTTTCATTTCATGCTTCACAGTCTGCCCAGCCACTTCAAGAAATACCCATGACCCATTTTTGGGCTTTCTGGCAGTCAGTGATGTTTGCCAATAAATGTTCAACTCAACTGCAATGCTGGGAAGAGACTGTCTGGGCTATTAATTTGTTTTAAGTTCAACTGACCAATATTTTTTTGTATTGTGAGGTGGAAATTCCTCCTTCAGGTACCTGCAGCACATGTGTTCCCTTCCCTTGCTAACCCTGATCCAGTCACCAAGGGTCTTGGATTTCCAAAAACAGTACACACAGCATGGTCTCTGCTCCTGCACAAGAGCTGCACAGGGACTGGGGACAAGGCCTGCAGGGACAGCAGCCAGGGAATGGCTCCCAGGGCCAGAGGGCAGGCACAGATTTTGGGCTATTGGCAATTAGGAATTGCTGGCTGGGAGGGTGGGCAGGCCCTGGCCCAGGGTGCCCAGAGCAGCTGTGGCTGCCCCTGGATCCCTGGGAGTGCCCAAGGCCAGGCTGGATGGGGCCTGGGAGCAGCCTGGGACAGTGGGAGGTGTCCCTGCCCATGGCAGGGGGTGGCACTGGATGAGATTCAAGGCCCATTTCAAGTCAAACCATTCTGTGATTCTATTTGCTTGCATCTTTCCTACGTGCTTAAAGCAGTCATTAGAAAGTTTCCCTGGTGCTTGTTTCAAGTTGAATTTCTTCTGTTTCCTTTCAATGTCCCTGGGGGTATAATCAGTTCTGCTTGTTCACACACCTTTGAAATCCTGTGGATCATTATTGCTTCTCCTCCTCCTCTCATCTTTGAGGAGGTGTCCACTCAAACTAGACACACATAAAATATTCACCTACTCTCAAATTTCCTGCTCAACAAATGACTCTGCCCCTGTGTAGTACAGCTGACCAAGTGGTTTTTCAGAAGTAGGCAGTATCAGCTACTTCAAGGCTGCCCAGCATCCCTCAGGCTAATGATAAAGAGAGACAGTGCAATTAATAATTTTCTCTTTTTCCTGTGGGAAAAAAAAAGAGTAGAAGTTATATCTTTTAATTAACTGATTTTTCAAGGAATCTATTTTCTGTGGGAGAAATAATAATTTCAGCTGATTTGTGTTTCCCATGTAAGTATTATCCTGTATGACTCAACACATTCACTAATTGGGGTGAAGAACCTTCTTAGTAGCACTTGGCAGAAAAGGCAAAAATGTGCCACACTTGCTGTATTTAGAGGGGATTTGTGGTTTGACTGACTGACAAACTGGATGTCATTGAGGAACTGTAATGAAAAAACAGCCCTGCTGCATATGGGACTTAAGTAAACCACTTTTTCTTTTCAAGTATTTGTAATAATGTCAAAGCAGATGTGTGAAGCAGCACTGCCAGAAACTGATGGGTTTGCTGTGTTTTTTCACTGGCCAGTTTCCCCTAGTTTTTTATTTAAAGAAATTAAATAAATTTTCCTTCATGCATGGATGTTTCTGTCCAGCCTGTTGGCTTTTTTTTTTGCTATAGTATCATTGTGTTTGCTTAGATTGTTTTGTTTCTTGATGTCAAGGAGGTTTAGGGACAGTCTGACTCTTATCATAAGAGTTTGTGAGACTGCCATAACATTTTAGCTGGAAATTCTGGTTGTTCTTGGTGCAACAGTCAGGCTTTGTTCACATTTGTGTGACAGCACCATCACCAGAGCTGCTGACCCTGGCTAAACCCAGTGGTTTTCCTGCATCAGGTGATGAATTGTGAGTTGAAAACCGTGGTCTAAAAACTTCGTTTTTTGTTAGGTTGGGAAACTCCTTTTCCAGCTGATTTCTGGGTCATGTAAGCTGTTAAACACTGTCTGTATTCCCATTTTCCCCATCTCTAGGTTGTTTGGATCCAGGCTTCCTTGCAGGTGACAAAACCTCTTGTGGCAATGCCCAGGCCAATGAAGAAATTAACATTGCATCTTCTGATAGCGAAGTAGAGATTGTTGGAGTTCAGGAACACGCCAGGTATGAATTATTGTTTCTTGCTCTAATATTAATTTAATTTCATCAGAATGTCTGGGATACCAAAATCATTAAAGAAAGAACTACTGACCTTCACTTCTCTAGTTACCCATCCATGAGTGATGCCCAAAAGGCAGCAAATGTTGCACTTCTCTTTTTCTGTTTTGCTGGTCATGGTAATTTTGGAATGTGTTTTTCTTTAGAAAGTGACCAACTTCATAGTTATTCAGATTAAAGCTGTGTTTCAATATCAAACATTAACTGGCTAAAAGATGTGTCATATAAAAATACCAAATATTGAGATACTAAGTGTACATACATCAGAAATTCAGATTTTAGAGGACTACATGAATATACAAATAACTAAGTGAAAATCTCTATGTGGGTTCTTATTTCCTTTCAAAATATTAAGTTTTTTTAACAGCTTCCATTTTATTTAATTAGTCATTAGGGGTAAAAATACTATAATTTTTTCAATGGCTAATGTCATAAGATATCCCCTTTAGGTTAAAAAATCAGAGAATTTTGAATCTTGGGTTTATTTCAAGAAGAGAGGTCAAAGTAGATGAGGGTAAGGGTGCCCAAACTTTCTCTCAGTCAGAAACCTGTGCAGTTGTTCTTCTTGGTAGGTACTTTTTTATGTTACTCATCATTTTTAGTCTGTGGTCTTTCCTTGGATTAAAATATTATGAAGCAGTTAAGCAAAACTGACATTTTCTAATAGTGTGGAGTGTGAATTTGGTGGAATAAAACCAAGTTGAAGCAGTACATAGGCAAGCTGCTTCCAAAATTTTCTGCTGCCTAGTGGGTGCTTGGAGGCAGAAAAGGGTGTGAGGAACATGGAAGAGAGTTCCTTGTCCCTTCACTGCATCTTTCTTGAGGACAGAAGAGAGAAAGTGTTCAGGACCCAATTTCCCAGGCAGGAAACTTCATGGATAATGTGGGTGCAGCCCAGTGCTGTTGGATGTGGAAAAAAGGAAATTTTCAGGTCCTTTTCCCCTAAAGGGGATTTAATCTTTGCTTTTGGAACAGTGAGAAGGTCCTTGCATGGCCAGCTCTTTTGGGGGAGGGTAATTCCTTAGGCAGCAGCTCTCCTGGCTGTGTATGCAGCAGAACCCAGGGCTGGGAGGGTGTTAGTGCTGATGGTGAGGGGTGTGGATTCACCCTCCAGCCCTGGCTGCTGTAAATCTGTGCAGCACTGCACACAGGACCCTTGTGCTTCTGCCCCCTCTTTGAAAGCTCTCCATGCTGCTGCCTCAAATAATACTCTCTGTGGGAATGGAAACATGGGCTAAATGCAGAGTTGCTGTTTAAAATGAGTTTTGGTAGATGAGAACTGTAATGATTTCAGCAAATCAGCCTAAAAGCACTCTCCTGTGCTTTCCTTTGTTCCTGTACCCATCTCCTGCAGACCTGTGTTTACTGCCTCCCTGGAATACTCACTCACACATTTCAGTTGTTTGAATCCTATTTAGGGTTTTATTTCTCTTGCAGGTCTAGGCTTGCAGTTATGAAGTATTGATGGGCTTCTGGCAGGGCTGTTGTTTGGACAGGAGTTAGGTTTTTGATCAGTAATTTCTGCACACTTTAGTGGGTGTTTGGATCCTGTTTTTTATCATGCTCCTTATTCCATGTCTGGTGTGAGTTGTGACTCCCTGGAGTTTGTCCATTGTTTGTAGTTCTTCAGATTCTGAGTTAATTGGTGCTGTTGTTCATCATTGGGATATTCCTTGGCATCTGCTTTGGACACCGAGTCATATTTTTCAGTTTGTTAAATTTTTCACTAGTAGTATTTTTTTTTAATCACGCATGCATATAATCCATTTTCCTGTAGTTTTTCCTAGGAGGTTTTTTGGTTTTTATTGCCTTTACTTGGTATTGTCCCTTAGCTGTAGATTGGAAGCATGTTCTGAACTCATGTTTGGCTCAGTGTTTTGCTGTTGGCTGCTTGTGTGACTAGTTTGAGGATAAACACTTTTATTTTTCAGAGGTATCTTTTTTTATGAGGTAATTTATGGCTTGTTTTCATAATCTTCAGGAAGAAAAGTTAGCCTTAGCTTTGCCTAAACACTTGAGGATTGTTCTCAGATTGGTGCGCCACAGTCCCTGAGACCAAACATCATATTTAATTTGCTCTGCCTACAAGATTTTCCTGCCATTTAAACTTAAAAATACTTCTCTTTAAATGAAAGCTTTAAAAGAAAGAAATCCCATACATTTTTTAGACTTCCAGGGTCTTATTGCTAATTCCTTGTAGATATATACTTTAAGTATGTGTTTTTATGACAGAAGAAGTAATAAAAGAGCCATTCTGAACATCACATCTAAACCTAAGCTGCGTATCTGAGAAGGCAATGAGACGTTTATATTCAGAGAAGATACAGCTCAGAGAATGAGATTTTTCATTCTGTTTCACGAAACTCCAACCAGAACCAAGAGAGCTGAGCATAACCTAAGTAGTTTTGGAGAAAATAAATAGCATGGACTTAAATTGGAATAAATAAAACGTAAATGTCAGAGATATTTGATCAGTGCAGGAAATTGGAGTTCCTGAAGCACACGTGCCTTCACAAAGAAATGGGAAAAGGTTACCCCAGCAGCCAGAGTACCTCGTGTTTATCTATGCAGCCAGGAGGACCTGCAGCCACTACCACTGCTTACAAGAGCAAAACAATTTTTGGAGCACGAGGTATCAAGTTTATTAGTGCCTGTGCAGGATTTACAGCTGGAAATTGAGTGATCATCCTAAAGCCTCTAATAAATTCCTGTCATCACTTCATCATACAAAAAATCATTCTACCTTTCATTTTGCATTTATTTTTTCTAATTGCTCTTAACCTGAGCTTCATTTGTCACGTATCTACTGTGGATTTAATAGGTAAAAATGCTGTGTGAAAGGTACCCTGTGTATTGTGCTTCAGCAGGGCACTGGAGCCTTATCTTCAAACACACCTTTTAGTCTTGTTGGCTGCAGTCACTTAAAGCTTAAATGTGAAGTGGGGCTGAACTGTTGTCAGTGAGCGTTTCCCAACGTGTTTGTAATTTTCAGTTAAAAAGACCAAAAGAAAAAAAAAGTCAGGCATAATGACTGTAATAACATAATTAGCAAGATCTCTTTTGCAATTATTGTAATGAAAGTATCATTACCTCCTTGTTTTAATATGGCTTTGATTTAATATTGCAGTATAGCTTTTCATTTTCTCTTAGGCAGCCTCACTGCAGATTTTTCTCCTTTTAGAAAGTCCAGTGGGTAAAGCTGCATCAGGAAACTGTGCATGGGATTACACATGGTGGGGCAGACTTCCTCAAGATCCTTGGGATCCATGCACATATTTTTTAAGGAGGATCACTGTGATGGTGTTCACAGGGGTCTCAGGTTGAGGGAAGAGATGAGGATCTGACTCCATGTTTCAGAAGGCTTGATTTATTATTTTATGATACATATTACATTAAAACTATACTAAAAGAATAGAAGAAAAAGTTTCATCTCAGAAGGTTAGTTAAGCTAAGAATAGAAAAGAATGAATAACAAAGGCAGCTGTCCCAGACTCTCTGTCTGAGCCAGCTGGGCTGTGATTGGCCATTAATTACAAACAACCCCATGAGACCAATCCCAGATGCACCTGTTGCATTCCACAGCAGCAGATAATCATTGTTTACACTTGTTCCCGAGGCCTCTCAGCTTCTCAGGAGGAAAAAATCCCAAGGAAAGGATTTTCATAAAAAGGTGTCTGTGACAGATCACATTACACTCACTAGCATTCCTTTGGAATAATTTAATCCCCAAATTTAAACTCAGCTTTGTTCACTGGGCATTTGAGATGCCGCGGGCTCTACAAGTGGAGAATCCAGTTTGGAGAGGGAAGTGCTAACCAGACAACAACCAGCTGGAGGAGGGGGTGTGGTGTCTGAGCTGCGCGGTGTCCCTGACGCTGTGTGTGTCCCTCTCCTCGCTGCAGGTGTGTGCATCCCAGGGGAGGGGTGATCCAGAGCGTGGCCTCCTGGAAGCGCGGCTCACCCTTCGGCAGCGCCCAGCCCGCGCAGCCATGGACAGCAGTGGCTCCCCAGCAGAGCTGGTCCTCGCCCCCAGAAGTGGTGGATCTGACTCTGGACGAGGACACCAGGCGCAAATACCTCCTGTAAGGCCGTGTCACTGTGCTCTGCCCCTCCGCTCCCGCCCTCCCTGGCACCGAGGGGTGAAACCATCGCCTCCAGAGGCCCCGTCCTTGGCACCAAGAAACCCAAACGCACGGCGTTTCTCCACCTCCACACAGGAATGTAGTCTGATTTCAGTATCACTTCAAAGGGTTTTTGCCTTCTCCGAGGAGGATTCCTGCCCAGAATTAACAGCACCAAATTTAAAACACATCTGCAGTTACTAACGTGTGCGTGCATACCTAGCGGAATAACTGCGTGCAAACTTACGTCCTCCCACGCTCCCCACCTCCCAGCTCCAGGACTTTTTTAATTTATCAGTATCTTGAGTTTGTTAGTAGAAGTTAGTGTGTTGCTGTGTGAGCATCAGTGATTTTGAGAAATGCTGTGTCCTCACTGATTTCAGTGGAACTGGAGGGGTATTCAACACTTCCAAAATTTGGGCCAGGAGTATTTTTACCCAAACTGATTTGGTTATGTTACCAGCAGGAGGGATTGTCTTTAATGCAAATGGTCCATAAAAAAATGCACTGAACAGCTTTTAATTAAAAGATTTTTTATTTTCAATGTAATTTATAGTTTATACTCTTCAGTGCTGAGTCTTCTGTCCACTTGACTACTGTGTTTCACTGGTCAATTCCCACAGCTTGGAATGGCTAAAATAGTAATAGGAGTAACTTAGGAACAGCTGAACATTGCAAAAGCACAGGAAAAAGTAATAAAAAGGCCCAGCATCCCTCTCCTTTTTAATTATAGCTTATTATTATTATTATTATTATTATTACCTCTATCTGAGTTTTGCCTGGAGTAGATGAAGAAGAGGAATTAAATGTTTTACTCACAGTCCCCATCTCTACTTCTGCTTGTTTGCGTCATTCACCATCTCAGAAAACAAAAAACAAATCCCAAGCAAATTCCAAAGCTCTAGCCTGGCAAAGGGGTGGTCAGCTGGGATCTGTTCCTGGAATATGTGGGGCTTAAAACTCTGTCCTGAAAGATGTTGCAGGATCAGGGTCAGAAACTAAGGTTGTGGTTTTTAACTTTTTTTTTTTTTTTTTAATTAGTAATCTGCACCATTTCTCTGGCTTTCAATCATGCCTCTCCTGCTAGTTTCGGAAATGCCAAGATTCAGGAAACACTTTCTACCAGAATATTTACCAAAATCAGTGGAACTACTCACTTTAGCGGGCTGCAGTTTCTGGGAATTCCTGCCCCTCATCTGTCATTTTAAGCCTTTCCCAAGGCAAAAACCAAAGATTAGACTTTAACAAGATGATATGATTCACTTTAAATGTCTACTGTGCAATTGAAACATTCCTTCATATTCCAGATGTTTCTGTTGGGAATTTTGTACAGCTCTGCCATTAGATTTTTCACTATTTAAAGCTGAACAAGGGTGGTCAGGACATGGAAAGTTCTGCTTTCCTTTTGTGTCAGCCGATTTTCAAAATTTATTTGGCTTCCCTTAATTTTATCTGTGGGCAAAATAAAAACTAAAATAGAGTTACCAGTGTTGTCACATAAAGGCAAAACAGCCCAGCAGGGGGGAATCTTTAGTAACAAACATCTGTTTCTTCCATAAGCAGAACAGCTCATGCTGCACTTTGCAGAACAGCTAGGTAAGGATTCATATTCCCGTTTCCAGCTTTCTAGAACGTTGAACATACGTGTCTTGCATGGCCAGAGAAATACCTGTGGTGTTTTTAGTGACCAATTCCTTTCTGTGGGAGGGAGGGAGGGAGGGGAGCATGGATGGATCCTGTTGGCCCTGCAGCAGGGAAAGGCCCCGTGCTGCTCTGCCCATCCTCTCTCCTCGCTTTTCCATCAGCTGTGGGCTCACACTCCTGCTGTAAAGGTAACTTTGGAGCAGCCACCTCCTGTGGCTGCTTCTTCCCGTTTCACAGAGTCTCCTCAAGAGTGGTTGTGAAGAAAGCTGCAGGGACCCCGTCTGCGGCCCTTCCGTGAAAAATGCAAACTATCTCTCCTTGTTTTTCAGTTTGTATATGATGTGACTTCCACGTGTACATAAAAACAACTGCCTCCTAACCAAACTTCCTCCAAGTGTGCACTGTGTTTGTTTAAACAGCTCATGTATGGTAGTCCGATGCAGGTTTTCTTTTATTTAAAACACTATGTATTTTCTCTTAACAAATTTCAAGGCTAGTGATCTGAAAAAAGCAATCACTGGATATAGGTAGGAAATAATTTGGTTTTGTTTCCTTCTTTTTTTTTTTTTTTTTTTTTAAACTTCTGGTTTTTTTTTTTTTTTTAATAGAGCAAAAACGTGCCTGTGTGGTTTTTGCTCTTCTCAGCAGGAAAGAGAAAAGTTAGCCATTGTATGGCTGTGAACCAATGCACTTGGGGCCTGGACCAGAACCCACTGGGGTCGGTGTGGGGCTGCCCATCGACCTCAGTGTGCATTGGCTCGAGCCCTTCAGGGTTTAGCAGTTTTCCTGAATTGCTGGAGTGTGAACTTGGAATCTTCTGTAGTGAAGACAAATCATTGCTCAGAATATAAATGTTTAAAATGTGCGGCTCTAGCTAAAAATAAAATTTGATTCTTCTCGACACTCACTATTTAGTTCTCATTTTCCATCTAGTATTTAATGGTCTTTGGAGAGAAATAATAATAAAACAGAGTGTTATATATATATATATATATATAAAAATATATATATTTTTGGTGCAAGATGAGACCTTCTGTTTTTTGAAACAAGTCTGTAGCATAAAGGTTAAACTATTTTAAGACAAAATAAAATAGAGTGTATTATTTAAACAATATTGATTTTTTTGGGTTTTTTTTCCTTCCACTTCCATCACATATGCTGCTGTTTGTCACATCTACAAATTAAACATGTAAATTCTGGGTTACAGTTGCTGAAATTCAGCACTGTTTCTTGCTGTAACACATTTAATTTTGCACTTCCAGAATGTTGAAGTGATTTCCTGGCTGCAAAACCTTCCTTTTATCTCAGACCAGGGCAGGACTGACACTTCTCCCTGTAGCCTTGGTGCCAGGGGATGTGCAGGTACCAGTGACAAGTGGCTGCTGCCTGTCACAGAATCCCAGGACAGTTTGGTTTGGGTTGGAAGGGACCTTAAAGATCTTCCAATTCCACACCTTCCACTATCCCAGGCTGCTCCAAGCCCCATCCAGCCTGGCCTTGGGCACTGCCAGGGATCCAGGGGCAGCCACAGCTGCTCTGGGCACCCTGGGCCAGGGCCTGCCCACCCTCCCAGCCAGCAATTCCTAATTGCCAATAGCCCAAAATCTGTGCCTGCCCTCTGGCCCTGGGAGCCATTGCCTGGGTGCTGTCCCTGCAGGCCTTGTCCCCAGTCCCTGGGCAGCTCTCCTGGAGCCCCTGCAGGCCCTGCCAGGGCTCTGAGGTGTCCCTGGAGCCTTCTCCTGTGCAGCTGAGCAGCCCCAGCTGTGCCAGGCTGGCTCCAGAGCAGAGGGGCTCCAGCCCTGGCAGCATCTCCGTGGCCTCCTCTGCACTGGCTGCAGCAGCTCCCTGCCCTCCCTGTTCTGGGGCTCACTGTGCCCTGCAGAATCCCCTCCAGGGATGCAATTCCAGCACAGCCTCCACCTCCCCACACACCTGAGTCCTTGGGGTGTCTGAGCAACCTTCCCACCATTATTTCTGTGACTGCATCCCCCTGTGCCAGCCCCCTTCTGCTGCTCAGTGGCACTGCCTGGCTCAGAGGCTGATGCTCCAGGGCAGGGCCTCTCTGGCCAGGGGGGTGGTGCCCGGTGTTCAGAGAGCCACAAAATTGCATGGGGGAATTTGGAGCCACAAGTAAAGAGGAGGATGGCAAAGGATAAGTGCACTGTGCTGAACGTGGGGTCCTGCTGCCTGCCTGCCCCCTCACAGGCAAAATGGAAATGGGAATAGGAATAAAAATAATAATGATTATAATTCAATACCTCTGCTGTGCTTTATATGTATTTATCACATGAGAAAGCTCCCAGTGCCAGTCAGGAAGGTCAGTTGTCCATGTATTTTAACTACCAGTATGGATAATGAAGGTAAAGTGGTTTTCAGCCTTACTGAGTCCTTGGCATTTGTGGAGCCTGAAAATACAAAATCTGGGCCTGGTGGTCATTGCAGAGGTGGGCACCAATCTCAGATTTTATTTTGTGTTTATCAGCAGCTGAGGGAGAGCAGAGCCCTGGAGTTTGGTGCAGATGTGGGAAGAGGACAGATAAAATATCTGCTGAATCTTTTATTCTCTATCACCAAGAGATAGCCAGAGTCTGTAGGCTTCAGGGTACACTGAATGGAAAGCTTAAAATTCCTCCTCTGGCCCTTGGCACTTCCTTATGCAGGAGCCACTTGACTTTGTGGGAATTGCTATTTCTGGGGCAACACAAAAACTGATGAAAACTACGCAGAACCAGGTTAGATTTTGTGTTGTGTTTCCCCAGTGAATTAGTTGCAATTCAGATCGATTCTGTGGCTGAAAGTTTGGTTTGCCCGCCGTGCAATGAGGACTGAAGGGGTTGTGCTAAGTGGCTTTGTTCCCCAGTTCCCTGGAGAATCTGCAAATGGTGCTCTTTGCTGAAGGCATCACCTCGCTTGGCTGAAACTCTGCCAGTTTTGCCTCTCCTTTTTGGGGCTGTCGTCTCTGAATGTCAGCTGCTGTGGCTTTCTCTCCAGAGCACCCCAGGGATGCAGTTTCCCTTCTGTCTGCACAGGGAAGGAGCAGAATGCCTGCGAAACACAAACTTGGGACGCACAAACCCTGCACTTACTGACAACTTCGGTGCAAATAAGGTGAAATCCTCTTGTTACTGATGCTAAAGGGTGGACAAGGATCCAACCCATGAATCCCCCGCCCCGGTCTGCATCTTGAGTTTTTGAAAAGAAAATTCAATCCTGAGAGTCCTGATGAGTGCTGATTCACAAATGCCCCTTGGAAGTTTTCTCATGGATCTGGTTAGTCATCTGGGTTTGCAATTTAGTTTAAAATTAGAATTGAGTGCCAGCCACGGGAAGGCAACATCTTTCAGACAGTCTCAGGGCGAAGCCGGAGTGGGCAGGGGGAAAGCTGTCTGGAAGTTTAATTTCAGATAATTTTCTACACTTACTCGCTGCATCGGCAGCTTCGGGTGAATCCAGGGCAGCCACATCAGAGCTGGGAAAACAAACAAGAGTGCTCTGTCAAATTCATTTTCCATTGCTGTAGGTGCTGTGAATTGAACACAGCTCCTGGAGCCTGACTGGTGCCTCTGATGAAATGCCATCTGCAGCAGGGCAGTGCTTCTGCTTTGTCCTCGGCTGGCCCGTGATCAGCGACACCCAAACCTTTCCTGCTTTGTTTCTTCCACATCCTTGTGTGCCTGCTTCAAACTGGGAATTGCTGAGCGCCAGTGAACCCCAGTGTCAGGCCAATCACAGAATCACAGAATTATTTGGGTTAGAAGGGAACTTAAAGACCACCTAATTCCAACTCCCTGCCATGGGCAGGGACACCTCCCACTGTCCCAAGGTGCTCCAGGCCCCATCCAGCCTGGCCTTGGGCACTGCCAGGGATCCAGGGGCAGCCACAGCTGCTCTGGGCACCCTGGGCCAGGGCCTGCCCACCCTCACAGAGAATAATTCCTCCCCAAGATCCCATCCAGCCCTGCATTCTGTCCATTTAAAGCCATCTGTGTGCTGTCCCTGCAGGCCTTGTCCCCAGTCCCTGGGCAGCTCTCCTGGAGCCCCTGCAGGCCCTGCCAGGGGCTCTGAGCTCTCACTGGAATATTCTCTTCTCTAGGTAACACACCAAGACCAGAATACAAAACCGCAGTGAGCAAATCCTAATGAAAAGAGGAATAATTTCAAAAACAACCTCACAACATGTCTTAGAAGAGGCCTGTCAAGTTGAAAATGTTGTTTAGTTCAAACCCCCTCATAGCAGAAGGAGAATGAGCCCCTGGTGCCCACCTAGGGGACCTCCGCAGTTCCCAAGCATTTTCTGTGGTTGGGAAGCTGTGTAAACAAAGTCTCAGGCCATTAAAAACCCCATCCCACTTGCAGCTGATGAATCCTTGACTCCTTGGGCAATCTCTCTTTCCTCCATCTGCTTGTCAAAATTAAGGAGGAATTAAGGCAATAATTAAAGCAGTCCCACCTGGGCATGGCACAATGCAGGGAGTGAGCTTTCTGTGAGAGGCTGAGCTCCCTGACACTCAAAAAAGTCTTATTTTAATGCTTTATTTTCCAAGTAAGCAACAGGATTGCATACTACAGCCAAGTTTTTGGAGGAGTGATGCAGTACTCCCTCATCCTTCGATGGCCAGTATCAGGTCTTGCCCTGGACCTGCATTCCCAGCTTATCCAGGGCTATAGAAAAACTCTAAAATCCCCTTAAAATTATCCAAACTGCTCCAAAATCAACTTTACACCTGCATCCTTTCCTTCCCTGTGCCCCAGGGAGAAATCCCTTTAATTCCTGGGGCTCCAGGCTGGGCTCAGCCTGCTCCCAGCCCCACAGAAAGGCAGCACCCTTTTTGCAGTAACAATGATTTTTGCTGCCGTTTGGCCACTGGTATTTTCTCTCAGGAAGCCCTGGCTGGAAGCAGCCCCTGGGAAGGCACTAGATGGCACCAGAGCCAGAGGATACAGGATCTGGCTGCTCTCTCACCCTCCTCTGCATCCCCCAGAACGGGGAAAGTGCCCTCAAAAACAGGCAAAAGGGCTTCTGGATGTCAAAAAAACCCCTATTTATTTATTTATTTTTAAAAATTTTCCTAACGCTGCTGGACCCAGTCACCTTTGTCTGACCCTGTCCATGCAGCCAACATCCATCCCAAGGCAGGGAAAAAGGCCCTGGGAAGAGCGAAAGAAATCAAGTCATCTGGATGCAACACTGAAATTAAATTATCCAGCTGTGATTTTGAAGTAATTAACCACTAATGAGTCGTTTCTCCAGATATATAAGCCCAGGATCTGGGAATGTGGACAGTGGTTGCTGACCTTGCCTTATTTTTTTTTTATTGCAAACCAGGGACAGGATCTCATAAATAAAATAGTACAAGGTCCTTGATTAGTGGCAGAATTTGTGGGATTTTGCAGCAGAGCATGTTTCCAGGAGAGGGCCTTCCTTTCCTCACAGTTCCTGGTTGCATCCCAAAGCTGCTCCTGCAGGGAGATGCTGGGATACTGGGATGGGGAGAACATCAGGGGGCTACCAAGGAAAACATACCAAAACCTCTGCTCCCCAAAAATAAGGGCAGGATGGGGGAGAAAGGATGAATCTGGGGTCATTCTGCTTAGAAACAGGGGTGTGACACATCCTAAAGCCCCTCCCTGCCCTCACCTTATGGAGGCACACAGGGACTAATGAGTGTTGTGGGCTTAAAACTCCGATGGAAAGGAAGGATTCAGTCAGCCCCAGTGTCCCACTTTGGACTCAATGCAGTGAATCTCCACCAGCTCCCATCCTGCAGCAGCCACCGCCGGTCAGAAAAACCCCAGCTCTGTTTGGTCATCTGCCACGCCCATGCAAACGGGGAATGAAATTCCTCAAAGAAAAATAATTAAGAAAAATAATTAAGAAAAATGATAAGATACAAATGGGGCACCATGGAGTCATTGAATTGTTTTAGTTGGAAAAGCCCTTTAAGACCTCTGAGTCCAACCATTCCCCCAGCACTGCCAAGGCCACCATTGACCCACATCCCCATGGGCCACATCCATGTGGCTTTTAAATCCCTGCAGGCATGGGGGCTCCAACACTGCCCTCTGTACAGCATGTTCTGATGCCTGACCACCTTTTTTGCCAAAATCTTTTTCTCCAATATCCACCCTGACCTTCCCCATGCCCAGCCTGAGGCCGTTCCCTCTCCTCCTGTCCCTGTTCCCTGGGAGCACAGCCCCATCCCCCCGGCTGTCCCCTCCTGTCAGGAGCTGTGCAGAGCCACAAGGGCCCCCCTGAGCCTCCTTTGCTCCAGGCTCAGCCCCTTCCCAGCTCCCTCAGCCCCTCCTGGGGCTCCAGCCCCTTCCCAGCTCCGTTCCCTGCCCTGGACTCGTCCCCTCTGCCACCATAAATTGTGCTCCCTCCTGAAATGAGCTGGGGAGGGCTCTGGATGTGTGCTGGGTTCCTTCAAGTGAGTGAGCTCCCAAAAATCCTCCTTTCAGGGAAAAGGGAAAAAGCACCTCCTGGGCCACACATCTGAAATGGGCTGCAGCAAAATAATTGCAAAGTGTTTTCTTTCTCTCCCTTTCTCTCGTCCCAAATGGCTGCTCTTTGGAGCTGAGGGTTTCACCCATCTTCTTATTTTATCTCTTACTTTATAAAACTGGGAAATTGAAATGCTGAGATATTACACTTTAATCAAATGCATAATGATTTCCTCTAGATTGCCTCTCCCCCTCTCTTTTTTTTTTTTTTTTTTTTAGCTAAAGAAACAAGGTAAGAAGCAGAAGAGAAAAAATTCCAGGGAGGCAGAAAATAAAGCAGCAAAATAACCCGAGATAAAATGTCAGTGTAAAAAATCTCAAATAAAGCCCTTCCAGTTTCTGAGTCCCCACTTGGGTTTGGGTTGCTGCTGCTCCCAGGCATGGAGCAACGCTATTTGCTATAGAGATTTCCCCTCCTTTTTTGCCTTTTCTCTATCCAGGTTGCCTGAAGTGTTTTCACCGCCACTTTTCCCTGGGGGTTCTCCAGGGCTGCTCCCCCAAGCCCAGCAGGCTTTGTGCCTCCCCATCCTGAGGCTTGAGACCCTCGGGACCCCAAACCATTCTGGGATTCCATAAGAAGGCCTCAGGGAGGTGTGAGATGTCCCTCTGGAGCAAACCACGGGGCTTCAAAGCTGCTGGATGAAGCCCTTCCCTGGGGGCTGTTCCACTGTCCTGCCTGAGGCCAGCCAAAAAAATGCCCTAAATTTGCAGAAAAAGGACTCATTGTTTTTTGAGCCAGTTGAGACCATCCTGACTCCCCAAAGGGTTTCGCCCAGCTTGGTTTTGCAGAGGGGGTGAAATGTCCCATGTCAGGGTGAAATTACAGAGGGCTTTAGGGTGGGCAGAGTGTGACGGTGCTCACAGGGGTCCAAGGTTGAGGGAAGAGACGAGGATCTGACTCCATGTTTCAGAAGGCTTGATTTATTATTTTATGATACATATTACATTAAAACTGTACTAAAAGAATAGAAGAAAGGATTTCCTCAGAAGGCTGGCTAAGAATAGAATAATAAGGAATGATAACAAAGGTTTGTGGCTCGGGCTCTCTGTCTGAGCCAGCTGGGCTGTGATTGGCCATTAATTAGGAACAACCAACATGGGCCAATCACGGATCCACCTGTTGCATTCCACAGCAGCAGATAATCAATGTTTACCTTTTGTTTTTGAAGCTTCTCAGCTTCTCAGGAGGAAAAATCCTAAAGAAAGGATTTCCCATAAAAGATGTCTGCGACAGGCAGCGGGTGGGGAGCACATCTTGCGGCTCTGGGAGTTCAGGTCACCCTCAGACCCGCCCCAGGATGGTGCTGATGTGCCACGCGTGGCCCAGGGCTCCGCAGCTGCCTGTGTCCCCTTTTAACTCCTGGATGCCCTCCTGGATGAGGGGAGAATCCTTCCCCGCGGTGCCGAGGGGTGAGACGTCCATCCCCGTGCGCCTGCAGCATCCCCGGACAGCCACCCGCGGGAGGAGGCAGGGAGCATCCAGGGGGAGCGGGATTTGGGGGCAAAGGATGCCCCAAACGGGGGGTGCTGGACCCCAAAATCTGCTCCGGGGACGGGCAGCAGGGAGCGGGGGGCTAATTTTAACATCAACCCGCGCCTTGCGGCATCTGCGGCGGATCGGGTGTCCCGGGCAGGGCGGGGGTGATGCGAAGCGACAGCAGCGGGGGCTGAGCCCCGTGAAATGCCCGGGACAACTGCGGGGGCCGCGGGAGCAGCTGCCCGGGGCAGCTGGGGCTGCGGGAAGGGGCTGCAGCCCGGCCCGGGGCCAGCGGCGGCGCGGGGCACCGCGGAGGGGACGGCAGCGAGCGCCACAAACTCCGGGGAGCCGCCCTGGGGCCGGCACGGGGAGGAGGCGCGGGGGCATCCCTCCATCCCTGCCTCCATCCCTGCATCCATCCCTCCATCCCTGCCTCCATCCCTCCCTCCATCCCTGCCTCCATCCCTGCCTCCCTCCATCCCTGCCTCCCTCCATCCCTGCATCCCTGCATCCCTGCCTCCATCCCTGCCTCCATCCCTCCCTCCATCCCTGCCTCCATCCCTGCCTCCCTCCATCCCTGCCTCCCTCCATCCCTGCCTCCCTCCATCCCTGCCTCCCTCCATCCCTGCCTCCCTCCATCCCTCCATCCCTCCCTCCATCCCTGCCTCCATCCCTCCATCCTTCCCTCCATCCCTGCCTCCATCCCTGCCTCCATCCATCCCTGCCTCCCTCCCTGCCTCCATCCCTGCCTCCATCCCTGCCTCCATCCCTCCATCCCTCCATCCCTCCCTCCATCCCTCCATCCCTCCCTCCATCCCTCCTCCATCCCTGCCTCCATCCCTGCCTCCATCCCTGCCTCCATCCCTCCCTCCATCCCTGCCTCCATCCCTGCCTCCATCCCTGCCTCCATCCCTCCCTCCATCCCTGCCTCCATCCCTGCCTCCCTCCATCCTTCCATCCCTCCCTCCATCCCTGCCTCCCTCCCTGTCGGATCCCCGCGTGGGCCGGGCTGCGGGGCACCCCGCGGGTGTTTTTAGCGATTAAGGAGGTGTCTGTCCCTTGCCGGGTGTGTGTGACACAGCCAGCTCGGCATCACCCTGGGGCCGGGGGGACCGCGCTGCTGGCGGAGATGGTGGGGAGCCGGTGTGTTTCCATGCGGGAAAGGGTTTCATTACGGTATAAACACGGGAAATTAGATTGGGTTGGATGTAAGGAAGGAGTTTTTAATGGTGAGGGTGGGGAGGACCTGGCACAGGGTGCCCCGAGATGCTGTGGCTGCTCCTGGAAGTGTCCAAGGCCGGGTTGGATGGGGCTTGGAGGAACCTGGGGGACTGGAAGGTGTCCCTGCTCATGGCTTTAGACAAGCTCTTGATGTCCCCTCAAGCCCAAACCATTCTGGGATTCCAGGGGGAAAAAAAAAATGAAACAGCAAATTTTGCTCTTTTCTTGGAAATGTTAACGCTGTTGGGACATCATCATGCGCAGCCTGGCGGGGCTGAGCCCCGGGGCGGGCACCGCTCACAGCAGCACAAAGGGCACAAACCCCAGCCCTGCCCTGCCAAGAGCCCCCCCAAGAGCCAGAGCAGCCTCCCGAGGGCACGGAGGGGGGAAGGCAGGAGGGCAAATCCCAGCCGGGATGCGATGGGATGGGCGCCAGGAGGCAGCGGGCCCCTGGAACTTGTCGCTCTCCCGATTTTGGGGAGCTCAGAGCAGCAGCTGTGCGAATGTGCCCAAAAGGGCCCTCGGGGCTGGAGGCTGCAGCTCTGGAAAGGCTCCGGGGAGAGCTGGCAGCTCTCCCTGCGGATCGAGTTAATCCTTCCCGGCATCTGCCCTGGGGCTGTGGGGCGGGCAAGGAAAGGGTTACACAGATCCAGGTTACCGAGCTCACGTTTTTATTCAGATCGGGAGAAAGGAAAAAAAACAAAACAAAACAAAAAAACCCCAAAAAACCAAGCCAGCCCTCCCTTCCTCCCCCCGGCAAACAACGAACCCGCAAGCGGAGCCCAGCCACGGAGCCGGCGCCGTGATCCGGGCGGGCAAATCCGGCGCTCGGGCCGGCAGATGCACGGCACGGATAAGGCTAAACCGGGATTAACGGGGCTCCCCACGGCGGCCGCAGCGGGCGGGGGGGGAGCGGGGCAGAATAAAAAATAAATTAAAAAACCCAGCCCGGGCAGGGTGGGAAAGGCATGGAAAAGTCGCTTTGCAGCGGGGCGAAATGATTCCCTGGATGCTGCGCTTCGCCAGCAATCACTCCTGCGCAACGGGGGCTCTGAGTGGATTAAAACAGCTCGGAATGGAGACGAGCGCGCGTTTGGGCTTTTTTTTGCGGGGGTGAATGGCCCTTCCTCAGGCTGGGGTGTTCCTTGCAGCAGCAGGGGTGTGGCTCCCAGATCCCAGGGCTTTCCAGGCGCTCTCCCGCCCCTCCGGGCTCGGCCAGAGCCGTTTTAGGTCAGGGATGCCCCAGCGGATAAATTCTGTCAGCAACTGGGGCGTCAACACAATGGGGCCACTGTGTCACCGCGGGGAGGAGGGATGGGGACAGCGATGGGCGCGGGGATGGTGGCACCGGGGTGGGGACAGCCACGAGCCCTCGGTGGCCCCGCTCCTGAGGGTTTCCCGAGTGCCAGGGCGAGGGATGGGCACTCCAGAGTGGGACCCACGGGAGCGTGGGGTGGGAGAGCTCGGGGCTGAGAGCAGGGGACAGGTGTGGAGCACGGAGGGTGTTTGTGACATGTGTCCGTGTGTGCACGTGGTGTACATGTGTGCAGCTGACAGGGGACAGATGAGGTTGTGTGGGAGCATGGATGGATGGATGGACGGACGGACGGAAGGACAGACAGACAGATGGAAGAACGGATGGATGGATGGATGAACAGCCATCCCTGCCTCCATCCCTCCCTCCATCCCTCCCCCTGCCCATCCCTCCATCCCTGCCTCCATCCCTGCCTCCCCCCATCCCCTGCCTCCCTCCATCCCTGCCTCCATCCCATGGTGTTTTTCCTCCATCCCTGCGATTAAGGAGGTGTCTGTCCCTTGCCCATCCCTGTGTGTCCACCTCCAGCTCCATCCCTGCACCCTGGGGCCCTGGGGGATCCTGCCTCCCTGGCGGAGATGGTGGGGGCCAGTGTGTTCCATGCCTCCATTCCCTGCATCCCTGTATAAACACGGGAAATTAGATTGGGTTGGATGTAAGGAAGGAGTTTTTAATGGTGAGGGTGGGGGTGGACCTGCCAGCACAAGGGTGCCCCGAGATGAGATGTGGCTGCTCCTGGAAGTGTCCAAAACACGGAAATTAGTTGGATGGGGGAGTTGGAGGAACCTGGGGACTGGAAGGTGTCCCTGCTCATGGCTTTAGACAAGCTCTGATGTCCCCTCAAGCCCAAACCATTCTGGGATTCCAGGGGAAAAAAAAAATGAAACAGCAAATTTTGCTCTTTTCTTGGAAATGTTAACGCTGTTGGGACATCATCATG
Source organism: Emberiza elegans (assembly GCA_024865655.1). Classification (NCBI taxonomy): domain Eukaryota; kingdom Metazoa; phylum Chordata; class Aves; order Passeriformes; family Fringillidae; genus Emberiza; species Emberiza elegans. Next base: position 2,152,867 of record JALJVW010003588.1, on the reverse strand, counting down.
CGCAGCCTGGCGGGGCTGAGCCCCGGGGCGGGCACCGCTCACAGCAGCACAAAGGGCACAAACCCCAGCCCTGCCCTGCCAAGAGCCCCCCGCGAGCCAGAGCAGCCTCCCGAGGGCACGGAGGGGGAAAGGCAGGAGGGCAAATCCCAGCCGGGATGCGATGGGATGGGCGCCAGGAGGCAGCGGGCCCCTGGAACTTGTCGCTCTCCCGATTTTGGGGAGCTCAGAGCAGCAGCTGTGCGAATGTGCCCAAAAGGGCCCTCGGGGCTGGAGGCTGCAGCTCTGGAAAGGCTCCGGGGAGAGCTGGCAGCTCTCCCTGCGGATCGAGTTAATCCTTCCCGGCATCTGCCCTGGGGCTGTGGGGCGGGCAAGGAAAGGGTTACACAGATCCAGGTTACCGAGCTCACGTTTTTATTCAGATCGGGAGAAAGGAAAAAAAAAACCAAAACAAAAAAAACCCCAAAAAACCAAGCCAGCCCTCCCTTCCTCCCCCCGGCAAACAACGAACCCGCAAGCGAAGCCCAGCCACGGAGCCGGCGCCGTGATCCGGGCGGGCAAATCCGGCGCTCGGGCCGGCAGATGCACGGCACGGATAAGGCTAAACCGGGATTAAGGGGGCTCCCCACGGCGGCCGCAGCGGGCGGGGGGAGCGGGGCAGAATAAAAAATAAATTAAAAAACCCAGCCCGGGCAGGGTGGGAAAGGCATGGAAAAGTCGCTTTGCAGCGGGGCGAAATGATTCCCTGGATGCTGCGCTTCGCCAGCAATCACTCCTGCGCAACGGGGGTTCTGAGTGGATTAAAACAGCTCGGAATGGAGACGAGCGCGCGTTTGGGGTTTTTTTTGGGGGGGTGAATGGCCCTTCCTCAGGGTGGGGTGTTCCTTGCAGCAGCAGGGGGGTGGCTCCCAGATCCCAGGGCTTTCCAGGCGTTCTCCCGCCCCTCCGGGCTCGGCCAGAGCCGTTTTAGGTCAGGGATGCCCCAGCGGATAAATTCTGTCAGCAACTGGGGCGTCAACACAATGGGGCCACTGTGTCACCGCGGGGAGGAGGGATGGGGACAGCGATGGGCGCGGGGATGGTGGCACCGGGGTGGGGACAGCCACGAGCCCTCGGTGGCCCCGCTCCTGAGGGTTTCCCGAGTGCCAGGGCGAGGGATGGGCACTCCAGAGTGGGACCCACGGGAGCGTGGGGTGGGAGAGCTCGGGGCTGAGAGCAGGGGACAGCAGGAGCACGGGAGGGGTGTTTGTGACATGTGTCCGTGTGTGCACGTGGTGTACATGTGTGTGCAGCTGACAGGGGTGTGAGGTTGTGTGGGAGCATGGATGGATGGATGGACGGACGGACGGAAGGACAGACAGACAGATGGAAGAACGGATGGATGGATGGATGAACAGATGGAAGGATGGCTGGATGGACAGATGGAAGGACAAACAGACAGACAGACAAAGGGAAGCATGGATGGATGATGGATGGATGGAGGGAGGGAGGGAGGGAGGGAGGGATGGATGGATGGATGGATGGATGGATGGATGGATGGATGGATGGAAGGCTGGATGGACGGACGGATGGAAGGGCAGACAGACAGACAGATGAAAGGACCGCTGGACGGACGGACGGACGGACGGACGGAGAGATGGAAGCGCGGCCGGACCGGCGCGCGGGTGCGCGCGCACGCCACCCCGCCGCCGCGCGCGCGCGCGTGCGCGCCTCCCTCGCGCGCGGGGCCGCCCCGCCCTCGGCGCCCATTGGCCGGCGGCGGGCAGGGGGGCGTGTCCCGGCGGCGGCCCCCGCGCTGCCATTGGCCGCGCGCCCCTTTGTGTGCCGGCCGAGCGCGGCCGCCGCCAGTCGCCGGCGCGTCCGGGGGGCACAAAGGCCGCAGCATGGTCCTGGTGCACGTCGGATACCTGGTGCTGCCCGTCTTCGGCTCCGTGCGCAACAGAGGTACCGCTCCCGGCAACGCGGGTTCGCGTCCCGGGGCCGCTGGCGGCGGCGAGGGGGGGCGGCGCGTCCCGGGTCCCCGGCGGCAGGAAGGGGGGGGCTGCCCCTCAGCGTTCCCCTCAGCGCACCTCTCCCAGCCCGGCGGCGTCCCCCGCTCTGGGGCGCCTGCCGCCCCACACACGCCACGCTTCGGGACCCCCCTCCCGCCCGCACCTCCCGACTCCGCTGCGGTAGTTCTGTTCCCCCCATCCCCCCTCCCCTCCCGTTCTTCTTTTACAGATTTTATTTTATTTTTTAATTTACCCTCTCCCCCACCCCCACCCCTCACCGTAGCCACCAGGCCATCCCAGCGTAGCTGTAGCCGATAACAGCCATTTTTGTACCTCCATCCTGTGTAGTAGCTGAGTTACATTTGCACTGTAAATTCCTGTTAAGTGGATTCGTTTTGCTGTGGTCGTCGTCGCAGAGTCTCTTTGGGGTGCGGCGGGGGCAAACGCCCCCGAATTGCGGCCAAACCCCCAATCCCGGGGCGGCTGAGCTTGGAGGGCACCGCGGTGGGCTCATCTGGTCCCACCTCCCTGCTCGAAAACCTTCCAAAAAAAAACCCCTTAAATTTGGGGAGGGGAAGCGCAGCGATTGGCCGCGGTTCCCGGAATCGGGCTGGCGGAGAGTCGGGCGGCGGGGTGCGTGTGGTCCGGGGGAGCAGCATCCCTGTCCCCGCGGTGACACCGCTGTCCCCGCGGGCATCGCCCCCAGCCCCGGCCCTCCCTGCAGCCACAAGTGTCCCGTCCCGCCGGCACGCCCCCGACAACCCGCCCAGCGACACCCCCCACCCTCCAAAAAAAAAAAAAAAAAAGGCAAAAAAACCAAACAAACCGGGCTGCCGAAAGAGACGACTGGCAAAATGGTTTTCCATTAAACAGGGATAACATTTTTTTCTGCTGTGCTAAATTACTTCCTGTTCTTATTTTGTGGGTAATTTTTTCTGTACCGAATATCCTTTGGTTGTGTATCTCCACCTTTTTTCTTGTACTAAAACTAAAGCATGGTCTGTATTTTTTTACATTACCTAGTTTCTGATGTAAATCTCTCTGTAGAGACATACCCTGCTGAAATGTAATGTGCTGTAGCCTATACATCTGCTCAGTGTACGCTGCTTTTGTTCTGTTGCCCTTCCATAGCATGGTGGGCCTTGCCTTTTTGTATTGTGTGCATGATGACATTGTTACACACGATTCCACTAATACTAATATACGATCTCTCAATAAAGAAACTAGTTTTCCTATATTAACCTAGTGTGCTTTTTCTATTGCTGTTTTCCCATTTATTGTCGTATCCTGCTGTTTAGATTTTTTCCTTGCTTTCCCCTCATCGTGAGGTTTGAGTGAGTGGATTTTTTCTCCCTCGTAGAACAGATATGGGGGCTTTTAAATACATTCCCCCCGCCACTTCCTATCCCATATCTACCCTCAGCATTAGTCTGTGTGTACATACTTCCCAGCGCACAGTCCATATTGCTGTTGTGCCGATGCAGAATTCTGGTTTTACCGCAGAACAGCCAAAAAAAAAAAAAAAAAAAAAAAGAAGTGTACAAATCCAATCCCTCGTTATTAATCAAAAAAAAAGAAATTGATGAAGGGTCTGCTGCTTATTCATTCTAGTTACAACATTACACGTTCCTTACCAGACTGATCCCTCTGTATGGATGGGGGGGGAATTGTTTATTTTTCTAAACTCCTGATTAACAAGAGGTAAACCAACCTGTATTAAAAAAAAAAAAATTAAAAAATCCCCCTCTAATCTTTAAGCTGTATATTTTAAACGTATACATCTCTGCGAGTGCCCTGCCCACCATCTGCCAGGCGAGAAGTTGCCGTGCCTCGGTCCCGCGGCGACTGGCACGCTATAAATATCTCCACTAGACCCCTGCAAGGCAGGGCTCCTAAAAACGTCCCAGCTGCTAATGTTGTAACTACGTTTTTCCTGCTCGAAGCCTCCAGGCCCACCATCTTCTGAATAAAAACTCGATTTGGTCAAAAAAAAAAAAAAAAAAAAAAAAAGAAGGCAAACTATGGGGTTGGGAGAAAAAGTCACGGGGAGCCTTAAAATCTTGGAAGCATGGAGGAATGGATGAATTGCGGTCAGCGAGCAGCTTTGCTGCGGCTGCAAAGCGATGATAATCGTAGTGGTCACCTCTCCTTGTGCCTGCGGCAGACCTCCTCTCCCAGGTCTGCAGAACGGTCCTGTAAAACCTCCCCGTTTTGGCTTGGATGCCACGAGGAGCTGAGGGAAGTCAGGGCTCCCAAAGCCAGGAGACGGGGCTGGGAGGGGAGGCGGGGGGAGCATCTTGTCTTTAATTACATTTCCACAGAAGCGGGGGGGGAGACGCAGCATTGGTGATTGGTCTTTAATGAGAGGAAGACAAATTCAGCAGGTCGGTGGTTACCACCCGCTAAAATTTCACGAGGAGCCGCTGGCAAACAAAACAAAAGCCAGTGGCTCCTGCAGCCCGCCCTGCCTTTACCCCAGCATCCCTCCCAGAGACGCATCATTTCGCAAGGCTGTGCCTTTTCCACCTCTCTCCTAGCTCTATCCTGAGTTTGGTTGGTTTTCTCTATAAACATTTTTTATGATTTCCTTCTCCATATTTCCTTTTCCGTGTACCTCGGTGACTGTTTGGCCATCCTGTCCCCCTCTGTACGAGCACCGGTGGGGTGCCCCCTGCTCCCCCCTGGATGTAGTGTATGCCGTGGCCCTTTGTTCTCGCTCCAGCTCCATCCTCGCCCCGGGCCAGCGCTGAGCTCCTCCGTGCCTGACACGTCCCCATACACATCCCGAGGAGGGAGGCTGTGCTTCTCGCTTGCATGAAGGGAGACATGCATGCCTGTTGGGGCTGATCATTTTCCAATGTGATTTTTTTTTATTATTTTCTCCCCCCTCTCCTGCCCTCTCCCCACCCACCCCCCCCTTTTTTTTTTTTTTTGGTTTTGTTTCGTTTCCTTTTTTTTTTTTCAAATTCAACCCCCCTTCCCCCCCACCAACCCCACGCCACGTGAGACAATGAGATTCGGGTTATGGCGTGGGGGGAAAAAAAAATAAAAAATGCCCCTTCTCCTCTCCCCCCATCCCAAACCCCAACACGGATAAACCCATCCCCTCCACGGACACCTGCCGGCAGCTGCCCCTTTGTTGGGAGTGGGGATTCACTGCAGCGAGCGTGACAACCCCCCCCAGGTCTCACTCTGCAAATTAGCCCTGCTACAGAGCAGGGCTGCGTGCTCAGCCCGCTCCGAGGATGCCTTGGTAATCTAATAATGCAGAAAACTGCTGGGTTAATGGCAACTTTTAAAGCGATTTATCATCCGCATCATATTTTTGACCTGTCTTGTTAGAAGCACATCCTTACAAGAGGAAGCATCTCCCCCCCCTCCCCAGACTTATTAGTCAGTAACCACCAGGCTTTCATAGCTCATAATCCATCAAACTCATCCACATTTTAATGACTTAATTCCTTTGACACTCTGGAAAAGACACGTTTGAGTCCTGAAAAAGCCACCTGGTACAAAGAAAATGATTTTTTTTGGTTTTTTTTTTTGTTTGTTTGTTTTTGGTTGGTTTTTTTTGGTTTTTGTTTTTGTTTTAGCGTCGTGGGCTGAGGAAATCCAAGGTGGGTCACGTGCTGGTGGTGCTGCTGTGGGTGTGGAGGCACATGCAGTGATTTCTGTAAAACCTAGACATCTCTCCAGCACCAACCTGTATCTGAGCTCCCTTAAATAACTCCTTTCAGTAACAGGGAGAAGGATAATCCCATACACGGACAAAAGGGGCTCTGAGGTTCATTTCTGTAAGGGTTGTGTAAAGGTCTCACACCCATCCGTGCGTGTTTAATGATGGCAAACGGGAGCTGGGCTGATGGGTCTCACATGGGGTCTGGGCTGGTGGTGCAGATTCCATCCCTTTTGAGAGAAGCAGAAACAAGTAGTGGTCACGTTTTGCTCATGCTGGGAATTATCAGCAGAGCCTAAAGAGAGAGCTGATCTGGATTTACCTTGCTGCGTGCGGATCTGGCCCCGTGGAAGTGTGTTATTTAAGAACCGGTGAGTTGGTGCGCGAGGGAGGCAGCAGCAGAAGCTGTGAAGCTCGGGGGTGGTCGAGGGGGTGTGTCTGCCACAAAACCCCGGAGCTGCTCTGGTGCAGTGCTGGGGACACAGCCCAGGCTGCTCGGGGTGCCCTGGGCAGAGTGTGGGTGTCCTCACAGAGCCGCCCCGAGTCCTCCTCCGTGACCTTTCTGGAAGGACTTTCCTAGAGTAAGTCTTGAGTTCCATTTTTGTTGTTGCTTCAAACCCTGCTTGTAACCTGGGCAGCTCCTTGTTAGCTGAAAGGGGAGGATGGAGCATGGCTGGGGCAGGCACTGCCCCAAAAGGTGTGGGAGAAACACCCCCAGGTACCTCAGGGAGCACATGGGACATCCAAGACTGTCTCATACGTCTCCCCTGACCAGAGGGACAATGGTGGCAACCACTGAGGGTGCAGAGGGGGAAGGACAGGGGAATACAGCTCTTTTGGGGGTAGCAAGGACATGGGCATCCCCTTCCACCCCAAACCCAAACCATGCACTGGGGTGCCTCATGTCTAAACTGGAAGATTCTTATCTCCAGAGGTGTTCAAAAAGGGACAGGCGCTGCAGCAGGTCAGCAGAGAAAAGCCTTTCCCACCCTTAACCTGGGAGTGCTCATTTTGGGAGGCTTTGAATTAAGGAGTGAGAAATCCAAGGGGAGATTTGCAACTTATGTTAAATTGTCTTCAATATCTGTAACCTCCAGGAGCAGAGTTGGTTTGGCAATTGGAAGAGGTGTAATTGCATTGCATCTCATGGAATTTGGGTGTTCCTGCAATACCCTGCAGCTCCTGGAGCTGGGTGATAGCACGAGGCTTTAATTTTAAGGGGTTTCACATAATGTAGAGCTTCAAGGTGCTGCTTATGGCCAGCTTGGTCCTCAAAACTCACAAGTCTGCACTCAGCAGGTGTTTCAGCTGATGTGGGGGTTTGGGAAGTAGAAGAGGAACGTGGGGCTGCAGGGAGGAAGTGAGAGGGGGGACAACACACAGTGGGGAAAATGGTAATTTTCTCCCTTGTTTGGTTGATTTTGGGCAGATGAAGTGGGTTGGTCTGCAGTTGGGGTTGGCAAAGTGGTTTCCCAAGTAACTCTGCACAGGACCCCATGGGAGATCCACAAGTTAAATCCTTGTGTGGTCTTGTCTTACTCCTAAACCTTCTTAGTGAGAAAACTGTCTTTTGAGGAAGGTTAAAAAAAAAAAAAAAAAGAAAAGGTGCAATCACTCCTTAGCCTTTTGCAACAGGTCCTGGTGGTGGCAAGGACTGGTCTCCTGTTCTGGAGAGCTCAGCAGCAGCCAGGATGGAGGGAAAGGAAACCCTTGTCTGCTCCATGCCTCCTCTCCACCTTTTCTTAACCCTTTCTGCTCCTCCTCTGCTCAGTTTTGCAGTCTCCCAGGACCTTTTCTCACTCATTTTCCTGCCTGATGGTCCTTTGCATTTCCCAGCCCCAGCTGGATTGGGCTGGTTGGCCCATGCTGTCGTGGATCCCTCTTGGTAAGTGTCCTTAACCTCTGTTGTTTTCTCTCCCTCCCTTTAAAGGCTGCAAAATGTGCCTGCAGGAAAGCTCTGTGTGTGTGGCTTGTGGCTCTTTAATGACCAGAATGTCTTCATTGGCTTGAGGAACTGCACCCAGTGGGGTCAGCAGCAAAGAAGTGCTGGAAGCAGCAAAGGTGCAGGTTGTGGGGACAAAGAGATAGTAAGGGGGCAGCCCTGTGGGCTGGGAGCCTGTGAAGTGAGGGCACGCCTGCAGGGAAATGTTTGGGTGAGGATTTTGGTGCTTGGGGGAAGGATCCAGGTGTCTGTGTGTCTCTTATCACATCCCTGTGGTCCCAGCTGCTCCCAGTGGCTGCCCTGTGTGGAGGTGACACCCTGAGGTGTGGGTGACATCGCAAGGTGTGGCTGACCCTCAGCTCAGTCAGAGCCATTGGCTGGTGCTGGTTTTCCTCTTTTTTCCTCTCTCTGGAAGGCCTGAGAGGTGCTGTGGAGCTGTTGCCATGCTCCACCCCTCCATGTCCTTTCCCAAATGGTCCAAAGAGCAAATGTGTCCCCAGACAAGGAGAGCACCAGGCATGGGCACCTTCTGTGACTTCGTTGAGCAGGACTGATGGAACTGGACAGCCTACCAAACCATATGTCCAGCTCTGGAGCTAAGAGTGGCTGTGGAAACATTCTCTTGTCCTTTTTTCCAGGCTGGAACGTGTCTCTAAAAGGCATTCAATAAAACCATCCCTGGGACATCTGTCTTGCTGCAGCTGCTCCCCACCCTGGGTTCCTCCAGTGAAGGAAGGGATTGGGAAACATCCCTGTAACAAATGTGCCCTCCCCAGCTGTGCTTCCTCTGTGTCTCTGGGATTCCTCACTCTCCTGGTGGCATCTGACTCTTCTTTCAATCCCGCTGCCAGATGGAGGCACTGATACTTCCCACAGGACACTGGGATTTTTGGAGGCTGTGGGTGCATGAGGAGTCAACACTCATGGCCACTTGCCCAACTAGCTAGCCAGTTTTGATGCTGCCTCTGCTGAAAACGGGGCATTTACAGGGAAAAGGCAGCTTTCTTCTCTCTTTTTTAAAATTTTCTTTTATAATATCAGAGGAGGTGCCTGTGTTTGCCCGTGTGCCCTGGGGCAATGCAGGAGGCTTTGTCTGGTCCATTCAGGGCTGGCCATCACCAGCTGGTGGGAGCTGGTACTTGAGTAGTCTCTCCCGAGGGCCCCAAACCTCAGTGAGGAGCAGCTGGAGTCTGGAAGGAGCTGTGGGTTCATGGTGAAGCTGCCTGGACGTGGGGTTGGATTCCCATCTGGCAAGGCCTGAACTTGTTTGTACCTGCATAAAACCAAACAAACCCCAAACTCCTCAGCTTTTAAAGGAGTTGCTTGGCATTTGTACTGGGGTGAATAAGAGGAGAATCTAGTCTGAGGTGTGTTTTTATCTTAAAAGAGAGAGAGAGAAGAAAAAAAAAAAAGTTGGCAGCAAACTGGCCGCAGAGTAAAGGTATTTTGTTTGCAGGAGGGTTTGGTGGTGAAGCTATCTTTGTGGTGAAGCTATCTATTGGGGTGCACTAATCCCTGCTTTGGCATTTGCAGTTAAACTTGAGCAGGAGCTTTTTAAATCTCAGCCAGCGTCTGAAGGTAATGGGGGTGGTGATGCTTCAGGAGAAGTGTCCATCAAGCCTGGCAGCTTCCACAACCTCCAGGCGGAAAATACCACTCGTTTGCCTGTCAGGATAGGAGCTGTAAATCTCATGCAGATTACCACGATGCTTGTTGTGGTTTGCTAAATCCACACTTCTCTCCCTTGTAGCCTGGCCTTTAATATTAATGTCTTTAATTTCATTTATAAATTCACTTATCAGCTTTCATTAGTCATCCCGTTAATGATCCCGGGCAAGAAATTTGTCATTTGACGTCAGAAGGCAGATTAAGGGACTTCTAAAGCCTTGGGAAACAGCTTCATGCTGCACCAGAATTATAGCAGTTGGCATACGAGGCTAATGCTAGGTGTAATTTGCATCTGCTGCTCAGGGGATGAGTGATTATTTTATATATTTAGCAGAAAACAAGAGAATTTCTTAACCATGAATGGTGCTACGTTTCCTGCAAACTCTGCAGTATTATGAATCACTGGGCTATAAACACCTTGTTTGCTGGTTTTGTGTCAGCACGGGGAGGGGATCCTGACAGCTCCCCTCCTCCTTGGTGGGGTTTTCCTAATGGAAATTAAGAGATTCCCTCCGTGCTAGGAGCTGGAAGGGACAGGGAGTGGAATAAGTTTTGTTGTGCCAGAATTGAGCACCTTCGGTGGCTGAGCTCCCCTGATGATAGGTGAGGGTGTTTGGGAGGGCTTGGACGTGGGTGCCTGAGGCATGGAAATGCAGGGAAGAGCCCTCACAATATTTGCTCAAAACGTCTAGAAAAGAGCAGGGTTGGACTAAAAAGGGGTGAGATGCAGCAGCTCCAGGCACTGGTCCATTCAGGTCCGTCAGGATGAGGCTTTACTGGAGCTGGGAATAAGCAGTGTGTTGGGAGAGACCTTATCTTAACCAGCTGTTATGATATCCCACAAATCTCCTGGGGCTGAGATAAGGAATGAGGAGGCTTCCTGCACAGAGATAGCGGGCTTGGGGTTGTTACAAAGTTGTTTCTTTTTTTATAATGAATGCCTCGTTGCATGCAACCCTGTAAAAAATGCCCCCTTCTCTGCAAAGCTCATTGGCAGCCCCAAACTCTCTCCTGCTCCTCTGTGCACAACCTCCTTTGAGATCAAAGGGCTACAGGCAGATCTCCACAAGCCTGAACAGAGAAAATGTTATCCAGTGTGCACCAAAAACATTTGGGGAGCTGATTTTGCTCAGCCCTCCTTGGTCTGAGTGGGAAATTCCTGTGGAAACTGCAGTGGGATGACCCTGACTGGACACCAGGTGCCCACCCAGCTGCTCCATCACTCCCCTCCTTAGGAGGGCATGGGGGAGAAAATGAAATGGAAAAGAAGTTGTTGAGATAAAGTCAATTTAAAAAAAGGCAAAGGAAAACAGAAGAGTTACACTCTATTTCCCATCACCAGGTTATGTCTGGCTACTTCCTGGGAAGTAGGGATTCAATATTTGTAGCAGATGGTCTCTGGGAGCCAGCCAGGCTGTGACACAGCCCCAGGGCAGTGTCATGTCCTGTCCCCTGTGCCGGCACTGCTGAGGCACCTCCAGTGCTGGGGACAGCTCTGGGCCCTCAGGACAAGAGAGACCCTGAGGGGCTGGAGCGTGTCCAGGGCAGGGAACGGAGCAGGGAAGGGGCTGGAGCCCCAGGAGGGGCTGAGGGAGCTGGGAAGGGGCTGAGCCTGGAGCAAAGGAGGCTCAGGGGGGCCCTTGTGGCTCTGCACAGCTCCTGACAGGAGGGGACAGCCGGGGGGGTCGGGCTGTGCTCCAGGGAACAGGGACAGGAGGGGAGGGAACGGCCTCAGGCTGGGCATGGGGAGGCTCAGGCTGGACATTAGGGAATTTTTTTCATGGAAAGGGTCGTTAAGCTTAGGAGCAGGCTGCCCAGGGCCAGTCCCCATCCCTGAGGGGATTTAGAAGCCATGTGGATGTGGCACTTGGGGATGTTGGTCAGTGGTGGCCTTGGCAGTGCTGGGGAGTGTTTGGACGTGATCTTAGAGGTCTTTTCAGTCTAAATCATTTGCTGATTCTCTATTTTCCCGATTTTATCAAAGCAGCAGCAAAACCCATCTCTGTCCCTAATCTGCTGCTCAGCTGTGCCTGACTCCCTCCTGCCGTATACTGACCAGTGGTGGCCACACTCTTGCCTCCGAGGTTTTCCCTTCAAACTGTGAGCTGAAAATTGGAGCGTGGCATGGATATTGGGCCCCATGGCAAGGAACGTCCTGTCCCCACAGCACCAGGGGAATGCATGGGTGAGCAGTGGGTGGTGGGCCAGCAGCTCAGCTGGTGGCAGTCCTATTGAACTGAGTTGCCAGGGACTAGAAAACAAGAATATCTGGTTTTGATGATGATGATTATTTTCCAGTTCACTGGCTGAAAATTTATTTTCCTGGGTTTATATTGTCCTTGAGTTTTTCAACAAAATGAGAGGGTGGGGAGAGGCTTTTAAATGGTTCATTTGAAGGGAGATGAAATAGGCCACAACCCCAGAAGTGAAATTCTATCTTCTGACAAAAAATGAAACAGCACCAACTGGATGGAAGGAATAAAACCAATTAATCATGATTTTTAAATTGGGTTTTTCGTCCACAAATGGTTGACTTTGACATAATTTTTAAAGTATCTTAGAGGTAGGTTAGGTGTTTTGGGAAGCATGTAATGGTCAGGAATAGACTGCCTTTGTTTTCTTGTACTCTGAAACCATCAAATTTATCTAATCAACAGAAAGTGCTTTAATAATGCCTGAGATGAGCCTTGTAAAGGTGTGGGAGGTCACAAAATGAGGAAGGTCTTGTCAGCCCCTACCCCTCCCTCCTCCTCACCTCCGTTGGCACCAAGGATGAGTTTCCAGGCTGGGGAAGGGCCAGAGGTCGTTTCCAAAATGACAGTGGGAGTGGAAATCCTGGCCAGGATGTGTCACCGCTGCTCTGCTCCTCACTGGTCTCACCCAGCTCAGCCACTGCTGCTCTGCTCTGGGCTGGGGCAGCCCCACCTCGAGTGCTGAGGGCACTTTGGGTGCCACAGCATAAAAAAGTCATTAAACTGTTGGAGAGCATCCAAAGAAAGCCACAGGGATGGTGATGGGCCTTGAGGGGAAGGTGTGAGGAGCAGCTGAGGGCACTGGGTCTGCTCAGCTGGAGAAGAGGAGACTGAGGGGGGACCTCATTGTGGTCTTCAACATCCTTGTGAGGGGGAGAGGAGGGGCGGGTACTGATATTTTCTCTCTGGTGACAGGGACAGGACCCAGGGAATGGCTGGAGCTGTGTCAGGGCAGAGTCCTGGATATCAAGGAAAGGCTCTTCCCCCAGAGGGTGCTGGGCACTGCCCAGGCTCCCTAGGGAATAGGCACATTCCCAAGGCTGCCAGAGCTCCAGGAGCCATTGGACAATGCTCTCAGGGATGCCCAGGGTGGGGTTGTTGGGGTGTCTGTGCAGGGGCATGAACTCCACGATCCCTGTGAGTTCCCATCCCACTCAGGATATTCCTGTGATTCTCTCCCATCCTGCAGGTGCAAACAGCACCTTCTCCATGGCCTTGTTTGCTGCGGGTAGGAAAAGCTGTCTGGCGGGTGTGATTGCAAACTTGCCAGTGAAAATCCTGGGTGTTGTGCCACAGGAGACCACAGAGGCACCGTGGGGGTCAGGATGTGTCATCGTGCCCTGGGTCACCTGCAGGGACAGTCCTGCTCTGGCAGGTCCAGATGGCTGTGGTGCTACCCAGGAGTTCCTTCTGGATGGTGCAGGGGTGCCTGGGAAAGGAGAACATTGCCAGGAGGTAGTCACAGGATTAGAAAAATAGGATGTGTATCAGGGGGAAGGAAGGCATGTTCCCTTGGACAGGAAGCAGTTCCTGCTGAGAGGGTTTGGGATGCCAGGTATGTTTGCTTGGTGTTCCCTCTGTTCTTCCTGCAACAAGTGATTTTTAGCCCCTTTAGGAAAATCCAGGGCCAAGCCTCAATACCTGGGAAGCTCATGGCAGTTTTTGGGGTATGTTGCAGTGGTTCATTGTGGTTTAACCCCATCCAGCCCCTCACAGCCCCTCACTCAATCCCCTACCAACAGGATGAGGGAGAGAATCAGATTGGTAAAAGCTGGAAAACTTCTGAGCGGACTGAGATAAAGGCAGTTTAACAGGCACAGCAAAAAATGTGCACATGAGAAAAGCAAAACCAAGGAATGAATTCAGTGCTTCCCACGGTCAGGCAGGTGTTCCGCCATCTCCAGAGAGCAGGGCTTCCTCCCACATGACAGTGGCTTGGGAATACAAACACCATCACTCCAAACATCCCTCCCTTCCTCCTTCTTCCCCTCACTTTATATTATCTTCGCCACTGTGGCCACACAAAAAGCAGCAAAGGCCTTGGCTCTGTGCAAGCCCTGCTCAGCAGTAACAAAAACATCTCTGTGATATCAACCCTGTGTTCAGCAAAAACCCAAAACACAGCTACTGTGTAGGAAATTAACTCTACTCCAGGCCAAGCCAGCACACTCAAGCACCATGCAGACCTTGTGGGACCCCTGTCCTTGTCCTGGGATTCCTTATCCACAGCCCAGCAGCTCTCACTGGACCTTTTCCTATTAGAAACTGAGCCACGAGTGAGATCTTTTCCCCCGGGGCTGGCCTTGGCACTGTCAGACTCAGGCTCATCCCCTGTCTCTCTGCAGACTCAACTTCTGCTGCTCCTCAGCAAACGTCTTCTGAGCCTGGCTGTGCGCTGCATGACTAGTCTGGGAATCAAGGACTCATCTGAGCTGGAAGGGACCCACAAATCAAGTGGGGTCATCAAATCCACACCCTGGCTCTGCACAGACCCCCAGCAATCCCACCCTGTGCATCCCTGGCAGCGCTGTCCAAAGGCTCCTGGAGCTCTGGCAGCCTTGGGAATGTGCCCATTCCCTGGGGAGCCTGGGCAGTGCCAGCACACCCTGGGGAGAGCCTTTCCCTGATATCCAAACTAGCCCTCCTCCTAGCCAGCACCGCTCTTGGCATTACCTTCACTAGACCTCTCCACCTTCACCTGCCTCATTTCCCACCATGTGTTACAATACCTGCTGAGCTTTCCCTTGTGGATGCAAGGAGTTGCTCCTTCCTCACATTCCTCTTCCAAGAACCAACATCTCCCGCGTGGCTGGTGCTGGCTCTGGGACCCAAACCTGCTGAAAACACTTGGGATGCTTCAGCACTGGCCTGGTGTTGATGTAGGGGAGGGTAAGGAACTGCTCTCCAGGTGAGAGCTCTGTGTGGGCTGAAGGGATGAGGAGGCTGAAGGGATGAGGAGGCTGAAGAACAAGCCCTGTCCTCTGGCTGCTGCCCTGCGGGCTGTCTGTGATGGATGGTGTAATAAGTGGTGTTGGGAACACAGAGCTGGGCAGATCTCTCTCATAACCAGCTTTGAAGAGCAGCCACGTTCATTATTTGGCCAGGAGAAGGGAACATCGTGGTGTGGTGCCAAGTGGGCTCTTGGTGCACATCCCTCTTCCAGTTTCACTTCCAGAAAAGACTGCTTTTGGTGGGGGTGGTGGTTTTGATGGATGCTGTGCAGGAGGTCCGTGTGCTAAAGGGCTGCTGCTCTTTCACAGGGAGCACTGGTACCTCTCCTCTTTTGGCTGCAATGGCACCACTGGTCACAGCTTTCAGGCCCCATGATGGCAGTGGGGCAGCAGCAAGGCCCCCTTTCCAATGCCCTGCAGTTTAAATGGGAAACAGGGATGGAGATGTTCTGCAGAAACCTGACTGGCTGGCAGCATTCCCTGCAGGAGGAGGTGACATCCAGGCCAGCACGAGGGGCAGAGGGCATCAGAGAGGTGCCAGGGCCTGGCAGAAGGGTGGTGCAGGGCAGCAGAGCTGCACCAGGGCACCCAACAACAATCCCTGCTTGGAGCTGCCACCACTGCAGAGGCCCTGGGGAGCCCTTTTTGAATGCAGCCTGATGGAGGTAAGTTTAATGGAGCAGGTGGGTGTGCAGAGTGGGCACCCTGCCCCCTGAGCCAAGGTGCTCCTCTCCAGTCCATAATAACCCCAGATCCTGTTTGCTGTTGGGGTTTTTTCACCCCCAAAAGAGAACAAGCCCTTTTCTAGTGATGCCATGGCGTGCACACTTTGCATCACGCCAGGGAGCTGGAGCTTTGGGAAAGCAAACAAATATAATGAGACTTTGAGATTAAAAGGAAAAAAAAAAAGAAAGAAAGAAAGAAAGGAGATGAAAGCCCAGAGCACAACAGCATTGTGGAAATGTGAAGTGTTTGCCAAGGTTCAGGCACCAAAAAGCCAATGAAAAGTGATTTGTTGCTATCAACACCCGTGGTGAGTGATGTGCTCCCCACATCTGAGTTTGGGGTTGGGTGGGGTGCAGCCCATCAGCTGTAGGAGTTGGTTTTTCTGTCTGTCAGGGCACACCACCTGCCTGGGGGAGAAAGGTGTCTCTCTGCAAAGAGCAGGGCTTAAAATTCCTGGGAAGTTTTCATCTGTGGGGGAGATTTTAGCTGAGCTCTGTTGTGGAAGTGCTGGGTGATAGGGGAGAAAGGAGGATAACACAGAGAGAGGGGCTCAGGAAATTCTTAGGGCAGCAGGTGATGGAGCAGAAGGTCAAGGGAAAACAGCAACACACAGAGAAATCCCACAGTGGTCTGGGGCTGCTTGATGGGGCAGCTTGGTGATGGTCAGGAGAACTGTGGGTCTCCACCTCCAGGCTGGCGTGGAGGAGGTTGTTGGCTGGTTCCTGCAAAATTGAGAGGAAAGGGGACCTTGGTCCAGCCTGCTGAGCTGCTCTGCAGGGCTGGGCACCTTTCTGAACGAGCCACCCCTTGTCTTTGAGAAAAGTGGGCATTCAGGAGCATGTCTGAGCTCAGGGTCCCGCAGGAAGTTTGCCCTCCACACGGCTTTTGTTGTTGCTGTAAAAAGTAGGGGTGAACCCACTACAAAATCATAGAATCTCTAAAGTTGTGGAAAATCATGGAGTCAAACCATTCCCCCAGCACTGCCAAGGCCACCAGTGACCCAGGTCCCCAAGTGCCACATCCACAGAGCTTTCAAACCCCTCCAGGGATGGGGACTCCAACGCTGCCCTGGGCAGCCCTTTCTAAAGTCTGACCTGAAAATTTCTTCCTTCAGTGAAGAAATAGTTTCTTAACATCCAATTTAAACCTCCCCTGTGTCACAACCTGAGGCTGTTTGCTCCCATCCCAAATGTACAAAAATGTCAGGAATTAGGATTTTGCCCACCAGCTTCCTGGGTGAGGGTATTCAGGGCTTGAGAACAGCCAGCAGACACCTCTTCAGGGCTTGATGTTTGCAGACCTGCCAAATGTTGGGCAGCTTCTGAACCAGCCCAGAGCTGGGGGCTCAGATTGATTTGCTTGCTCAAAATGCTTTTTCTGAATGGAGGAGAAGGGTAAGATGTTTTGTAGTCCATCACTCTCAAAAGCACCAGAAAGATTTTAGAAATTCAGTGTGTGGCTCATCTAATGTTCTAGAGGTGCCAGCCTTTAATTAACATCACTGAGAAGTTCAGATCCCAAATTTAATTCCTTTTTGTATATAACTGGGAGTACTGAGGTGTCAACAGGTTTTGTGTCTCGATCAGATGTTACTTTTTTCCCCTCAGAGCTGGGTTTAATCTGAAATACTGCTTTGTAATTGCTGCTCCTCTCTCTTGATATCTGGCAGAACCCCCATCCAGTGGATATTACATGGGTTAGTGTTATTTGTGCTCTTTTATTTCCACCCAGGCAGAAGTCTTCGCCTGGGTTCAGCAGTTAGCACTGGGAAAAAACCAAAACCCTCGTAATCTTTTTCTGCTCTCTAAAGGTCCAGTCACATTGTGAACTGACAGTATAAGTGGAAAATCTAGGATTATTTTCATTACGGTTTTTGATCTCTCCCAGCTGTCCCATAAGGAGTTGAGTAGGAAGAACATTTTCAGGAAGAAATTTTTTTATGCTGAGGGGTGGTGGTGAGGCTCTGGCCCAGGGTGCCCAGAGCAGCTGTGGCTGCCCCTGGATCCCTGGCAGTGCCCAAGGCCAGGCTGGATGGGGCTTGGAGCAGCCTGGGATAGGGGAGGTGTCCCTGCCTATGGCAGGAGGTGGAGCTGGATGAGGTTTAAATGTCGCTTCCAAACCAAACCCTTTTGGGATTTTATGACCCAAACCACCATGGGTGTTGCCCAAGGCCAAATGTCTGTGCCCAGCAGCTGGAGCAGAACCCAGCTCTTCCCAAAGTGCTCCTGGTTTCCCAAACATCCTTGTGTGGGTCCAGGTGGGTGTGGGCACAGCTTGCTGAGCCCCAGCTCTGCAGATCCCCATCAGAATCTCTGGGAATGGAGATTCCTAAGGCTGAGCAAGAGCTTTGGATCTCCCACCTTCATTTCTCCATCTGCACAATGCACCACTGACTGTCTCGCAGGCCACTGGGTGTAAAATTCAGGGAACAGGGAAAATGCAGGTGATTCTGCTCCTTTGCATGTAAAATTCATGGGTAAATGTAAATGTGGGTGAGAAAAGCAGATTTCTGTCTCATATCCTCCTTTCTGTGGTCACTCTTGAGGAAATGTGTTACAGGAGATGTCTGGGGGATTGTATTTAGCCATGAAAACTTGATCAGATGTCTCTGCTTTCTTCAGGAAACAGATTTGGAAATGAAACAGAAAACTGACAAAGCTGAGACTTTTGAATGAAAAATGAAAACCTCAATTCTTTCCTTATGTCAAAGACATGAACAAATACTACTTTTTAAATAATAGCTTTAACATTATTTGGTTAAAATCCAAGGGGAGGCACTTCCCAAGGTCACTCACTACAGTGGGAAGAGAGACTCACACCCCTTCCCTCTAATGAAATCTGCTTAAAAATACTGATCTGGGGGAAAACCCATCTGCTGGCACTACCTGTATAACTTCCTTATCTGGCTGCTCTGATCAATAGGTTTTCTTTCCCTGACAGACCTTGACAAAATTTTTGAGTCCAACAGCAACTGTTTTTTTCAATGCCACCTGAGAGAGGGCTGTGGGGATTTGTGGCCACTTCTTCATAGCAAGGGATTTGTCAAAGTGAATCAGGTCTGGAGTCACTGAGAGGGAATTAATGTGAAATGCCTTGATGCTGGTTTTGCAGTTGCATTAACAGGCACAACTGCGCTGTTAAACTGATCAGCCTGTGTTTAGCTGTTATTTGTATTTGAGGGGAAGAAATGTTTTTCTTTAGGAAGGGTGAATTCTACGGAGTAGAAGAGCTATTACAAACCACCCAAATGCCTCAGCAATAACAATGTGACAACTCACAGCCTGAAACCCAGACTCCTTGTGCTGTGGTAGTGCCTCAAAGCCCTGTTTCGCCCTCTTCCTCACCCCAAGAGCATTTTCAAACTATCTCTGAAACAGTGGTGTTGCTCACACACTTTCCACTCTCCCAGGTTGCTCCAAGCCCCATCCAACCTGGCCTTGGACACTTCCAAGGATGGCTTAACCACCCTGTGCCAGGGCCTCAGCACCCTCTGAGATGTGGATCTAGAGGAAGCTGCAGGCTGAACCTTGGTATAAACCTGGATATAAAACTCTGGTATAGAACATGAGCTGGCTGCACCCTTGGGTTGGAGTTTGTGTGCTAAAGGGTGCAGGAAAAGCCATTTTCTGATGACTCTGTAGGTCTCCTTTGCCCAAGGGTGAGAGCAGCCAGCCCATTCAGCTGCACGAGCAGGGAGCTGTGAGCTGTGTTTTTGGCTGTGCCGCAGTGGGTCGGGAAGGTGTCAGGATGGTGATGATGGGGAGGACACCTCTGCTGCTCATGACTCCTCCAATGCCCAGAGTCCAGGAACAGGGAGGCTCCTGTAGCATCCTTGGATCCTCTGAGTCCTCTTTGTGGTGGGCAGTGGGTTAAAAAACCTTTAACCTCTCTCACAAAGTGAATGCAGAATCATACCTGGGGGAGAGGGCTCGAAGCTGAGGCACAACAACCCAGCTGAAATATATTTCTTGCTCTGGGGAATTTTTTTGTTGGGTTTTTTGTGGATTTTTTTCCTCCCTTTCCTCTTGGCTCTATCTTTCAAATTGCAGCTCATGAAGATTTGTCACAGGTCAGGAAGACTTAAGCCATGATTTGCAGAAGATGAATGGAATTTTAAAATCAATTTAGTGGTCCCCAGTGTCAGTGGGGTGCCAATCACCACAGGCTGGCACTGCCCAGTTCCTCTGCTGCTATCATTAGGAGGCGAGAGCAGCATTCATTACAGAGAGGCTGAGCCTGGCTGCCTGCTAATGGAATTGAGCTGCCTGACCTTAATGTGTGCCTGATATTTAATTTGAAATTTCTGTGGACACCAGCAGGCTGCATCAGAAACAATACAGGCCCAGCAATGCAAAGCCTTAGCACTGAGAAGACAGCAAAGTAAATTAAATTTGGTAATTAGTAAAAAATCCTTGGGGCCTAGAGGTCACATGTGGAAGAGAAAAAAAAGCGTATTTTTCTTTCCACTTGGCAGCTGGACAGGTTCCTGGTAGGATCTTGTGTGCTGCAGGGAGGAGTGGGGTGCACTTTGTTTGTCCTGGACTGGTGGGAAATTTTGGGATGCTCTTGGCCCTGCTTGGATGGGCCCCTCACAATGAGAAAGGGATTGAAGGGCTGGAGCATGTCCAGGGCAGGGAACGGAGCTGGGGAAGGGGCTGGAGCCCCAGGAGGGGCTGAGGGAGCTGGGAAGGGGCTGAGCCTGGAGCAAAGGAGGCTCAGGGGGGCCCTTGTGGCTCTGCACAGCTCCTGACAGGAGGGGACAGCCGGGGGGGTCGGGCTGTGCTCCAGGGAACAGGGACAGGAGCAGAGGGAACGGCCCCAGGCTGGGCATGGGGAGGTTTAGGGTTGATATCAGGGAAAATCCCTCCATGGAAAGGCTTGCCCAGCCCTGGCACAACTGCCCAGGGCAGTGCTCCCTGAAGAGGTTTAAAAGCCGTGTAGATGTGGCACTTGGGGACATGGATCAGGAGTGGCCTTGGCAGTGCTGGGGAATGGTTGGCCTCAGTGACCTTAGAGGGCTTTTCCAACCTAAATGATTCTGTGTTTCCAGCCTCACAGCCATCACCATCCCCCTTCCTGGTCTATTTGAGGTGCTCAGGGTTTGTCACCCCAAGGCCCTCACTCCTGGGGCCTCTCCTGATGCACCCATCACCCCATGGCACCTAATGGTGCTTCATGGCACCTCATGGCGCCTCATGGCACCTCATGGCACATCATGGCACCTCATGGCACCTCATGGCACCTCATGGCGCCTCATGGCACCTCATGGCACATCATAGCACCTCATGGCGCTTCATGGCACCTCATGGCACATCATAGCACCTCATCACGCTTCATGGCACCTCATGGCACATCACAGCACCTCATGGCACATCATGGCACATCATGGCGCCTCATGGCACCTCATGGCGCCTCATGGCACCGCGTGATACCTTCCTCACTGCAGTTGGGCTCCCTGTGGCCCCTGTCTGGCCTTGGGGCTGTCACCTGTGAAAATCCATGTTTGCCAGAGTGGATTTGGGTTGTGGTCACCCCTCATCCTCAGTGCCCAGCTGTAGGCCTTGCTCCACAGGGCCTGCAGGCAGCAGATGCATTGCATATGACACACCTGGAACACCTTTGGGATCCTTGCTTGGGAAGGCCATCCACAGCTGGGAACATCTGTGCATCTGGGTCACAAGCTAGGCTGGCTGGAGAAGGTTTTCTTCTCCTCCTGTGGGATTTTCAAGACGTACAAACCTCTGTCTTTGTCTCTGGGCTTTGGGCTTCAGCTGGGCCCCAGCACTGACAAGTTTCCGCCCTGCAAGTGCCAAAGACAACAGGTATGAGCAGTTCTGCAGTGACCACAGGTTTGTTGCCTGTTCCCCTCTCTTCCCCTGCTCCCTTGGAGCAGCAGGACAGGCAGGGTTCTCAGCATAATGTCCGTGCCAGAAGAAAATAAAGCTGGAGAATGAGCCATTCCAGCTGTTTGGCTCCTCAGTCTGGAGCAGATGAAGGTGTCTCTCTAGGGCCAGGAGGAAGGAAGCTCTGGGCTGGCACAGGGCCAGATAAAATATTCCTGGTATTCTATTTGGATGTTAGGAAAAAAATTCTTCTCTTATACGGTTGCTCGGAGAAGTGGTAAAGTCACCATCCCTGAAAATGTCCAAAAACAGGACATTTGGGGACTGTGACACTTGGGGACATGGTTTAGTGGTGGGCTTGGCAGTGCTGGGGGAATGGTTGGACTCAATGATCTTAGAGGTCTTTTCCAACCTAAACAATTACATGACTCTACAAAAGACCAGATTGCTATTTCCTAAATGCCTCAGGAAATCTAGGGCCATGACACTGTAATAGGTCCTTTGGGAAGGAAATGTCTCCATAAGAAGCAGGGGTGAGATACATGTATAAAAGCTGAGCTGATAAAAGCCGGGCTATCTTACAGTCTGTAAATGTGCTGCCCACCTCCGTGGGGCTGACCCAGTGCCCTCCAGATGCATCTTCCCACTCCTGGTCGTGTGTCTGCATGGTTTGCAGGGCAGAAAATTGCCTGCTGCTGGGAAAAAAGAGCACATGTAAGGCAAAAATGAGGTATCTAGGCTGTTCCTGGTAGAAACTCAGCCCTGTTTGTGTTTGGGTCACCTTACTAGCAGTGGTAACACACTTACTGTCATATTGTCACACAGTGTCACCCTGGGAGGGTGATACCTGAAAATTGTGGAATCATGGAGTGGTTTTGGAAGGGAACTTAAAGCTTATCTAGTTCCAGTCCCTGCCACAGGCAGGGACACCTTCCACCAGGCCAGTTTACTCAAAGCCTCATCCAGCCTGCCCTTGGATATGAGGGGATGAACAGAAAATGCTCTGCAGGCCTGTGGGAGGCCTTGGCTGGTCAAAGGGGGAAAAGTGGCTTTGATCCTCAAAGCATCAGCAAGAGGGAGTGGGAAGGGAACAGCATGGCAGCAGCCTGCCCTTGTACAAACATTTTTCCACGGGACACTTGCAGAAGCGGGGATCTGACCCTGGATCCACCACCCACTGATTCTGCTGGCCAGGACAGCTCTGCCCCCTGCCCCATCCCCATCCTCTCTGTGAAACAGGCTGCAGTCACCAGTGGTTCTCACTGCACTTTGCCACCCTCCCTCTGTGCCATTTAAGCAGAGAAACAGCTAATTTGTGTGTGCTGTGGTTTGCCATGGCACGAAAAGCCTGCAGAGGAACCGAAATCAAACAAATTTCAGATGGTCTCGCAAATGAAGCTGAAAGGTCACAACAGTATCAAGCTGGAGGTTGCGTGTGGTGCTGCAAGCCTCTGCTAAATATCAGCCAGAGATTAGTCCATCCTCTCTGAAAGGCCAAGAGCCACACAGGCTCTGAGTTCCTCCTGCCACACGCCCAGGCTCACAGCATCTAAAAATGGCACATTTTTAGATGTGGAAGAGACACACAACTTCAGGGACAGAAAATTCAAGGGAGAGCGTCAGGCCGGGGAGGTGTGTGAAACTGAGTTTGGAAAATCCTTAGATATTTATTTTTTTTTCCCCTCGAAGCCAAAAGGGACTTGTAGATCATGTGGCTAGTGCTAATTAACCTGGCCCTGTGCCAAGCATTGTCATGGCAGTTTAATCAGCAGCTGCGAAAGGGAGCGCTGTCCCTCTGCCAGCCTCCAGCCCCGGCTCTGGGGACAGCAAGGGACATCTCTCCGCTAGGTACATCAACCCATGCTGCATCTGTTTGAGAATCTTTTGAAGGGCCTTCGGAGGCTTCATCTGACATCAGAGTGGTCAGTACAGGAGCTGTGCCGGCCAGGAATTTCATCTGGGAAAAGCAGTGTCAGACATCAGTTTAACCGGGGGTCAGGCGCTCGTGGAAAGAGCTCAGCAGGGCTGCAGGCTTCTCCCCAAGGCCACCAGCTTTCTCCTCATAGCATTGCTCTAATTTAATGGCAAATCTCTCGGCTCTGTCAGGGATAGATGGTCTCACTTCATTCATTCCACCACCATCCAGTTTCTGCTGCCTTAGAATGGGTCTCCCACAAACTCCAGAGAGCCAAGACCTGGAGTTTGAGGAGCAGCTGAGCCTCACACCTACTAAACCCACTAAAAGCCCATTTGAGAAACCCTGCTAACATGAAATAACCCACTGGCATTATAGGAACATCGTCTGATATGTGGTGGGTAGTGATTAGTCCTGAAAACTTGTGGAATGGATGCATCAGTTAAAATAAAAAGTGCGTGGTGCCCAGGGTGCAGAAATGCCACAGCATCCCACCTTCCTCCCCGCCCTGTGACAGCTCATGGGCTCCAGTCATTGCCACTCTTTGTATTTATGGGGCACTTAACCAGCCCCTTAAACAACAATTTGCAGGTTATTCTTCACCCTTTAACAAAAAACCTCTTATTTTGTTGTCTCTGTTAAGAGCACTGCCTGCAGCCCTGAGAGTCAAATTCTTTCTAAATGTCAATTTCATTTCTCAACAGCAAGGCTGGCTTTGGAAAACAAGATAGTGGTGGCAACCTGGTGCTGTTAATGGAATATAGCAAGGGGGTTTTGCTGGTCCAGCAGGGCAGAGGGCTGTGCAGCCCCCCTGTACCTGCTGTGCTTTCTGGTTATGCTGAATGGCAGTGTGGAGGTTTCCAAGGTAATAAAAACAACATCCACGTGAGAGAGGAAAAATGTTTCTGTCTGAGCAGGCTGGGCTAAACCACTGTCAGGAATGCTAAAAATCATAGTGGGAGGTCAGCTCAGGTCCCGGAAGGGCACACAACGGGAGGATGCAGCTCTTTGGAAAGAAATGGTAAAGGGAGATACACTCATCTGCCATTGCATTTGCAACCCTGCCTCAAGGTGAGTTGAGATGACCTGGTTTGCCTTGTGTTCTGGTGAGAAGAATGTTTTTCTCCTAGCAGCTTCCCCTGCTCCCCAGTGCTCTCATCCCATGAGGTGCCCATGTTGGTGCAGGGCGAGGATGTTGGACCCAGACCAGTTTCCCACCCTGTGATGCTCAGTTTGGCTCTGCCTGATCTGATTTTATGGAGAGCAGACTGCTGGAAGTTGTGTTTAGCTCAAAGGAGGGAGCAGACTTAGCTGACAGGGTCCCTTTCCTCCTCGCCTGCTCATTCCTCATGAAGCCAGGGGTTGCTGCTCTGTTTTGTGTGGGTCTCCCTTGTCACCCAGCTTGGTTCATCCTGGATTTGTTGGTAGTTCCTGTGTCTTTAATGTGTGCATGAATAGGTCTTTTGGCTCTGCAACAGCTTTTCTGTTTGAGGAGGCTGGGTCTGCTTCCTCAGACGAGTTCAATTACTCGATTGACTTTAATTTCAAAATAAAAAATAAAAGGCATTCATTGATGGCAAGCACAGGGAGCGCAGACCCACTGCTGTGTCTTTCTGCAGGGAGACTGAAGCCAGCTTGCATGGATTTGCACAGACATTCCTGGCATGAGCCTGATGTTGAGCAAACGCTTCCCAACCGTGGAGCATGCCTGGTGTTTCCTCCAAAGACCCAGCTGTGGGATCTGGGTTATGTCTCCTGTGAATGACGGGGGGGGGGAGGCCTCGCTGTGGCTGGAGGTAGCTTTGGATCACAGAATCACAGGATGGTTTGGGTTTCCCCCCTCCTTCCCAGGAAAGGGGGATGTGGGTCTGAGAGGATGATAGGAAGGGGTTTTCCAGCATGGAGAGGAGAGGAAAAGGCCCTAGGGACACCTCATCACAGAATGGTAGAGACCTTAAAGCTCAGCCAGTTCCAACCCCCTGCCCTGGGCAGGGACATCTTCCACTGTCCCAGGGTGCTCCAAGCCCTTCCAACCTGGCCTTGGAGATTCTCAGGGGATGGGACAGCCACAGCTGCTCTGAACACCCTGTGCCAGGGCCTGCCCACCCTCCCAGCCAGCAATTCCTTCCTAATATCTACCCTACATCTGCCTTCTTCCAGCTTAAACCATTCCCTGTGTCCTGTCCCTCCATCCCTTTTCAAAGTCCCTCTCCAGCTCTCCTGGAGCCCCTTTAGGCTCTGGAAAAAAGCACTCTAAGGTCTCTAGGCTGCTGTGAGGATGCAGGGCTGCATTTGGTCCACTGAAAACTTCCCCCAAAAAGTGCAACAGGCTGATGCTTCTTCCTTAGGAGTGGCTGCTGTGTCCTGGCGGAGTCATTTCACATGGGTGACCTCTTTTCCTAGGAGCTTTGTAAGGTGGCTCATGGCTGGCATTTCCAAGGACAGATGTCCCAAAACGTACCTGTGTACTGGGGGGTTTTTCTTTCCATCCACCACTCCCCCAGGCAGTGAGTCAGCCTGCTCCTCTGTGAATCCATACCATAAGGGAGCCATCCTGCTCCTCCTGGAGACCAGGTGCACGCAGGGCTGACTGCAGCCTGGGTCCTGCTGGGACAAGGGGTAGGCTCTGCCTCGCTTCCAGACACAAAATTCCCTCTCTTGGAGGCAAGACTGCACTGGATTTGCTGGGATCTGGGGGGGCTGAGCCTCGGGATCAGTGCGTGGGGATGCTCTGTCCCTGCTGCTGGGTTGCAAGCTGGGCATTGAGATGGAGAATTTGGGGGGAATCTTTCCAATTGTGCAGTGTTGCCTTCAGCCCTCCTTCCCAGGAAAGGGGGATGTGGTTCTGAGGGGATGATAGGAAGGGGTTGTCCAGAATAGAGAGGAAAAGGCTGTGGGGACAGCTCATTCCAGCCTCTCAGTGCCCAAAAGGGTGCTGATATTAAAGAGGGAAAAGGACTTTTTACATGGGCAGATAGTGACAGGGCAAGGGGGAAAGGTTATAAACTGAAAGGAGAGAGGTT
This sequence comes from Emberiza elegans, assembly GCA_024865655.1. Classification (NCBI taxonomy): domain Eukaryota; kingdom Metazoa; phylum Chordata; class Aves; order Passeriformes; family Fringillidae; genus Emberiza; species Emberiza elegans. The sequence goes on along the minus strand of JALJVW010003588.1, from coordinate 2,126,883 downwards.
TACATTGAATATTAGGAAGAAATTCTTCCCTGTGAGGGTGGGCAGGCCCTGGCAGAGCTTTCCCGGAGCAGCTGGGGCTGTCCCATCCATGGCAGTGCCCAAGGCCAGGCTGGACAGGGCTTGGAGTAACCTGGGACAGTGGAAGGTGTCCATGGCAGTGAGGCTGGAACAAGATGATCTTTAAATGTCCCTTCCAACCCAAACCTTCTGGGATTTCTATGAAATCTGCAGAATCCTCCTTGGACTGTGTTGCACGTCTCTGACCCATTATCAGCCCAGCTCCCCATACCAGTGCAAGATTCTCATTCCCTGAATCCCCCCAAGTGATTCTGTGAAAAAATCCCAGCCCCACAGATAACAAATCACTCGGCAGTGGCACCATCTGGACAGTGGCCCAGTGTCCCACTGGGGAGCCTCCTCTGACTGGAGCTGACCATATGAACAAAATCACTATTTCTCTCTGCTCCAGCTGAGGCGTACTTTTGAAGGGCAGCCAAGTCCTCAGGCTGGGGGTTTGGGGCGTTTCCTTGGCTTTTGGCCACTGGGAAGTAGCTGGAGTAGGTAGAGCACAGCCTGAGTTTGGAGTAAATCCCAAAGTGCTGAAATCCTGGCGGGCTGCTGATGAAAACCAGTGCTCACCCAAGGGCTGGGCAGAGAGTGCTGGGATGCAATAATTGCTGAACTCCAGAGAAATGTGAGGTCACAGAGGCACAGTTAAAACAGCAAGGCATCCTCAAAATATTACTGTTATTGGTTAAAGGGCTCGTGAAATTTTGCTGTGTTTTAACTCTCACAGAACTTCAGACTTAACGTGGCAAAAACAGAATAACCCAAAACACCCCCAGAACACTGGGGCTGCAATGATGGCACCGTGATCAATCCTTCTAAAAAGTGGATGCAAAAAAGGCAAAAGATTTGAGAAATGGCATTGTTGGCTGTCTGCATCTGAAAAAAAAAAAAAGCCTGCCATTACTCAGTATAATCTACTTTTCCAAAATTATTGGAAGGTAGGAAAAAAAAATCCCACACATTTTTCTTTTCCCATTTTACACATTTAAGCCAAAATGAAAAATAGCTTATGAGATTTAAGCTATTTATTATCAAATAAAACTGCATCTGGGCCATGTGTTTCTGCGCCAAGTTTTGGCACTGTGAGAGCACAAATGCTGAGAGTTATGAGCCCCTCAAAAGTGAGGTTGATGGTGGAAACATTGACTTAGTCCTAACTCTCTCAGGGAGGACAGATCCAAAGCTGGTTGTAGGGAATTGAGATGCTGGCCCTGACGTGGAGCTGTATCTGCAGCATCCTGTGGGGTTGTGTGCAGCCCTGTGGGCTGTTCTTGGTGGAACTAATAGAAACCAATTTGTGATAACACCTGAGGGGACAGCTGGAGATGTATCAGGGGAGGTTTAGGTTGGGTATCAGGGAAAGGCTTTTCCCCAGAGGGTGCTGGCCCTGCCCAGGCTCCCCAGGGAATGGGCACGGCCCAGAGGCTGCCTGAGCTCCAGGAGGGTTTGGACAATGATCTCAGGGATGCCCAGGGTGGGATTGCTGGGGGTCTGTGCAGGGCCAGGAGCTGGGCTGGGTGATCCTGGTGGTGGGTCCCTTCCAGCTCAGGGTGTTCTGTGATCCTGTGATGGAATAAGCAGGAATGTGCTTTCCTCTTCCCATTGTGGTGGAAAATCCCTTGCACTCAGTCTCCTCTGGCTTCAGAAGAAGGGGAAAATACCCACAGGGGGTGGATTTCCACGCTGGAAGGGACAGCTGTTGTCACCTTCTCCATCCCACATCCCAAAATTAATTCCTGTGCAAGTAGGGGGACGTCCTTTAGGAAACCAACCAGCCCTGGTGCTGAGGAAGGGATTTTGGCTGCGGGCACGTGGTTTCCAGGCTGTGCCTGCTGCAGGCCAGACCTGGCCTCTGGGTTTTGTCAGGCTCATTGCCTGCCTGATGAGGACAAACCTCATCCTGCCCAGCTCACGTGTGGCAGCAATTTAGGCTCTGCTCAGCCATGGTTCTACCTTTGCTGGTTCTGACGTGGAATCACAGGTCTCCTGCAGTGCCTCCCTCCATGGTGGATGCCTGGGCTCCTCTCCAAGACTCCTTCCCAGCTTTGGCATCAATCTGAAGCGCTTATTGCTCCCAAGGAACACCACCTCCTGCTTTTTATGTAGCAAACATTTGTGCCTTCAGATGCTGCTGGGGCTCTGGGAGCTCATGGTTTGCTGATTACCAAAATTCACTTTCCCTTGGATAGCCTGACACCTGCAAATAGCACCTGTACGGGTGTTTTTAGATGGATGACTTTACATTTAGCTGTATAAAATACATTTTTTTTTTGGTGTTTGGTTAGAGTTTTCCTTGATATGTTATTACAGCAGGGCTTAGCAGCACTAACTCATGCCAGGACCTCATGCAGAAATGTAAAGTAAGAGCTATTTCCACATCAAGGAACTGACGTTTCCCTTGTACTTTAAACACAGCTCTGTCTCTCCTGGAGTGACATGTACCTATAAAGTTCGGGATATTAAATTTAATAGGGAACAGGCTTCCAGGATCTTTGATTTTTAGCCACAGACTTCTTATTCATGGAGCATAAAAGGGGAATTGCCAGGACACAGCGTGGCAGGACTCACAGTAACTGGGGTTTTCCCAAACATGAGTTCAAGTCAGTTCAGTGCAGAGAACTGCTGAGCTGCCCTGACCTGTGCCAGCATCCACTGCACCTCCCACAGCTCCACACCAGCCTTGGACCCTGAGCCCAGATGCTGCCCTGGGTGCCTCAAACCAGAGCACACTGATGGTCTGAACTCCAAAATCCTTTAGGCTGATTAAATGAAGAGGTCCAGTGGGGACAGGGAACTTGCAGGAGCTCCACAGGTGCAATCATTCCCCCAGTCTGCTTTGGATGTGGGGCTGAGCTCTTGGGCTCAGGATGGAGACTTAAGAGTGCTTTAAAGGGGATTTGTTAGCGTTGTTCTGGCACTGCACCCAACACACCCACCTCCTAGGAGCAGTCTGCTCTCTCTTAAGAGATAATCCTCATTTTTTGTACCTTAGCAGCTGTGAGATGCTCCTGTATTCTGTGTAATGTCACTTGAAAGAGGAACCAGCTGCTGAGCTTTCACTGCCTTCTGGGGTGAGGAGGGACATTTTGTGGTGTGGCTTCTGAGCCATCTGTAAAAACTCAAGGGGACTACACATTACACTGTCTTCCCTGAGTGTCAGGTACTGCACAAGTTGCCCTCCTGGCACTCTGAGGGTTTCATGCAGGCTGGTAAATCCCCTACCTGATATGGGATTACAGGATTTAAGCTAAAGCCCAGAGGGTGACCTGCAACATGCCATCGTCAACCAATCCCTTTGCAAGGGGGTGTCCCATGTCCTGACTCCCTGCCAAAATGTTCTGGCTTAGGGGCTGATTTGCCAGAGAGACAGGAAAGGAGAAAGGCTGGGCTGCCAAACATCTCCCATCCAAACTGACGTGCTGTTCCTAGAAATGCTGAGACATTCCACCTGTTTCCCAAACCTGCCCCCCTCCCCACAAACCACTGCCACTCACCCTGCACTCTGTGGACATGATGGATGGGAATCTCCCACCCCTGGGCTTAAGATGCTGATAAATAAATCTTTCAGGAAAACCCAGCTGGTTATTACAGTCCCATTTGAAACAAGGGGTGTGTGGGTGGGGAATTGATGCGTGCAAAACAGAGGCAGATGGGGATTGATGCAGAATAACCCACCCAGAGCAGCCTCCTCTGTGTTTCCAGGGTTGGTTTCAAAGTCTGTTCCAATCTGTCCCTAGAGGGGAGGTTTAAAGCAGGTCAGGCAAGCAGTGCCTCCCAAAAAGGCATCTTTCCCCTCTTTGCTGATAGTGGGAGAACAGGATGGAAAGCCTTCCCTTTGGGGGATACAACGTGTGTGGGAGAGGAAAGGGCCAAGACCATCACACAGGTCCTCACCCAAAAGCTGCTGTGGAGGAAGGGGATGTGGAGGCTGGCACAGGGTTGGGGTGCTGTGGTTTCCAGGGCTGTGGATGATCCCTGGATCCTGAGTGCCTGTGGGGCACAGCCATACACAGGACTCTGCTCCTGCCCGAGCCCCTGCTGTGTGTGCTGGGCTGGTGCTCAGCTCCTGCAGGGGTGAGACCAGGGTGATCACAAAACCTTTTGCCTAAACATGGATCAGTCAGCTGAGGGCATTGGCTCTTCCCACTGACTCTCTCTCTGGGTTAAAGCCCCACGTGGAGTTCAGACCCCTAAGGTTTGGCAGTTTTTGGGTAGAGGGTTTTAGGTGGGGCTGTCACAGAATTGAGAGGCTCCATGAACAATGCAGAGCAGCCCCCAAGACCCTGCCAGGCCCTTGCAATGTCTGGCTGGATTCTTTTCCCCCCTCCGTGGCTTTGGCTTTTTGCCTGTTTCTGGATGTCCCGCATATCATCACTGGTAGGAGGGAGCTGCTGCAAACCTCCCTGGCCAGTCATTAGGAGCAGTTAAGAGTGTTTTTAAAGCAGGTGTTGAGCACTTCCAAATGCCTGGGGAGGGCTTTGGACACTGTGAAAGCAAGGAAACATTGGAAACACAAGTATTGAATTTCCTTTTCCAAACAACTGGCTGCAGCCTATCACTGCCTGTCAAAAGTTGAAGGCACAAGTCAGCACGTTTTTACATTCCCAAGGGCAGAGATAGGGATTGCTCCAAGTGCTTCCCCATTGCAGGGAGAGACAAGTAATAGGCTGCTGTCACGCCAGGATTTTTTATTTCTTATTTTTTAAAATAGGGATTAATTCCTTCCCCTGGTTAATTATCACATTTCCATGTTGGGGATTCATTCACATGGATGTATCACCCTGCTAGCAATATAAAACCACAAAAGTTGAGCTTTATTGGTTCCTTTGATCAAAGGGGACCCAGACCCACTCCACTTCCTTTTCAACATTTTTATTTTTTAATTTGAGATAACTGGCTAGACCCTGGAGAGGAGCCTTTGAGCCCAGATATCTTCCCACAGACTGGGAATACTCAAACTTTTTTTTGCATTTTCCAGTGTAGAGCAATGCAGAAACAACTTGGGTTGCACACAGGATGGAATGGTGGTGAGGGAGAAGGGGTGGTTGAGCACACAGAGTTGGGCTGATGGGCAAAGCCCCAGGAGTTGCCTTAAAGTTCAGGACCAGCCAAACCTTCTCTGCCCTTGGAATTACTGGAATTTTGCTTGGCCATAAGCCCTGCAGCCCAAAAAGCCTATGAGACCTGCAGTGTGGCTCCTGCTTTTAGCATGGGAGTTGTGGTCAAGTGATTGCTGTCAGCTGTTCCTTCTCCAGCACCTTCAGACCCAACAGAAAGGAGAAACATTATTTAAAACACCATTCTCAGAGGGGCTTTTTAACACCTCCATGGCCACATTTCCTCCAGGGCCTGCTCCTGGCAGATGTGCAGGGCTGAGCCTAAATCCAGGAGAAATGGGGCAACCTGGGGAGAAATTGCTGTGCTGGGTAAGAAACACCATGCCAGGCTGTTTGGACCACCCATCCCTCCAGACATTCCAGAGCCTGAGAGAGGAGGAATAAAACTGAGGCCTCTAAATCCCAGAAAACATTTTCTCCCAGTGCAATTTGGCTTCTTCTTTTTTTTTTTTTTTTAATTTTAATGTGATGATCCAAAAATCTCAAATACACCCTCGAATTCAACACTGAGAATAAGGCTATAATTAAAACACAGTGAGAAGTATAAAAGCAAAAAGACAGCTTTAAGTGTAGCAACGCTGCTGAAGTGTTTCTCCTTCCTCCTTGGAAAATATTGCTGAATTCAACACGTTGCTGTGAAACATCAGCTTCAACAAAACTTTTTTCCCCCCCTGAAGCTAGTGGGAAAGAGTTGCAGGAAAAAAGCTCTCATCCAGTGCTGTATAAACATCTGTCTCCCTCCTGAGATGGGTCCAGGCTGCCTGGCTGTATCCCATCCCTCATTCTTGCTGGTTCCCATCCCCAGCACTCAGCACCTCTTCAGTCTTGGTGTAAATAGAGGTGGGGGGTTGGAACTAGATGATGTTTAAGTCCCTTCCAACCCTTAACTATCTATGATTTTCTGTAAATATGCTGATTAACGCTGGTCACTGCCAGCTGTAAATCACGAAATCACTGATTATCCTGAGTTGGAAGGGACCCATTGAGATCACTGAGTCCAGCTCTGAGCCCTGTGCTGAACAGCCCTAAGAATCACACCATGTGTTGGGTTTTGATTTTGTTGAATGCTGAGCTTAGGCCCTGGTAGGGGTCCCACATCATCTTTTTTTTGGTGTATTGATGCTTCAGGTGGTTTCCCTGCGTGGTGTGCAGGAGAGGAGGTGCTGTGCTCTGTGTTAGGGACCCTGACCCACCCTAGCTCGTGTCACTCAGCAATTAATGAGAGGCTTCATTAGCGTGAGAGGATGTTGACTGGGGGTTGTGCAAGCAGGCAGGGGCACTGTGCAGGCTCTGAGGTGTTTTTGAGGATTTTTGGGAAGAGCTCAGCTGTGCTGTGCCTGCACAGAGGCACAGTGCAAAGAGGCCTGCTGTGACCACCAAAGAATTAATCAGCACTAGGAAACCCATCTGAGCCCCTTTCCCCTGAATGCCTTTGAAGCACTTTTCCATCAGGTCAGGTGTGAAAGACTCTGAGCAGGAGATGATAAACCTCCAGAACCTCAAGTTGCCACCCAGGACACAAATATGCTCCACCAGCCACCACAGACCAGCCCTTCATCCTGACTCCTTGCTGGCACGGCACAACCTCAACAAGTAAATAAGACAAATTTAAATAGTATTTATCCATTTATTGCATCTACCAGCCACAGATCTGGGGGTCCTTTACCACTTTCCTGGCACTAGACATGTGGGATGGCAGGCTGGTACCCTGGAGATGGAATCCATTATTTTTAGCATGGCTTTTGGCTTCTTGCATCTTGCCCCAGCAGAGCAGCAAAGCTGGTCAAGTGTCTAAAAAACAAGTAGTAGAAAGAGCAGCTGAGGGAGCTGGGAAGGGGCTGAGCCTGGAGCAAAGGAGGCTCAGGGGGGCCCTTGTGGCTCTGCACAGCTCCTGACAGGAGGGGACAGCCGGGGGGGTCGGGCTGTGCTCCCAGGGAACAGGGACAGGAGGAGGAAAAAGGTCTCAAGTTGTGCCAGAGGAGGTTCAGACAGGATATTAGAATTTTTCTTTGTCACTGCTGGAGCGGTCAGGCATTGGAATAAGTTGCTCAGGGAGGTGGTACTATCAACATCTCTGGAAGTGTCTGAGAGGTGCCTGGATGTGGCATTTGGAATGGTTATGTGTGGTGCTGGGTTAATGCCTGGACCCAGTGATCCTGATGGTCTTTTTCAGCCTTGACTGGACTCTGTGATTCTCAGTTTCACTGGATGAAATGAGAAAGCTGTTGGCAAAGGTGCTGAAAGTGAGACAGATTCCTTTCCTGCCCGATAGATTTCACTTAAATTCTTTCCTCTTCCCTCATCCTCACCCTGCAGTCAGCTGTCCTGTAACAGCAGTGAGACAGCACAGCATCTCCCTCTGCCAGACCACTCAGCCTTTGTACAGCAGAATGCCTTTAATTTGGTCTGAGGGGTTATCTATTTCAGGTTTTATTTTCCATGGTAGGGGGGGTGTAACTAGGTGATCTTTAGGATCCCTTCCAACCCAAGCCATTCAATTGTTCTGTGATTGTCACACCTTGTTTCCTATTAGCAAGTGAATTTTCACTCATTTCATAAGGATATATTCACAAACAATTTGCAGGCATTAACATGTGTGTGATGACACCAGGCAATTAGGAGCTTGTTTGTAGACACAGTGTGAGTCCCCTGTGGTGTCCTTCTCCATGTGCCACGTGGAGCTGGAGCTGCTCCCATGATTTTGGCCTTTACTCACTGCACGCTGTCAGGGCCCATGCAAACTTCCCACCGCGTTGCTGGCTCTGAGGGGAATTTTAAAGCACATCCAGGGAAGTGAGCTGCAGGCTCCTGGGCTGGTAAAAGCCTGTCAGGCTCTCCTGGTGCTTGGAGAGACACTGCAAAGCCTCCTGTTGAGGGGGCTTATTTGCCTGCCCAGTGCAGGAGGAGGGGTCACAGGGGATTTAATCAGGACAAAGTGGCTGAGACAACCAGGCTCCATCCCCCAGCCTGGCTGATTACAACAGGCAGCTCGTCCTCAGCTGTAAAACCTGTCAGTGAGTGAATCCAGGGCTCTCCAGGAGCTGCCATCTCCTTCTGCCACGATGGCACCTGGATGTGAACCAGCCCCGGCCTCCCTGACACCCCAGCCCCCACATGCAGACCACAGGGGCCTCAATGAGCAGTCCAGGTTGCCTTACCCAGGGCAGATATTCACATGCTTTGCAGGCAGCTTAACAGCATGAGACAGATTTTGTTTTTCCCTCGAAGGTGGCCGGGCTCCCTGGCTGCAGCTGTCTGCTGGAGACACCTATCCCAGCTCCTGTGTACCTTACCAGGAGCCTGATTGCATCAGGAGTGCTATGGCCTGAGGAAGGCAGGTGGAAATAAATAGTTCTGCTTTCTGGGCTTTTTCTTTTCATAAAAGCCTGTAGCATCCCCTGTCTGGCTGCAGGGATTACCCAGAGGCTTTGCATCTCAGAGATGGGTCAGTGTTGCACTGAGCACACGGATCCCTTGAGCCTTTTGGGCTGAAATACTGCTGGGTGGATAAATATGCACGTGCCTAGATGTAGTCAAACCCTGACTGATGCTAAAGGAGAATCCCCAGTGGCAGAGTCACCTAGGACCAGACCAGTGCATTTCTGTGACTCAACATCACCCCACCTGCCAAAATTTATAATTCGCAGGGTTCACCCAGGGGTGCAAAGGGAGTGTTCCTGTTAATGAAAAAATGTCTGTGCTGCCTTGGATAATGTATGGAAACAATAAATATAACTGTAGAACAGAGGGAGAAAAGGGAAAAAAAGCCCTAAGCAGCAGCAGTGGAAGTGAGAATGAGGTGGTGAGGAGGATGTGCTGAGTTTCTCTGCGGGTTTCCGCCGCGCTCGATGCCTGCGAGAGCAAAGGGTGGAAATGGCAGTGAGCAACCGAGCAGGTTCAGCTGTCCACAGGCCTGCATCATCTGCTGGCTTTCTAAAAACTAATTTGAACCTTTCTCAGTCTGAGGCTGAAGGCGGTGACGCTTCCAGCTAAGTGTTTTGGGTGCTTCATAGAATGTTGTCCAGCAGCCTCCCCCGCGGGCTGGTGGAGGATTGTCTGTGCAGTGCAGGTGGGGATGTGGTTTAGCAGGAGGATTGGCACTGCTGAGTTGGACTTGATCATCTGAGAGGGCTTTTCCAACCCAAACGATTCTATTATTGTATTCTATGGTGCTAAATTATTCTGTGAGGCCATGGCATCAAGGAGGTAATTGTGCACCTCTGCCACACTCAGGTGAGAGCTGCCTCCAGCTCTGGGGTGCACAGCACAGGAAGGACAGGGATCTGTTGGAGCCAGTCCAGAGAAAGCCACCAAGATTATCAGATAGAGATGGACCACCTCTGCTATGAGAAAAGGCTGAGGGAATTGGGATTGTTCAGCCTGGGAATGAGAAGTCTTTGGAATGACCTCATTCCCTTCCAGTTCCTGAAGGGAACATACAGCAGAGATGGGGCAAGAGCCTGGTGTGACAGGACAAGTGGGAATGGCTTCAAATTGAAAGAAAGTAGGTTTAGATTAGATATGAGGAAAAAATTCTTTCCTGGGAGGGTGGTGAGGCCCTGGCACAGGTTGCACAGAGAAGCTGTGGGGGCCCCATTCTGGCAGTGTCCAAGACCAGGTTGGACAGGGTTTGGAACAACCTGGGATAGTGGAAGATGTCCCTGCCCATGGCAGGGGATTGGAGCTAGGTGACCTTCAAAGACCTCTTCCAGCCCAAACCATTCTGTGATTGTGTGATTGTGTGACTGCAGGCCTGGGTATCTGTGGGGTGTACTGCAGGCTGTATAGGCCCAGAGCAGTGGGGTGCCACACAGACCAGCTCCCTAGCAGGTTTTCAGCATCACAGTGTGAACCTGCAGCTTCACAGCAGCAGAGGAGAGCCAGGCCAGCTGGGGCAGCCACTGACCCACACTCATGGTCTGTCAGAGGCAGCAATCACCCAAGGGCTGATCCTGTCGATCCCTGGTGCTGAACTTGGCTTTAGGATGTGGTCAAAGAAAATGAGGGGAACTGGAAGCAGCAACCAGCAGAGCATTACACAAGGCAGTGAGATGTTGTTGGTGGTCACCCAAAGGCATCCCTGGCCATATGGCCCTAGACCATCACAAAATGCCACAGCCTCTTTTGGGTCAGACTTGTCCCTAGTTATGCCAGAGAACCACCTAGCTCTCTTTCCCACCCCACAGACAGACTGGCTTGCCCAAGACATGATTCACTTCTCCAGCAGATCCTGTCTCAGTATCCATGTATTATCACAAATTTGGAGGCTTGCAAAGCACCTTTCAGAGCTGGATTATCTAGATTCAGGCATTATCTATCTCCATGGCTTAGCTGAGCGTAAGGCAACAAGGGCTGTCCAGGCTGGGAGCTTAGGTGGGTGTGTGGGCATATGGGGGCATTTTGAGGAGATTTGGCCTCAACCTGTGAAAGGAAAAGTGCCCAAATCTGGAGCAAATAATCACCTGCTTTGCTGACACAGATGTGATGCATCGCTCATCTCAGAGCTGCTGATCTGATCTTGCACTGAGCTGTCATCATCTGCTACAGCAACAGCATTTAAATGAAAGGAAGCACCATCAGGACAACAAAATGGTTTTTGGCTGGTGGGCAGCCTGACAGTGATCCCAGGTAAATCAGTTCTCCACAGCTCCAGACAGGAGCAGCTGGAATTACTCAAGGCACCAGGAGCACACCAGAGCCTCATGCAGGGGGCTGGCTCTCTCATCCCAACCAGCAGGCTGGGCACAGAAAAAGGTGTTTCCAGGCTGGCCTTGGGTCAAAAGCCTCTCTAGGTCTGGTGAGGACTGTATTGCCTCTGTGGACTTCCCTGAAAATCTTCCCTGGAGAAATGAAAAAGCTGGACAAAATCCTGAGTAATGTATTCTAGGGACCCTGCCTGAGCAGGAGGATTGGACCAGATGATCTCCAGTGGTCCTTCCAACCTTAATTCTGGGATTTTTGTGATTGTCTCTTGGGATGGAGAAAGCAAGTGTTTGGACATGGAGGGTAAGCCATAAAAACATCCAAGATCTGGTTAATCTCTCTTCCTGCAAAATCAAAGTACCCCAATGTAGCAGGAGAATCCTTCTGTGGTATGACAACCAAAACTTGAGCTCATTAAGCTGAAAGTCTCTTCCTTGCTGATCCCAGAGCAACATTGCCTTCATGTGGGCACCACTGGGCAGGTGATGGGGAGCTAGGATCCTGGGGGATGCAGTGAGAGGCTCTGGAGCATGATAGGCACACTTTGCATCCTCATTGTCTTTGCTGTGGACGTGTCCCCAAAGCTTGGCTAATGAAAGTGTCAGCTCTGCCCTTGCAGTGGGGAGTGAAAACAGAAGCTGGAATGTGGTATCAGGACTCAGTTTTAGTCATGGATTAGTCTCTGCTGTGGCAGACATTGCTATCCAGGCAAAAAGCAGATTAAATCCGTGAATTCAATTTTCTTGAAGTATCTTTTGGGCAATGTTTATGCTTGTTGGTGTCAGTGCAAGTGTGATCTAGGACCACACTTGTGGCTTGGAAAAGAGGGAGAAGACTTTGTGCTAGCAAAGTAATCACTAATAGAGCTTCTGGGTCTCCACAACTCCTGCTGCAGGGAGCAGCCAGGTGGGGGTCGGGTTCTGCTCCCAGGGAACAAGGGATAGAATGAGAGGAAATGGCCTTGAGCTGTTCCAGGAGAGGTTTAGGTTGAATATTGGGAAAAGTTTCTTCACAGAAAGTGTGGTCTGGTTCTGGAGGAGGCATTCAGGGGAAGTGGTGGAGTCCCCACTTCAGGAAGTGTTCAATAGCCATGTGAATGTGGCACCTGGGGGCAAGGGTTGAACACGATGACTCTGGATTAATGAGGTCGCTGATCTTGGAGAACTCTTCCAGCCTTAACAATCCTGTGATTCCCTGACACTGCTAGTGTGTGAACCTCTGTGGAATTCAAGGGGATGAGTGCCTGCTTTTGGTGTTGATTGTGGTGATTTGCTCATGTTTGCAGGGTGACACTGCATTTACCTTTCGTGTACACCAGACCAAAATATGGGCTGGGAAAGCAACCCCCACCAGGCCCCTTTGCATCTAGATGCAATGAGCAGGAGAAGGTAAACTCAAAAATAACTAACTTTAAAATGTAATCTTCTGGTTTGAGCTGTAATTTGTTTGCCAGGGCTTTCTGGGGCTCACCAGCACCCTGCTTAGTGAGGACTGGCTCTTTGTTTTGCAGACTAGCTTGGTTATGCCAGCAGTGTAATTGGATAACTGCTAATAAGCATAGGATTGCTGAAGTATTCCCCAAAGTCTTTGCTTTGCTGTAAAAATCCTCATCAGCAATTGGATTAGTTGAAGAGAATGAACAATTACTACACAGGGTAATGTGTTATGTTAAGACAAATTGATGGGTTTTATTTAATCATATGGTCTCGGTCACATCTTGATGGTGTTATTCCTATGAAGAGAAATGCATCACTGCACCAGTAGGTACTAGCAAAAAATACTGAAAAATGCTTTATTTAATTAATTAGTTCCTAAAGATAAGGCTAATTGACTCTGTACCAAAACAAAATGAATTAGGCTTTTGCTTTCAGATAGGTTAGCTCTCTGTATCTTCCTGCACACATACCACAGATAAAGTTTGCGTGTTCTGGACCTTGGGGAAGTGCATGACAGAGTTCCTCTCAAGGACTGTCTTTGTATGAGAAGCAAAATCCAAATCAAAACCATGACCAGCTGATCTGCCCACCTGGTGCTCTCTAGTTCACCACGGCTCTGGCATCCAAGACCCTCCAGACATTTACCTGAGTTAAGGGTTCCCACAACTCAGTAAAAGCTGGGAATCGCTGGCTGAGGTTACACCAGGCATTGAGAGACCAGAGAGTCACAGGAGATGACAGACAGGCTTTCTCTGCTTCACTTATGTGCTAGAAAATGTTTCCCAGGAAATGTGGGGAGTCTCCCTGGGTTTCACTGTCTGGTATGGCCCTAAGACTTTTTGTTTGGAATTCAGCTGAACCTCAGCGTGGTGGCACAGGTTGGAGCGTTGGTGTGTGCAGAGGGTTTGGCACTTTCACATGCTCTCACACCTTGTCTCCAGGCCTGCACAATGGCTCACCTGTGACCTGCTGCAGCCTGGGAGAGCACATGGCCATCAGAGGCTGAGCAATTCCCCACGAGTTCTTTACAGCAGCCAAGAGGCTTCTCCTCACAATTCCCCTCAGGAATGGGCCAGGGAAGTGCAGGATCCCTATTTCATTATGCAGCCTCCACCTCTTTGTGGTGAATTTGGGCCAGGCCACCGGCAACAAATACAACTTGCAGGGAAACAGGGTATGTGAGTGGCTCTTTGGCCTGGGTTTGCTGCTCTGTCATTGAGGAGCAGCAGGTCTGATCCCACCACCTCTGCTTTTAATTAATATCGTGGCCGAATCATGCTGTTATCTGACAGCAGGGGAAATTATCACCTCAAGAAGCACTGCTGTGGGCGGCACATATTGTGTAACCTGCTCTCTCTCGGAGGGGCACTGTGGAGGATTAGTTTGCATTTAAGAGATGCTGTGTGTAATTATGCACAGTTTTGCAAACCTATCCATTTCTGATAGGCCCTCTCCTGTTGTTTCTCCTGCTGGCATCTGGCTTGCTCAGGACTCCCTGAGCTGCTGTGATGGACTGGCCCTGCCTGCCAGGGAGATGTGAGCAGAAGGGATCTGGGTGAAGAAGGCATGATGTACATGCTTGAGCTTTGGGATGAAATAGTGTCTCCTGATGCTGTTGTTCCGGGATGGTTTGTACCATTCACAAAGATTAAAGCAGAAAGAAGAAGATGGGATGCTCAAAACACTGTAAAAAGGCAGGTGTCCCATCCTGGGGCTGATCCTCAGCAAAGAGGCATCTGTAATAGCCTCACTCGAGTCCCATCCTTCATTTCTGAATTGACTCTTTCCCCAGTTAAAGAGCCAGAAGTTTTGCATAGCGCCTGTAAACGCTGCAGGAATGTAGGAATTAACAGGCCAGACTGGGCCAAGGGCCTGTCCAAGCGAGGATCTTGAGCAAGGTACAAGCCAGTGCCAGATGTTTTGAAAAACGCCTCCACTATGGATATCTTTCACACCTCATTTCTTCCTCATTCCCATCAGCTTCATGGCTGGTCCCATAGCATTCCATGCTGTGTTTCCAGCAGCTGCTCTCTCCCTGCCTGCAGCCCATGAGGACGGGTTGTTGAAGGATCTCAGCAAACACACAGGGCCTTCATCCCTGCTCCCAGAGGGGGAAGTTGTCTCACTCATGTCCTGAAAGTCAGTGTGAGGCAGTTTTTTACAGCAGAGATTATTTCCTTGTCTATGAGACAGTTTTAGAGAGGCAAAGAAATTACTTGCAGGAAAAATCTGCAATTCAGGGAAAACATTCGAAACTTCTGTGAGATAATATACAGAACCCAAATGGTTTAGAAAACAGGTTTTGTTGTTTTGTTGCTTATTTCCTTTTCTAGAGTGCTTGAGTCTATATCACAGAATGGTTTGTATTGGAAAGGACCTTTAAAGGTCATCTATTCCAACCCCACAGCCATGAGCAGGGACATCTCTCACTATACAAAGTTGCTCCAAACCTCATCCAACCTGGCCTCAAACACTTCCAAGGAGGATGCACCCATGTCTTTTTTGGGCAATCTGTGCCAGGGCCTCACCACCCCCAGCACAAAAAATGTCTTCCTCCTATCTGGGCTGAATCTCCTCTCTTTTTGTTTAAAACCACCACTCCCTTTTCTACCTCCAAAGGCTCTATTAAGACTTGTTTTCTTTTTCAATTTAAGACAGGAAAGCCAAAACAAGCTCAAAGCAGTTTTCATCAGTATACACTTCAACTTGGAGCCAAAACAGGACTTTGAACCCCAAACCTACGTTTTGGCTCCAGCAATTTCTTGGATAAGAAACACCATTAGTCAAAACTAGCACTTTTTCTTGTAATCAGCTTTAACTTGTTCCCTTTTACTTGTATTTTTTTACAAACCTTCTGCAAGGGGAGAGTGACAGGTGTTTGTCCAACCTTTTCCCTGGGTGGTGCTCTGCCCTGCCTGCTGCCCCGTGACCACTGTGTGTGGTTATTAATTGTTGTGGTGCTGTTGTGGGTCTCAGGACGAGGTGGGAGATGAGACTTGACTCCAAGTTTTCAGAAAGTTGATTTATGATATGATATTTTATTAAAAGAAAATGATGCACTAAAACTTTACTAAAGAAAAAGGAGAAATCAGAAAGCTAGCAAAGAATGATAATAAAAAACCCGTGACTGACTCAGAGAGCCTGACACAGCTGCGATTGGCTATTAATTAAAAACAATTCACACGTTGGGTAAGCAATTCTCCAAATCACATTCCAGAGGAGCAAAACATGGAGAAGCTGAAGCTTCCCAGCTTCCCAGGAGAAAAAAGCTGAAGCTTCTCAGGAGAAAAAGATTCCGGCTTAGGGGTTTTTCAGAAAACACATCAGTAACCGCTGTGTGCTCTTCTCTTCCAGGTGCTCCCTTTCAAAGGTCTCAGCATCCCCATGCTACCTCCTGCCGGCACTTCCACCTGGGTCCCCAGCCTCAGCTCTCGGCCGACTTCGCCCTGCCTCACGCGGTGCAGCCGCAGCCGGGGCTGGCTCCCCACATGGCCCCCGCGCACCAGCACAGCGGCGCCCTGCACCAGCCCCTGCCGCCCGTGCCCGCCCTGCCCTTCCAGGACGTGGCCGGGCCCTCCTTCCTACCTCAGGCGCTTCACCAGCAATACCTCCTCCAGCAGCAGCTCCTCGAGGCGCAGCACCGCCGGCTCATGCCCCATCCCAGGTAAGGGCATCCCCAGGGATGTGGAGAAGCCGCGCCGACCGCGTGTCGCCTGCGGAGCCGCAGCCGCGCTGGTGGGGTTGGGTTTTCTTCTCCAGCTCACCTGTGCGCACTGAAAATGCATCCACCTGAAGGGCAGGCTGCACCCGAAGGTGTGCCCTTCCTGTGGGGATCCCTGCCGCGCCCATCTGGTGTGTCCCATTATTGTCACTCCTGGGAGAATCATGGGGGCGTTGCCGGGGGCCTTTCCAGTCTCTGTGTGCGTGAGCTGCATCCTCACAGCTGCTGTTTCGAACCCACGCATACCCACCTGCCTCATCAGGTCATGCACATGGAGGTCGTGCTGCTCAGGGCTGGGTAGGCTTTCTGTCTCTGTGAGGGAATGATGCCACTGACCTGCAGCACGCTCTGTCACAGAGAGCATCCTAAATTCACACTGAGCTGACAAACGCAGAGAGAATTGCTGTAACTCAGCAGAGATGGAAATGGATGCCTGGCCTTGTCTTGATTGTGTTTCTTGAGAGAGGAGTGATTTTTTTTGGAAACATATGGAAGCTATTTGTGGGTTGTACCCATGGATCAAGAATCAGAGGATGAGACTTTGCAATGATGCTTCATTTGGAAAGAATGCTATGGATAGAAAACCCTTTCTTTCCATGTCCTTTCTGTCTGAAAATTGTGTGTTCTTCTCATCATTGTTTTGTTATGCATAAACTGGATTTTAGGTGGATTTAATGATTAGCTAATAATTGGGTAGCAAGTATATTCCAGGCTGAGAAACTGATGATACAAGTGTTTATCTCTTAGTCATAAACTGAATTCAAATAAAAGCACAGAGCACAATTCCATGCAGAACCTGCTTTGGTAAAAGCTGTCAGTGTTGTATTTGTAAGTGGGCTGTAGTGTGGAAGAAGGCAGGAACCTCTTGTCCAGTCCCAGTGCTTGTCTCTGAAAGCTGCAGTGGAACAGGATGTCAGAACCCTTACAGGTGTGGGCAGGAGGTCCCAGTAATGGGAATATGGGTTATGCCTTTGAGAGTGAAGCCTCTGAACTGAGGCTGCATGAAAAGTTATTTACCTGGCAGTCCCCTGCTCCGTTTGCCCTAGTTTTTTCCTGAATATTTTCTTTCTGATTGTACCACTGGTCAGCAAGCAAAGGGTCGGAGCCTGTCTGTAATGCAAATCCTGCTTGTGCATCCTCCTGTCCCTTGCCAAATGTGGACACCGATCCAGCAGCACACGCTCTTCCCCTGAGCAGTTCAAATAAACAATAATCATGAGACTCAAATCCCTAGAAAAACCTTGCTGTATTTTCTAGCACTTTCTTTTCCCTGCCTGCAATGGGCAGCAGAGCAGAAGGAGAAGGACCTGGAACCCAGTCTGGCCTGTCCATCATCCAGAGAAATGTTGGCAAAGGCCAGTGAGAGTAAATTCTGCTTTCAGTCACTCGTGAGTAATCTGGTTATGAATGAGGTTCCCCAGGAGTTTATGTACTGCAAGGGAGACAAGACAACCTGCAGCTTCTTTATGATGATGGATCACAGCTGGAGCAGGGGCACGTTTTACTTGGTGTGTTGTTTATGGGGCTGACTGCAGCAGAAAAGGAAATAGTGCAAACTGCACAAAGCTGCTGAGAAGTTGTTTGGCTTCCCCTCCTTCTCTGCACATTGCCAGCAAATAGCATCTCCTGCAAACTGAGCGTGTCTGGGTACCACAGGGCCTGAGAGTGGATTGCTGTGTGATGGCTGTGAGGGAACGACAGCCCTGGGTTCCTCTTCCACTTACACCTGCCTGGAGTGCTTAGCTTTGGACTCCTGCCCACAAGCCCAGCCTTTGGGGGTTGCCCACGGGTTCCTGACAGGAATTGCAGTGCCCAGGTGTGCCTGACCCTGCCTGTTGCTGCTCTCCTCCTGCAGGCGGGCCCAAGAGCGCATGTCTGTCCAGCCTCACCGCCTACACCCCAGCTTCGACTTCAGCCACCAACTGCAGACTCCACAACCCATGGGCCCCCAGCCCAGGTATCTGGCAGAGGGCACGGACTGGTGAAGTGATCCCCATTTCACTGATGCATCCAGTGAAAAAAATTTTGGGAATTTTTTAAAAACTTTAAAAAATCTTGGGAAGGCAGCGGGTTTTGGGGAATGCCACCAGGGATTGCGGCGTTGGTGAAAGCTAACGAGCCAGCTCAGTGGTTATGGTGTGGGGACTGTGCAATGGGAAAACTCATCTCTGACAGGTCTGTGAGCATGTGAAAGCCTCCTATATAAACAAATCATTGGATCATTTAGGTTGGAAAAAGTTTTCTAAAGCTGTGAAGAGCAACCATTCCCCAGCACAGCCAAGTCCACCAGTGACCCTTGTCTTCAAGTGCCACATCAACATGGCTTTTGAATCCCTCCAGGAGTGGGGACTCCAGCACTGCCCTGGGCAGCTGTGCCAGGGCTGGACAGCTCCTTGGATGAAGAAATTTTCCCTAGCAGGCAATCTAAACTTCCCCTGGCAGAACTTGAGGCTGTTCCCTCTCTCCTCCTGTCCCTTGTATCCTGGGAGCAGATCCTGTTCCCCCCTGGCCGCCCCTCCTGTCAGGAGTTGTGCAGAGCCAGATGGTCCCCCCTGAGTCTCCTTTTCTCCAGACTGAGCCCCTTTCCAGATCCCTGAGTTGCTCTTCATCACACTTGTGCTCCAGTCCCTTCCCCAGCTCCATTGCCCCCCTTTAGGCACACTCCATTGTTGTTGCTCATATCTTTTCACCTACAGATTGATAGTGAAGCCAAGCATTGATTCTCCCAAGTTGCTCTTTGTGCTGTAGGGCACAGAGAGTGGTTTTTTCCTGTAGACCACTGTCTGCCTGAACTAGTCCCTTTGCTGTCCTTCAGGCACTCAAAACCCAGTGGCCATAATATTTTCTGTGGTCCAAATTAGGGAGCACCATGCTACCCTGCCATGCAGGGTGGTATGAATGGATATTTGTTCATCATTCTCCAACTGCAGTGTTTAACACCCTGGAAAAGCTTTGCAAGGAATTGTTCATTTCATTTTCAGAGCAGGTTGAGAGCCCTTGAGTAGTTAATAAAGTATGGTAACCTCGTCAAAAGAATGAGAAAATAAAAACATTCTTCTGAGTAGCTGCTTGTGAGCTGAGCAAAGTCCATTCTGTTCACTGAATGGAAAAAATAGCATGTGAACTTGTAATTAAAGACAATCGCAATGTGTTTGCACAAGAGGACTGGAATAAAATGGCACAGGAAGTCTTAATGATGGCATTTCCTAACATCTGAGCACTCCACTCTGCAAATGAAAAGTCCTTTTAACCCAAGGTTGTTGCTTTTTTCCCCCCTTCAGTGCATAATACACAATCTAAAATATGACCACATCCTTCTGCAATTTTCTTCTCAGGTGTTCCCATTATTGGCACTCCTGTGGGCTGAATGTGGTCGGGATGACATTTTTCGGATTGGTTTGCAAAGCAGTTCATGTACCATCTGGATAGAGCGATTCTTTCTGCCTCTCTTTCAGCTCAGAGTGCTTAATTATGATCATTAGAAGTATCTGATAAAGCATCACTAAGTGCCTTCCCCCCTCCCTCCTTTCCTCCCCTCTGTTGCTCCATAGCCTTATAAAACCCAGGGAGTGGGGGTGACAGAAACCATGCACGGGGAGCATATGTTTGGGTGACTCACTTTCCCTTGGGGCACATGAAGAGTTTTGCCCAGTGACAAACACAAAATCTCCCCTCTAATGCGTTACCCCTGGATGAGCAGCAGCAGCACCAGGGTTTTCTCAGAGGCTGCAGGTGGTGGGTGCTGCCACAGGAGGTGGAAGTGGGGATGGAGGAAAGATCTGAGGCTGTCTCAGACAGCCCAATGCCAACTGAAATCTTCTGGTAAAGAATAAACAAACTCCCATTTGGTTCCTTAAATCGTCTTCTGCACACACATGCAGTGATGACCATCCTACCTGTTTTATCTGGTGTCTTATCCTTCACTCCTTGGCTGTTTGTTGGCAGCTCATTTACCACAAGCATCACAGCTTTTGGACCTTGCACCTGAGCACCAAGGTGCTGTACACTTGTTCCTGTAACACGGGCTAGAAAGTGATGGTTAGTTCCATTCTCCTTCAGCAAGTGTGTTCTGCTTCTTCAGCCCCAAACCCTGGGAAAACACTGTTCCATGCTCTGTTCTTCTTTGGACACATCTGAAGACCCAAAGCATCACCTCAGGAACCTCAAGATCTGGCTTTAAGTCTCTAGATGCACAAACTGTTCAGCAGTCCTGTTACTGCAGTTTCCTGCGCAGTTTAATAATGACCATTCACCTTTGAATATGTTCTCAGTCCTTGATCTCAAAGCACTCTGTGAATTACCACATCTATTTTATAGACAGGGAACATGGGAAGGCAGAGAGGAAGTGGATCAAGGTCATGCATCAAGAAGGTGGCAGGGCTGAGAATGGATCCAAAGCCTCTTGATTCCCAATTGAGCCCTCCATCAACCTGGGAACAACCTTAAGCAATTGGGTAAATATCCAAAATTGGGACACAGGAGCTGGAAAGTGCCAAGAGCTATGGATCCTCCCCCTGGCTGTGTTCCTGCCAGTTGCCTGCTGTGTTTCATCCTCTGCCAGGTATTGTCTGTCCAGCACATGGCTGACACAGGACCAGCAAAGGTAGTCCCTCTCCCAGCCTCAATTTAGAATCATAGAACTATAGAATATTCTGAGCTGGAAGGGACCCATGAGGGTCATTGCACCCAGCCTGGTGTGGGTGTCAGGGAGTTCTAGAGCACTGCTGCTGCCGCCTGGTGCACAGGCTGTTCTGGATGAAGGATTTCTGCATCTACTGTCCCTTCAGGTCCCCATCTTCTGGTTGGTGCAAGCAGTTTCACAGCTGCTGGAGGACACATCTGGGCTGCTCCCAAGAAGGTGTGGTACCCACTGCTGCTGTCCTCCTTGAAGGGGAGGAGAAGTTGGAGGCTGAAATAGGAAGCCACCCTTTAATTAGCTTTTCTTTGGGAATTGTGAAGACAATTGTTATTAGAGCAACAAATTTTGGAATGAGGATAAAGTGAATGATGTTCAAAGCACTCGTTTGCCGAGTGACTCTTGGGCTGGAGAGAATGGGGATTAGAGCTGGAGATGCTGCATAGGCCCCCTCCCACTCCCTCCACATGGTGTGGTAGTGGTGGGGTTGTAGTTTGTCTCTGTGTGTTGGATTGAGCAGAGCTGTGATCTTTGATGGGATCTTGGTTATGACAAGTCTGGGGATTGAGCTGGGTTAATTTTGTGGAGGATGACAGTGCTCAGATTCACCAAGCTGAGCTCCATCTCTGCTCACCTGGGCCAGGCTGTGTTCAGGCAAACAGGGCCATCAGGGATGTCTTGCTCCATTGGTGTTTGTCCTCTAGTTTTGTTTCATCCTTTCCTTCAGCTGCTTTATCCAGGGGCTTTTGGTTTCCATTTCTTAAAACCTTAAAATATTTTTTTGCAAAAATCACAGTTATGGAGTTCATAGAATCATAGAATTCCTGAATGGTTTGGGTTGCACAGGACCTCAAAGATCATCTTGTTCCAACCCCTGCCATGGGCAGGCACACCTTCCACTATCCCAAGTTGCTCCAAGCCCTGTCCAGCCTGGGCTTGGATGCTTCCAGGGATCCAGGGGCAGCCACAGCTGCTCTGGGCAGCCTGTGCTGGGGCCTCACCACTCTCACACCTCAAACTCTCCCCACCCTGAGGCTGGATTCAGGCAAGGCTTAGCGTCCTTTGACTCGCCAAGTCCTGCCATGACCTGGGCTGAGAGACCTCTAAGGAGAGCACAGGCACATGAAAAAAGCCCACAGACAGTGCCCATCTAGCTTCTAAAAGCTACCAGAAGCTTCTAAAAGCTACCATTTTTTGGAGTCCCTCAAGTAATTAACTGTATTCCTGCAAAACATTCAAGGCACACTGTAATTGTTTGCAGTGCTGGAAGATCCTGTCTGACCGGGTTGAATTGCTGAGCCTGGGTATCCTTTTGAGCCACCAAAATCCTCTTGCTCTGAAATTAGCAGGGTGCATCTGCACGGCTCTTGGCCCCAAATAACTCAAATGGTACCTGGCACAGGAGCAACCCCTCACTCCCTCATGGTGGCCTGGTGGGTGATTCCTTAAACTGGAGGAAACTCCCTGCCAAGCCAAGCCAAGCCAAGCCAAGCCAAGCCAAGCCAAGCCAAGCCAAGCCAAGCCAAGCTGTACCACCTCCCCAGGCTGAGGAGCAGCCCAGAGCTCAGCAGGGAGGTTTCCCTTTGAGGGGGTCTGGTTGCTGCAGTTCCCTGGAGCGCAGCCAGGCACTCAGAGCCACGTGTCCCTCCTGGTGCCCACAGGGACCTCAGCGTGGACGCGGGGCTGACCCACGCCCAGTTCCAGGTCCGGCCGGTGCCCCAGCCCTATCAGCATTACTTGGCCACTCCTCGGGTGCACCACTTCCCCAGAAGCACATCCTCAACCCAGGTGGTAAGTGAAACGCTCTTACTGAGAAATGTTTTATGCATTGTCTGCCAGAAAGCAGTCAAAATAAAGGCTGCTATCTTTCTATCACCTGTCTCCGGCAAATCCCACTTATCTCCGGCCGTGGGAGGGAGTGTCTGAAAGGATAATGTTGCATCACTGCACTGGATTAGAGAGAGAGAAGAAAAGCTTCAACTGTTCTGAAAGGATTCGGTCCATTGCTTGCAGCACCACATTCACAAGCTGGTCTGCAAAACATGGGCAGGATGTGAGAGACTCAGCAGTTAATATTAATAATATAATTAACACTGGAAGGCACTGTGGTCTCCCAGGACTTTTTGTGTGCTGAAGGATTGGCAGTGGGTGGCTGCCTTCCCTGGTGTCAGCCCCCAGCACCATCCCTCATCAAGTCATTGCTCTCTACATCAGCTTTGATGCCACCTGTAAAGGTTTTCATGACCTCTTGCACAGGTGGAGGTGGGATTGATGAGAAGACAGGCTGACTGGGGCAATTTTCTACCCCTTCTCCTAGCAGGGTGCTGTATTTGGAGCTAAGTCATGCCAACCACTGCTAATCCTTAAAACATCCCCAGAAATCCCACGAGGGTGCTTTTCCCTTGTGCTGTGTCAGACCCTGACACCTGTGTACTAAAGCAAGCCTCAAAAAACACCTAATCAAAGCTTGAATTAACAGAAATCCACCCATTGAAATGAAATAAAATTTCATTGTAATCTAATCCATGTTGGGAGTTTGGGACTACAATGCTATGGATGATACAGGAATTATTACAACAGTTTATTTTGAAGGAGAGCACGTTCTTAGGTATCATTTCTAGGAAATCTATTTGATAAAACCTCATTTTTTTAATCAAAAGGCTTAAATTGATGAAAATGTCAATCTGCTCTTCCTATTTGAATTTTAAAAGCATTAGATTTACATCAGGGCACACAAGGGTTCTCTGTAGGCAAGTATACAGGTGGCTTTATTTTTCTCCCTCACTTTTTGCAGGTTGTTCATGAAATCAGAAATTACCCTTACCCTCAGCTTCAGCTGCTTGCTCTTCAGGGACTGAACCCAAGCAGGCACACATCCGCTGTGCGGGAGAGCTATGAAGTACGTATCTGGGGACTGGAATTATTAATTTTTAAAGTGCTGTGAATTCATGCAAGCTCTGCTATAAAGCTGTAAGACTGTTTTCTGTGGTGTGGCAGTCGCATTGAGTCTTTCATCAATTTTAGTAATAGCTGGGAAGTAATGGGGTTAAGTTTGGTAAAAGTTTACTCCAAGGTGCCTGGGTCTGGCTTGTGTTGGCTCTGGCTCCTGTCATTTGTGAACAAAGTGCTCCAGGTCTATGGGGCTTTGTTTCCCAGCCTGTCAGATGAAGCTCAGATCCCATCCTAATTTGTGAAATTTTGGATATCCAGCTCTTTGCCTCGAGCTCTTAGTTATTACCCCAAGTGCCAGGTATCAGATCCATCATTACAGCATGGCTGGTTTGGGGTTGATGGCCATTTCCACTGAGGAGAGGACAGGAGGGAGCCTCGGTTGCCAGCAGGTATGGCTGTGTGGTGGCACCTGGTGCCTTGGGAGCAGTGGGGATGGCGCTTTCCTGATGTTCCTGTGCCGCAGGAGCTGCTGCAGCTGGAGGACAGGCTGGGCAGCGTGAGCCGGGGCGCCGTCCAGAACACCATCGAGAGATTCACCTTCCCCCACAAGTACAAGAAGGTGAGTGCCCCAAAACACGGCACAGCTGCCAGCCCCTCTCACTCAGCCAGGGGCTGTGGGCACGGAGCAGGCAGCAGGAAGGACTTTGGTGGGTCACAATCCCACTGCAGCAGGGGTGCTTTAATTTCTGGCGGGGCTCCCGGGGGCGGGAGCGGTGGCGTAGCTCAGCTGCCTGTTTCTCACTTCTAGGCTAGGAAGCTGCGGGCCAAATTTTCAAAAGGGTCTCAACCTTCTCCCACCCAGCGGGTGCAATTTCCCCCCTGTCTGCACCTGGTAAGAAAGTGCACACCACCAAGGGGGCTTGGTGCATGCAAACCCGCCCCGTTCTGCATGCCAGCGGCGCTGCCCCGCACCCGCCGTGAGGGCTCCGTGTGCCAGGGAGCCTTCTTCTCCCCTGGCTTCACCAGGGGTGTCGCCTCTGTTGGAGCTGACCTCCCCGCCCATGAGGAAATGGGCACACTTTTGGGATGTGCTCAGTAGAAAATGGGAAGAATGCTTGTCTGGGTAGTCGTTTCTGGTGTCGGTCACTCCCGGCTGGAGGGTAGGGATGTTGCATTGCCCAGGTTGGAAGTGAGGTAACTCCTGCTGCACTTGTCTCTCATCACATCTCCAGTGAGCCCAGGAAAAGGATATGAATAGGAATGGATGTGTGGGGAAAGAGAAAAAGGGGCAGCTGACAGGATAAGCACGGCCCTGTGGAGCAGCATGGGACTGGGCCAGTGGCCAAGCTGGTGTGGGTCACAGTGGCTGCCTTTCCTGGCAGTAGTGGCACCATGAGGTTTGGGGTCTCCCCAAGGAGAAGCCTCCAGCAAAGGAGACCATGGGGCCATCCCCACTGCAAAGAAGTGGTGGGGAGCTGTATTAGGGCAGCAGAGGACAGGCTGCTCCATGGGGTACTGCCACCAGCCTCAGGAGGAGACATGCCAGCCTGCAGCATGCTGGTGGCACACTCATCTCGCTGGCTGTTTTGGCTGGGCTGGCTTCCCCAAGCTGGAGGATCTGGCTGATAGATGGAGATCTCATTATTTATCTTCCTGTAACTGCCCAGGCTTGGGAGAGCATTAGAAGGGCAAGGTCTAACCAAAAGTCTTTAATCTTGCTGCAGAGAAGACCACAGGAAGGCAAAGCTGAGCAAGATGATGGCGAGGAGTCAGATACCGACGAGAAATGCACAATCTGTCTGTCCATGCTTGAAGATGGAGAGGATGTCAGGTGAGAGCCTTCCATCCCCTCCTCTGCCTCTCAGCGCCATCTGAGTTGTGTTTATTTGGATTAATGTCTCTGTTCTTGTCCTGGGAAACTCACCTGGGCTGTGGTGGGGTCTGGGAACCCAAATGCTTTGCAGATGGACATTGGTATGGCCTGTGGACAGGAAGAGCGCTGCAGCAGCAGGGGGGCAGGTTTTTATAGTGTTCCCTGGGCTTGGATCATCTGCTTCCAGGCTGTGCCAGCTGGCCAGGTGGCAAAGTGTCAGAGAAGGGTAGGTTAGACTGATCTCTGACAACCATCTGGAGCTTGGGGTCATCAACACCTGAGCCTGACAGATGACCGAAGTATGATAAAAAGCAGTGTTGGTGTGAAGTCCAGGAGAGTTGGGCTTGTGTCCAAGACACAGCTGCTTTATTGTAGAATAAGTCACAGCTGGTTTATTGTAGAAGAGAACCATCCCCAGCCAAAAAAAACCACAGTTGGTCTAACAGACATCCCAGGCTGCCATTCCCCAGGGCTGCAAAAAATCCCAAAAAAAAACTCACAGTTGTCTCTAACAGACATCCCAGGCTGCTCACTGGGTCAAATCTCTGCTTGTGACAGAGGGTGGGGACAAGAAATTGCAAGGGGCTGAACTATCATGGCTGAAGGGACTGCAGTTGAGAAGTACCCAGGTCTGCTTCTCATCCTTAAATTCTCAAGAAAAGCCCCAATCCTTTTGCTGCTGGTTCTTGTGGTTCAAGGTTCCCCTGTATCACAGGGGTGATACATGGTGATGGCAGAGGTGATGTAGGTGAAACGTGACCAGGTTCCCTAGGGACACCCATGCAGGAACGGTGTGGGCCCACCTGGCTGCTAATGTGACACAACCATGAAGAGCTAAGAGGCTTTGGAGTATAACCTTGCTCCTGAAAGGTTAAAAATTAGCAGCCAGCACAATCAATAACTGGAACAACTCAATTTGGGATGGTGTGGGGGTTTCTAATAGGCCAAGGAGGACCCTATCTCCAGCCCACTGCCCTGTGTGAACTGGGAAAGTCTGGGAAAGGCTGCTGGACCTTGGTGGCAACGGTGTCATCACAGGAATATTTCCCATGTTCCAAGCAGCCCCAGATGCTGTTTTTCAGCTCTTTTTGTTCCCTTGGACCTTCTCCATCCTAACAGTGGTGTTTTTCTCTCTGCAGGCGGTTGCCCTGTATGCATCTTTTTCACCAAGTGTGCGTGGACCAGTGGCTGGCCACCAGCAAGAAGTGCCCGATCTGCAGGGTGGACATTGAAACACAGCTCGGCTCGGACAGCTGAAAAGACTGGCTGGACACACCATTTTCCTTACCAGGTCGTATGGCCATAAACCCTTGCAGCGATATTTTTTGCCTTCTGAGCCATTTGATTGAGAGGGGAAGTCTGCAGGCACGGTAGTGAGGAGAAGGAGGAGGTGATACAATATCTAGCAGTAGGAGATGTTGCACAAATACGCAGGATACAGGCCCAGTGAAAGGGAGCTGGCATTCCCGGAGCTCAGAGACCCCGTGCTGCAGAAGATTTTAGTGTTGAATATGAAGGAACTAGTTGTGGTTAGTCCGGCCTGTCAATCCTGCTTTTCATGGGGATTGTATATATACCTCTCAAATATGTAGAAACATGTTAGGGGTCCTTTAGCTATTTCTATGGATGGCAGCTGGAGCATGTTAGCTTAAGAAATGTTGTGTTTGATGCCCTACTCATCTTGTGGTGGACATGTTGCTGTTACCTAATTTGCACCAAATATTTTTTCATAGATTCCTTATTTTGGTGCCTGATTAATACATTGCAGAGGGAGAATAAAGAGGTCAAACATCCCCATCCTCGGGGTGGGGGAAAGAGGAGAAAAAGCAAAATCCTGTTTACAGTCAGAAGGGTTTGTGCTCTTTGCCTCAGCCGCGTGTGCTTCTTTCCCTTGCATTTACAGTATGTTGCAAATTTAGAGAAGCTTAATAAAAATAAAAATTGGGGATAAAATGAACGAAGCAATAGGGAAAAGCTTCGTTCCTGCTTGTCTGCTGGTGCTGGACACTTTCTGTAGCGGCACAGTATTTGAGTAGATGCTGTTTCTTTGCTTTCTGTATTTTAACAAAGTAGCTTGTCATATCAAAATCCAAGGAAGTTCTGTCTACATGATTGCAATTGTCCGTGATGCTTTCTTCTGTGAGCTGTGTGGCGTGTTGGCTTTGCCAGCACTGCTCCAAAGTGGTGGTTACGGGAGCCGGCGCCTTCCGCTGTTCTTTGGGGCGTGACAGCGCCGGAGAGGCGCCGAGAGGTGCAAAACGTTGACTCTCCTCCCATTGCCAAAGCATCTCTTGATAAGGGGACAGAAGAGAACTCGATGCTCACAAGACACTGCTGAGACCATGAGCCCTTGGGCTGGGAGGGGAAGGCAGGGTGGAGGCGGGGCTGCCACTTTTGGGAGCCGTGACCCGCCCCAAAGCGCGCGCGCCCTCGCGGGCTTGTGTGCATCTTTCAGGCCGTACCCACACGGAGTAATCAGTGGCTGTTAAAATGAAACTTAATCACATTAACGCTCAAAACAGAATTAAGAGGTAATACCCAGAGGAGTGAGCTGTTGCAATCCATGCTCCCCCTAAAAAAAAAAAAAAAAAGACCTCAGCACTCCAACCGCAGGGATTGGGCGGAAAACCCTCCGGAAAACTGACATTCATAACCAAAACCTGTAGTTTTCTTTTTGTTTTTTTTTTTTTTTTCTTTCATACTAAAGGAGAAAGGAGCTGCAGAAAGGCAGCAGGGGAATTAGAAACATAATCTATTGAAAAATGCTGGTGTGGTGGGAATGATTTCTGTCTCCCCTGAGCACATGTTTCACTGGAGAGAAATGCTCTCCCAAGTAGATTCAGTAATAAACTCTCATCTGAGAAACTGCAAGATTCTCATGAGCTGTAGCTGGAAAACACCAACCTCAGAGGCACACAGAGATTTTTTTTCCCGCTGAGAGAGGAGAGAGAAGACGGGAAGCCCCATGTGAGGGTGCAGGAGCCTCTCTTATTGTGTGCCAAAGCAGGTAGGAGGGAGTGGACGAGGACAAATGGTGACATATAGAGAAGATGGATAAGGCAGAAGTTCTTGGCTGTGAGGGTGGGGAGGCCCTAGCACAGGTTGTCCAGAGAACCCTGAAGTGCTAAAGGCCAGGCAGGATGGTGTCTGGAGTGACCTTGTCTAGTGGAAGGGGTCCCTGCCCACGGCAGGGGGTTTGGAACAAGACGAGCTTTGAGGTCCCTCCCAACCCAAGCCATTCCATGACTTTATGGCACATTTGGCACCCAGCATAAGTGACGACTTCTTGGGGAATGTGGTGGTCCCAGCCCTGATGTCCATGGGTCAAGGAGTGGCCCATGGATACCTATGGGTCTTGCTCCACCAGCATTGAAGCAGCATTACAAATAATACTAATAATACAAATACCATGACAAGCAAAGCAAGGTTTTGGTGGTAAAATACTCTGCGCAGGTTTGGTCTGCCCAGATGTGACCTGTGGGGGAGAAGCAGGGAGAGCAACAGGGGGATTGATACCCCCACTGGGTGGGGAGGGAACAAGGAACACTTCTGGACCCTGTGTTTTCTTTTAAAGCCTATGAGAAAGTGTTACTATTTGCCTAATAAACAAGCACAGTTAAAAAAAAAAAAAAAAAAAATTGATCAAACTGAAAAAAAACAAAAACCAAAACCAAACAAACAAAAAAAAAACCAAGCAAACCTTTGATGAAGAAAAGCACCAAACTCCCATGGTCTCGTGTGAGTGACTGATCCCAAGGTGCGTGCGAATTTACAGTGTCTGGAGTTGTATCAGTGTGTCAGGTTCCTTTGCGTTTAAATAATTTGTACAAGTAGGTTGCGAGTTAGGATTGTGAGTTTAAAAACAAAACAAAACAAACATCAACAACAACAACAACAAAAAATCTAGAAACAAAACATCAATAGTTTACAGGGTTTTGTGAGTTTAAATGCCTTATATTTAACAATCATAATTTATGACTAACTTGTAGATATTGTGGGTTCTAATTTAATTATTTTTATAGTTGTTTTTTTGCATTTTTAATTATAATTTATTTATTTAGAAATTACTACTAATTTTTTTTATTACTCCTATTACCTCATTTTTGCATTGTTTCTGGGAATGGAATGCTTTGCATGCATCGGTACTTAAAATAAAATTAAACAGGGGATGTGGGGGGGTAATGCTTATCTTGTCAAAAACAGTAAAAAAAAGAAAAAAAGAGAAAAAAATCAGGGTGTGTGATTACAAACTGTATTACTGTGGTGCTGTTACCTTGGATACATTCCATAAAAATGCAAACCTTTGATTCTGTATGCTGTGACATAGTGGAAAACTGCAATATAGTGACTGTGTTTAGCACATATATATGAATATTATTTGCACTCATAATCAAACTCTGGTGATCCTTTCACTTGCGTCCTTGCACATTGAAGGCGGTTAACGACGCTCTGCATAAACCAAAACGATTTGGTTGTTTCCTGGTACTGCCCTGTCCCTTATGCCTCTGGTGCTGCTGCTGCTGCTGCTGCTGCCTGTGTGACCCTGCAATAACACCCAGCAGGCCCCCACTACAAGGGGCAATGCATGCCTTTAGTGCAAGATTGTGTCAAAAGCCCAGGGAGGAAGCCCCAGTGTGGTGGCTCTGTAATTTTTGGCGTCTCTCAGTGCTTGGTTTGGCTCTTTTCACCCTCTGTGTGTACACCCAGCTGGGGTGAAGGAGGCAATAGGGTGAGCCTAAGCTTGGAGGCAACAGAACTGAGGGATTCAATTCAGCTTTTAGGGGTTGATTTCCTCACTCAGAGGCCAGGAAGGCCCTGGTACAGGTTTCCCGGAGAAGCTGTGGCTGTCCCATACCTGGAAGTGTCCATGCCCAGGTTGGATGGGGCTTGGAGCAACCTGGAATAGTGGAAGGTGTCCCTGCCCATGGCAGGGGATGGAATGAGATGAGCTTTAGGGTCCCTTCCAGCCCAAACGATTCTGTGATCCTGTGACACCACGTCTAGCTGAGAGTGGTTGGGATGGACTCAGGATCCATTTGCCATCTCCTTGCAGCGCCTGCCATGGGCACTGGCTGTAACCCAGCTCTGACACATGCATGGGGCAGAAGTGCTTAACACTGATCTTGACCGGTTGTCTTCTGTTGTACAGGAGGGAGCCTCAGCTTGGAGCTTTTTAATCCAGTGTAGAGCTGGGACCTGCCCCAGAGCCCTCCTGGCCCCAAGGAGAGGGTCAGCCCCAACATGACATGGCCAAGCATCCCCATCCTGCCGTGGCTGTGCCGCTCTTGCAATGCATTGCCCTTTCCCCAAAGGCTCCTGAAGTGTCACGAGTTCCAGCTTTGCCAGAAGGTTAGAGAACCTTTGATAACATTTTAAGCTTTAAGCCATAACCATGCTCGGTCAGTGCAGACATTTAGCCGTGTACAGGCAGAAGTGGGGTTTGATGCATGTGCTCAGCCAGTAGCCATCCTCCCCACAAAAAGGCTTTGGATGAAATTCTCAGTTGGGTTAGAAAGGCACAAAATCACAGTACCTTAATTCTTTTCTCTCTGTCCCTTCAGGGTGCTGCGCTGCTTTGTTGACTTTGCCTTACCCCAGGTTTTAAACCTGTCTGTGTTTTTTACCTTGCTGCTCTGTAACACTCCTCCCCTGTAGCCTGGAGCTGTGATTTTGAGCTGTGTGGGGACTGGGGGGTTGGCTGTCCTACCCCCCAAAGCCACTGTAAGAGGGATAAGCAAAACAAGGAGCGAGTAAACAAAACCCCCTCTCCTTTAATGACCCGGGCAGGTGAAAGGATCACCCACATTTTTGTATTCCTACTGCTGTTCTGTTGTGCTGTGCAACATTTTGCTACATAGACTATTTTATAGAAGAAAGCTAGAAAAATATTTATTATTAATATTAAAGCAATAGTGCATTGAAGAAATGGAAAGACATTAGAAATTGTGTAAATGCTTAGATTCACTTTTGGTGGACTTTTTGTACTTTATTTATAACTAATAAAACAAACCGCATTGCTAACTATAAACCTGTGCCACGCAGAAGCCACCTGCCAGGGCGGTCGCTTGGTCTTTATTTACTGCTCCTTTCTGGTTTCTTTGGGTTGGAATCAAATCTCCTTCCACTGCTTGTGTCTTTGATGTGCAGGAGAAGCACTGCTGGGGTACAAAATGCTCTGCCCATCTGCTTTGCAGAGGCTGCTGGTGGCTGGGCCCCACGGCAGAGGTGAGAGGAGGCTCTTCACACTGGGTGCATCGCTGTGTGTGATGGCCTGTGGCACCAGTTTGGTCATCAGGTACCAAAATGCTTTCTAGAATTTCAGGAAGTTGCCTGTTAAGGAGAGATTTCTTCATCACACAGCGCCTGTAAGGTATTTCTAGCAGAGGTACCAACAGGTTCCCCCACCCTCTCTCCTGGTGGAGAAGGAATTCCTTCTGCCTAGGTCTCCAGTTTAATAACTAAGGAAGGAGAAATTGACTGGAAGAAAAAAAAACAAACATCCCAAACCCTTCAAACCAATACATTTGAGGGTATTTTCAGTCCTTTTTGCTACCCACTGGAGAATCTAATAGGTCATACAACCAGTTTTGCATCCTGCAAAATCCATTCTGTAAGTCCTCCCGTGCTCTTATTTCCTCCCATAACAAATGGTGCCACTCTCTGCTCCTGCCCACTCTTGATTCAGCTGCTTCTCCTGAAAAGCTGAGGCCAGTGCCCAGCTTTGACTTAAGTGTGATTAGACTTAAATAAGCCTTGGAGACAAGTGGCTGCTGATCACAGAGATTTGGTTCCCCTGGCGGAAGGGAATTGCCGGCTCCCCCCAGCATCCATCAAAAGCTGCATAAGGAATGAACCGTGTTCACACCACACGAAGCTCTTGTTACAGGAAGCTTTTAGAAAGTCAGAAAACAGGTTAAAAGTGAGCTGCTGGTCCGGCTGGGGAAAATCTCAGTTTCTCACTGAGATCCTGCTGATGTCCTTCAGAAGGGTGACGCCGCTGAGAGAGGTGCTGCGGATGGCAATTGGGTTTGTTTTGGAGCTGGAGCAGCAAAGGAGCTGCCACAATCTGATAACAGCCCTGCTGAGCACAGAGCCTGCCTGGGGAGGGAGAGGGGCTCTGCCCATCACGGCACAGCAGCACGGACCAAAATGCAACATCTTTCTTCACTGCCAGCACCTGTTCTCGCTGCAGCTGTCCAGGGTTGAGAAATTGAGCCCCTAACCATTATTATCCAGTGTTTTGAGGTGTCTAAATCTGCAGCTGGCCCACAGGTTGCATCTCAGATCTCTACAACCCCATTAATAATTTTTTCCCTTTTTTATTTCTTTTTTTGAAAAAATTTTTCATTTTAGCTCTTTTCTAGTTTAGAATTGGCCTTTAGACATAAGGAAGGAGCAAGGAAGACTCTAAGATATTTTCCACATATAGAATACAAGATACTTCACATCTCAGTCATTGCCCCTTCATGAGCCTAGGGTTCACATAGGCATATGATGCTACCAAAAATGCTTAGCAACAATTTCAAAGAGATTTGCAAATAATTCTCTGCATCCTGCACCAAGAGGCAACTGGTCCTTCAGCATGAAACACTGCTAAGTACTCCTTGTTTATGCTTGTTTTCACTGGCATCCCCCAAGTGCTTTAGTAAACCTAAATTTGGTAAACACAGAACTTCATTGAGAGTCCCAAAATGGTGGAGAACACAAATACAATGGGACAGCCAGGTTTTGAAGGCTCACACTGAGTGCTACCAATCTTGACCTTTGCTCTTGCTTCTTATTTACATTGTTGTTTGAGTTTGAAGGAATGTGCATTAAAATGCCACCAATTAGGAAAAAAGGCAGAAAAAAAAGCAGGTAGAGGTTGGTGGTGGGAGCAGGAGCTTTGAATCTGCCCAACATACCAGCTTTGGGATGCTTGGCCTCCACAGGAGAAGACTGACTAAGCCCTGCAAAAGGCACAGGACTAGGAAAAATTTGGCTTTTCTCCTCCCTAGATATCCACTTGTCCAAAGAAGTGTTGAATCTAGCAGCTTAACGCAAATCCAGCCTCTGGAAAAACTCCACTCTTGCCTCATTACTTCTGTAGCAGCTGTTTTAGCAACAGAGGGATTCCCCAGAGCCAGGGTGGAGCTGAGCTTTGCACTGAGGAGGGGCTTGTTTGAAGTCTTCAGAGGAAAAAAGCTGAGTTCTTTCATGCTTTGCCAAGGCTGCCTTCCTGGAGGCAGTGTGGGTGCTGACCCTCTATCAGCAAACTCTCCCTGGCCCTTTTCAGCTCCTGGCAGCTCTGCCTGGGGCTTTTGTGCAGAATGAGCCTGTCCAGGGATGGCAGGGGGCCTTGATGGCCCCAGGTGCCATCTCCCACCTGCACAGTGGTTTGGTCACCCTGAAGATACCAATTCCTGCTTCAGCTGTGCCTCAACCCGTGTTTCTATCCACTTGCCACCTGTGGTTCCTCCCAGATGTGAGCGCATTTCCCATGCAAGGTAAGAATTTATCTTTCCTCCTTCCCCCAGGGAGGGATGGTGTGTGGGTCAGGAGCTGCCTCACTGCTCCCCAGGGCTGGAATCATAGAAGAATCATGGAATCATAGAATCATCATGGGCTCACAGAATGGTCTGGGCTGGAAGGGACCTCAGAGATTCTGTTCCCACCCCTGCCATGGGCAGGGATGCATTACCCTAGAGCAGATTGCTCCCAACCCCATCCAGCTTGGCCATGGAAGCAAGTACCAGTGCAGTGGGCTTGCCCAGGGGAAGGCAGGGGTTAAATTGATGCTCTAAAACCAGCTTTCCCCTCACCCTGTACCAAGCAGGGGGTGACTGGAGCGAGCTGGAAGTGCTGGGACTGCAGCACTGTGCAGGGACAAACTCCTATTTCACAGCAGCACTCATTTGTCTGAAAAGAGGCCAAACTTCTTGAGAGGAGTGGATTTTTTTTTCCACAGTGCTGGTTAAACTTGGGTGGTAGGGAATGCAGGGAGATCAAAAGCCTGACCCTTATTTTGCTTCAGACACCTACTGGGGAACTGCAATGACGCTGTGCAAGAACGGCAAACCCAGATGCACCAGACTCCACTCATGGGACCCCCTGGGTATCCAGGGAATCTGGACTCTATCCCAGCAGGGTCCCAGGGATGCAATCAGACCCTAGCAATCACCTGCAGCCCTCCTAAGGGCTGTTCTGCTCCTCCTATGAGCTCCCAGCTCCTTGCTGAGGGCTGGGCACATCAGTCTGCCATGAGGAGAGAGAATACAGCCAGCAAAGGCTGCTATTATTATTCCTCTCAGTGAGCAGCTGATCCCTGATGAGGTTGATTACTGGGCTCATTTAAGCAACTTGCTCTGCTCCAGAACCATCAGTTACCATAAAGGTTTCTAAAATGAATTAGTCTGGGCTATTATTTGTGAGCTGGCACAGACAGCCATGATATAAGGTCATGTCTCTTTGGTGGTGCCTGCTGTGGGAAACAGAAATCCAGAACTTCCCTGGAAGGACTTTAGTGGATTAGGAGCTTTCAAATACCTCTGAGCAATCTACAGCATTTCTTAGATGCTTCTGACTCCTGTCTCAGCATCACCAGGCTTTGCTGGGCCTCCTTTGCCCATGAGCAGTGAGGGACTGAGCAGTGGGACAGTCCTGCCTCGTGGCCTGGCACATCCAGGCACGGTCCCAGCAGAAGCATCATCCTCAAGCCAGGAACTGGTGGGGTGGGTGAGCTTGGTGGGTTGAGCCCACTCTTGACCCCTTTGATCCCTATTCATGCAAAGCTCTTGTTTAAAACCAGCTTCTGGCAGAGGGAATGTCCTCTCCAGGGTGGGCCAGGGGGAAGGTCCTCATGGCTGAAACACCTCCCTTTTTCTTCCTAAAGATGTGTCCTGCTGCTTTGCACCCTAGAGAGAGAGACAGGGCTCCAGGGGCAATGATTTATGAACAGTTTTTCTTGTTGGTACCTGTACAGATGTGAGTGCCTGGGAAGAGCTCACTGACAGGAGCACTGGCCCTTACTGCCTCTGGAAAATCCCTCCTCAGCCACGGAAAAAGACAAAACAGCAATCCTTATTAAAGGAAAAAGAAAGTTGAAATGAATGGCAGTTGCTCTGAAACAGAGCTGGTATTCAGGCCATGTAGGGTATGATTATCCTGAGTCAGCTTTGAATATAGTAAGCACAGCTTCCTTGCTGTGGAATTGATTACCTGGAAGGTCTTTTGCACTGGCAGCTGTAACCATAGATCTCAGCTCTGGGCAGAGTTGCAGGAATTCAGCCAGGGAGCAAAGTCTGCCCTGGGGGGAAAAAAAGCTCACAGGGCAGAAAACATCACCCAGATCCCACTGCTTGAGACCTGGCTGGGTGGATGCAGATGCTCCCCAAACTCCCCATGGAACATTCTACTGTGCCTGCTGTGTTTTGATGTGGTGCCCTCTGGAGATGTCCATATGTGTGTATGGATGTGCAGAGCTTGCAGTTGCCAGCAGTGGGAAAAAACTGGGATCTCCAAGGTCAATTTTCTTAAATAAAAGTGTCTCAATTAGCTTAACCTCTATGCTTATCTAAAAGTGGAGCCTATCAGTGGCGTAGGTCAGTGGGTATTCTCAGCTCTGTCAAGGCATGGCGCTGAAAGCAGAAACATCTGAGCTGGTAGAGCAAAGTTTATATCTCGGCTGGTCATAGCTTTTAATCATAAATAACCAATAAATGCATTTATTTAATTAACAGTTTTATGTGCACATTAAAAAAAAAAGCAACATTACTTTTACAAAATGTCAAAATGTTAACCAAGGAAGAATGTCTTGCTACTAAAAATCTCTCAATACAAAAGGCAGTGTATTAAAAAGTAAAGGGCAATATAAAACAGTATAATGAGAAAAAAAAAAGCATACTGAAGGGACAAAACCCCTCTCAGTACCTAGGAAAAAGGTCCCTACAGATTAATCCATCCCCTCGGTTTTCATCCAGCCACTTCCCACAGGGAAATATGGTGGTGACGCCAGTGGCCGAGTTGGTGATCTCCACCCTCTCCACCAGCCAGCCTGGAGCCAGCCCACTGTTGTCGTGCTCAATCTTCACCTTCTTCAGCTCCCCCATGTCCAGCGTTTCCAGGTAGAACCTGTTGGTTTTGCCTCTCTCGAAGAGGTTCCTGAACTTCTGCCTGAGCGCGTCGCCCGAGTCGCCGTTCAGGCCGTAGATGGTGATGAACACGTTGGCGTCGGTGCCCGCACCCTTCTCGAAGCCCGTGACCACGATGGTCTCGTATTTCACTGGCACCAGGCTCCGGGCTTTGCTGGCAAAGCTCTCGGTGACCTTGGCACACTCGAAGACTTTGTAGTCTCGCCGCTTGTAGTGCAGAGGGATCTTTGCGTTGCACCTGAAGAAGTACCTGCCGTGGGGAGTAAGAGGCGGGTTAGTGGCACGGACGGCCACTTTGTAGGGTGAACGTGAGAGAAATGTGGGATTGTTTGTGTTGGAAAAGCTTCTAGGATCGTTGAGTTGAAGTGCTACCCCACCCCAGCACCCCGTGTTCCCAAAGTGCCCCATCCACATGGCTTTTAAATCCCTCGAGGGATGGCGACTCCACCACTGCCCTGGGCAGCTGTGCCAGGCCTGGACAGCTCCTTGGATGAAGAAATTTTCCATAATGTCCAATCTATCCTTCCCCTGGCATGTTTTGAGGCCGTTCCCTCCCCTCCTGTCCCTGTTCCCTGGGAGCACAGCCCGACCCCCCCAGCTGTCCCCTCCTGTCAGGAGCTGTGCAGAGCCACAAGGGCCCCCCTGAGCCTCCTTTGCTCCAGGCTCAGCCCCTTCCCAGCTCCCTCAGCCTCTCCTGGGGCTCCAGCCCCTTCCCAGCTCCGTTCCCTGCCCTGGACACGCTCCAGCCCCTCAGTGTCCCTCTTGTCCTGAGGGCCCAGAGCTGTCCCCAGCACTGGAGGTGCCTCAGCAGTGCCGGCACAGGGACAGGCCCTGTCCACCTGTACCATGCTGTTGGTACAAAAATGGAGCCAGCAAGTTAGGGAGTGTGAATTCTACTAAATTGCCCAATATTAATGCTGTTTCAGCATTTTTCCCCCTATGTACCAGAACTTGGATTTCTCTCTATAAAGAGAGCCACGATGGAACTTTGCACCTGGAAAAATCTGACCTCTCCCCACACAGCTGCAGACACACTGCACGTGGGAAGGGTCTCTATGGCTCTTGTCACCTCTTCAGCCTGTGCAATGGCATGTCCAGTTCCAGACCCATCAAGGCAGGACAAGCAGTCAGGCCCAGAGCTAAAGCAGGAAAAAGGCACAAAAAAAAGGAACGGGAAAGATGGAGGAGGTTTAAATCTCCCCTGTCCTTTCCACATCACCCATTTCATCCTTAGCAGGGAACAAAAAAAGTGGGAACAGGGGAATGAGAGGTACCAGATGCCAAGAGCCCCTGTCCCTGCAGTGCTGTCTCTGGTGATGTGCAGGGAACACCGAGCACATCCATAAATTGCCTCGTAGCTGGCACTCAGCCAGGGGCTGGAGCACTCTGCTTTTAATGATGTATTTAATTTCCAGTGATGCCGATCAGTTCCAAATGAGCTTCTGCCCCTTCCCCACCTTCACTGAACTGCAGCAGGTCCTCCTGAATGGAGTGTGGCTGGATTGCAGTGTGTGTAGAATAAACGCCTGGAGGAAGGGTCACGGTCAATCCAGCTGCATGGTGTTTCCTTTGCTGGCAAAGCTCTCGTGACCTTGGCACACTCGAAGACTTTGTAGTCTCGCCGCTTGTAGTGCAGAGGGATCTTTGCGTTGCACCTGAAGAAGTACCTGCCGTGGGGAGTAAGAGGGCGGGTTAGTGGCACGGACGGCCACTTTGTAGGGTGAACGTGAGAGAAATGTGGGATTGTTTGTGTTGGAAAAGCTTCTAGGAACGTTGAGTTGAAGTGCTACCCCACCCCAGCACCCCGTGTTCCCAAAGTGCCCCATCCACATGGCTTTTAAATCCCTCGAGGGATGGCGACTCCACCACTGCCCTGGGCAGCTGTGCCAGGCCTGGACAGCTCCTTGGATGAAGAAATTTTCCATAATGTCCAATCTATCCTTCCCCTGGCATGTTTTGAGGCCGTTCCCTCCCCTCCTGTCCCTGTTCCCTGGGAGCACAGCCCGACCCCCAGCTGTCCCCTCCTGTCAGGAGCTGTGCAGAGCCACAAGGGCCCCCCTGAGCCTCCTTTGCTCCAGGCTCAGCCCTTCCCAGCTCCCTCAGCCTCTCCTGGGGCTCCAGCCCCTCCCAGCTCCGTTCCCTGCCCTGGACACGCTCCAGCCCCTCAGTGTCCCTCTTGTCCTGAGGGCCCAGAGCTGTCCCCAGCACTGGAGGTGCCTCAGCAGTGCCGGCACAGGGACAGGCCCTGTCCACCTGTACCATGCTGTTGGTACAAAAATGGAGCCAGCAAGTTAGGGAGTGTGAATTCTACTAAATTGCCCAATATTAATGCTGTTTCAGCATTTTTCCCCCTATGTACCAGAACTTGGATTTCTCTCTATAAAGAGAGCCACGATGGAACTTTGCAACTGGAAAAATCTGACCTCTCCCCACACAGCTGCAGACACACTGCATGTGGGAAGGGTCTCTGTGGCTCTTGTCACCTCTTCAGCCTGTGCAATGGCATGTCCAGTTCCAGACCCACCAAGGCAGGACAAGCAGTCAGGCCCAGAGCTAAAGCAGGAAAAAGGCACAAAAAAAAGGAACGGGAAAGATGGAGGACCCTGTCCTTTCCACATCACCCATTTCATCCTTAGCAGGGAACAAAAAAAGTGGGAACAGGGGAATGAGAGGTACCAGATGCCAAGAGCCCCTGTCCCTGCAGTGCTGTCTCTGGTGATGTGCAGGGAACACCGAGCACATCCATAAATTGCCTCGTAGCTGGCACTCAGCCAGGGGCTGGAGCACTCTGCTTTTAATGATGTATTTAATTTCCAGTGATGCCGATCAGTTCCAAATGAGCTTCTGCCCCTTCCCCACCTTCACTGAACTGCAGCAGGTCCTCCTGAATGGAGTGTGGCTGGATTGCAGTGTGTGTAAAATAAACGCCTGGAGGAAGGGTCACGGTCAATCCAGCTGCATGGTGTTTCTTAAGCACTTCCTATACTCTTGGCATTTTCTGCAGACCAAGGGAAACACTTATTCCCTGGGAAGAAGCTTTGTAGATGAGAAATTTCAGGGGGAAAAAAATTATAGGCTCGGGGTAGAAAAACTGTATGAGAGTGTGATGGAGAGGATGCCCAATGCTGCAGATTGATTTCCTCAGCTGTGTAATATCTCATGGTCTGGAAGTACAATGGTACATGCCAATCTTCACGAGGGGCAAAAGAAAAAAATTACCTTTATAGCCCTGAAATATGCAAGGAAAGTCTTTAAATACTATCTTTTTATGTACTACGAAAGGAAAAATCCTGGTATAATTCAAAACTATTGCTGCAACAATCTGGTCATTCTTTAAATTTGGTCTTTGGCTTGTCTGGGTAAGTTTTTTGATATTTGGGATGGGTAATACCTGAAGTGAGAACTTGTTATCGTGGTGCAAGCTCTCCAGTTGCTTGTGTGCACAGCAAACACCACCGTGAAGTGCTGCATCTGCAGAGCTGGAGCCCTGTTCCAGTGCAAGGATGGACTGCAGGCTTTACCCATACATTCTGGCCGCCCTCTCTAATTCAAAACAATCTTTAAAAAGTGAGATTTTACAGGAAAACATTTGGCTCCCTCACAGCACACTGTCCCATCAGTTTCAGCATGCTCCCAATGAGTTCAGTGCACGGATCTGATTGCACAGCTGGACTTAGAGGGTTCCAGGCTTTTCCCCTCCAGGAGAAAAGAGCATGTTTTAGTATGCAATTGACTGAGTTTTCATTCAGCAAATATTATTAAGGCTCTTCAGTTGGCTGATTAATTTGCTAGGAGAGACTCTTAGCTTCTAAAAAAAAAACCCCACCACTTCAAGGATTTCTTCTTAAACACTCAATTGTCTCAGCTGGAACAAGCTCCTAGTAGTTAAATTCTTCAGCAGCAATGGAAATATCATGGAGAAGAGAAGAAATCCACAATTAATGTCATGGACTGTTTTACTGAAGTGCAGTTTGTTCTGTAGACGGGTGATCTCCTCTGCTCCTACACAGTCCCTGTGGAATCTGCTCCCCTCCCAAAGATGGGACTCAGATCCAAGTGTGCATGACCTGACCATGCTCAGGGCTCTTCAGGCATGCTTGAGCTGCAGGACTGCAGCCTCTTCAGTCACGTGTGGCCTTTTGGACCAGACCAGGAGGATCTCTCATACAAACTGGTCAGAATCAGAGGCTCAGCCTTTGTCTTACTCTCATTTCCAGGAAATTTTTCACAAGACTTACTTAAAGACCTGTGCAGAGTATCCTACAACTGAATTTCAGCCAGTCTGGTTATTTTTCATAATGTGGGACATTAGTTCATCCTGGCTGTGAGAGTCACCCCAGCCAACTTGTTTGTAAAGTTACCTGCACATGCAAACACCCTCTCTAACAGCTCAGAAATTGTGCAGGCAAGTCAGACAAGGACTCTCCACACCAAACTACATAACAGAAAACAAGACTTTCTGTTATTTCCTAAGCCTGAAATGCTTCAGGAGGATGTGTGCAGAGCTTCTCAGCTCCCCCATGTCCTCCCAGGGCAGCTCCTTGCAGGTGAGAAGGCACTTACTTGTTGCAAAGCTCCATCTCTGTCACAGTGATCTCCTGGACATGCCAGAAGACATCAGCTTTTGCAGATGACTTCTTCCCATCCTTTGGGCAGTGACCAACACAGATGGCTGCAATATCACCAACGTTCTTTGAGGAAAACTGGAATGTGTCAGTTGCTCCCCTGCAGGAAACAGGGAGCAGTTTCAGCATCCTGGAGGCTGCCAGTGACTTGCCTCATATGGACGTTAAGTAATTTGCACATGGCTATGGCAGATAGAAGATAAGCCTTCATTTACAGTCATTTGATTTAACCTACAATCATTCAACACAAAGTGTAATTTCCATATTTAAATTTAGTATTTTCTCTGATTAGGGGTGACACTTTAAATTGTTGCCACTAGGACTTTCTAGGATAAACTTGAGCTGTTCCACATACAAAATCAATTTGCCTCATTATAGATAAAGCTAAAGAATGACTAATTTCCCCTCCAGCACTTATTCATTCATTCTTGACAGATACTGTATCTGTTACACATCTACCCACCATAGCTGTTTTAAATTTGCTGGTTGAGCCACCCCTCCTGAAGCTTGAGTTGGAAATAGCTCAGAGGAACAATTAAATCACGGAATCTCAGAATGGTTTGGGTTGGAAAGGACCCTAAAGATCACCTAATTCCAAACCCGTGCCATGGGCAGGCCTGATAGGTTTCTGACAAAGTGTTGCCTGGATTCCTGTTGTGTTCCTTGAGTATCTGTTGGGTTAATTTCCTTGGACT
Source organism: Emberiza elegans (assembly GCA_024865655.1). Taxonomy (NCBI): domain Eukaryota; kingdom Metazoa; phylum Chordata; class Aves; order Passeriformes; family Fringillidae; genus Emberiza; species Emberiza elegans. The sequence continues at coordinate 2,084,987 of JALJVW010003588.1, read as the reverse complement.
GGCCCTTGGTCCCTCCAAGGACAGACTGTGCCTAATGAAGAGGGGTCTAACTCCCCCATAGGCACCATCAGCTCAAGAAGTTCCTCCTGATCTTTCACATTTCATGTGATGTCTCAGTCAGTCATATTGTGTTCCACATAGGCCAGAATTTCACCTTCCTTTGCCAGAAAAAGCGATTTGGTCATCCATCACTTTTCCTCCCTGCAAAGCAGCAGAACATCAGCAGTGCCCGTGACTTTGGCGAGGTCCCCATCTCCTAAGGGTGTGCCCTGTCCTCAAACAAGCAGAAAACCCTGCTCACACCTGGAGCACTTTGGTCCCGCGTGGGAGAAGCAATCTGCCCCCTGTTCCATGGATGTGCCTCCAGCAGGAGGCTGATCCCTGCCTTTCCTCACACCGCAGTGATCTCGCAGCCTTGCCCCCCAGATCCGTCTGCAAAGCCAAATCTGAGTGGCTCTGACAACATCTAGCCTCCAACTATTATTACTTTCTCCCTGATTCCCACTCCCAGTGAGATGCTGTAAAAGGAACTAAAACCACCTCCAGCTTCCTCCTGCTCCTCCCAGCTCAAAATACACTCGGCCTCCCTGGGGGCTCGCCAGGAGCCTCTTTGTATGTACGGATACAGAAGGACACACACACAAACACACACACAGGCACACACACACAATATCTACGTTTCCTTTTACCAAAAGCCTTTTTCTTGCTGTTTTAAAATCTACTTTGTGGCTGCCCACCAGAAACTCATTTTCTATCTTCCCTGTAATCCAAGTGGGAAGCCATCAAGCTTTTTGGAAGGGGGATGAGAAGAGCATGGCACAAACACAGCTCCCTGTGGCAAGAAGAGGTGGAGGACACACAATGGGTGGGGAGTTCCTTTGGCCCACCATCCTGCTTACTACCTTTCAAATCTCCTTTTCTTGGAAGAGTTTTCCATGAGGAATTCCTTTGAGCGGCCCATCTTCCCTTCCAGGATGATCCAGATGTTTTCCTTTGTATCTGCATCCTCTCTGTCGCTGGTTACTGTGACAATCTCATAGGCTTTAAAGCATAATTAACACACACGTTAAACAGAAAAGGGAGAGCAGATGGCCTGCAAGATCTCTTCATTTGGCTGTCACTTTGCTTAAAAACCCCTTTCCTAATATTTATCACAGCCCACAAGACAGCAAGCATTTGCAAAATAAGGGTGGGAACACACTGAAATCTGTGGGACTTTTGACTTCTAAGTGGTTTGGGATAGAATACATGAAAAATACGTGTCCTGTTCAATTGAGTAGCAAGAATAGATGGAGTTATTCTTAGAATCATAGAATATTCTGTGATGGAGGAACCCACGAGGATGACTGGGGTCCCTCTTGAGCAATCTGTGTCCAGCTCCATGCTGTGCTGAGCACTTAATCTGAAACACAGTCTGAATCCTCCTTATTTTCTTCTCTTTATTTTTTTTTCTTTTTCCCTTAAATTCTTGCCACTGTTCCTATCAGAGTGAGGGTATCCATGCACCCAAGAGGACGTGCTCAGATGCTGTGGTGGCCTGTAAGTACCCAGAATGGTCCTCACAAGGCTGATTTTTTTTCAGGGGCAGAGCACAATCACGGTGAGGATTGTCTCCCCAGGATTCTCCTGCCAGTACTGTGATTATGGTCTCCCCAGGATTCTCCTGAAGAAGAGCACTGGTGCAGTAGTTCTTGAGATGGACTCTGCATATCCTCAGTGTGGTTAAGTAACTCTCGTTGGCTGAGTCACCCAGCACATCAGGCAGAAGTGTAATTACCTTGGGCCCAGTGGGATTACCCAGAGCAGATCCAGGGCCATGGGCTGTTAAGCTCAGCTGTGATATTCAGCTGGGACACTTAAGCTCACAGCCCAGAACCAGTTAAGGAGGAAGCTGGAGCAATGTTACTTACCAAGCTTTAAGGACTGAACTTATTTTCCACCTCAAAGGCTCAAGCACATTACTTCTAATGAGATCATATCCATGTGTTCTCATGGCTTACTGATGGACTGAACCACTGCAGATGGGCCCCTCTTTGCTTTCAACCCAGAATGAGATCTTTTTCTTCCTCCCAAATCCTGTTTCATTTCTTTCTTATCCCAGAACTGCACTGTTGAACTGCAGTGTTCATGAAATAACCCCCAAAGCCTGCATGGGAGCCTCCAGCTTGCAGGAGATGTGGTCCTACGACCTCTGAGGCCCCTCAGGAAATGGCACAAGAGCACTCCAAACTCACCAGTCCGTTCCTTCAGTTCCAGGATGTCATTATTGGCACAGGCCAGCTCCCTGATGAGCTGCCCATCATCTTCACCCTTAGCCAGCCAGCGATCGCACTGGAACCGGAACGTCTTGTCCATGGCAGAGTCCATCACATCAATATATTCCAAGTGCCAACCTGGGGCAATTCCTGGTAAAACAACAGAAATAATAAAGGTCTGAATGTTTGCACATAGGAGGGGAGGTACCTTTCCTTGGTTGTTGCTATAAATCATGGAATCAAGGAATGGTTCAGGGAGCTTTGAAGGTCAGCTCTCCTGCCATGGGCAGGGACACCTTCCACTAGCCCAGGGTGCTCCAAACCCTGTCCAACCTGGCCTTGGGCACTTCCAGGCATGGGGCAGCCACAGCTGCTCTGGGCAATCTGTGCCAAAGCCTTCCCACCCTTACTGTAAAATTTCTTTTTCCTTTATACATCTAAACTAAATTGACTCTCTTCTAGTTTTCAACCACCACAATGCCCTGTTGCAGCAGGCCCTGCTAAAACATTTGTCCCCTTCTTTTTTATAAGCACTGAGGTAGGGGCTCTCTCCTCTTTGTATTTGAGGTCAGAATGTAAAGCACAACTTCCCCCTTCAGCCCTGCCAGCCAGCACATGGAGGAACCTTCCCATCCTTGCCAAGGAACGAGGGCAGTGAGTGCTGGGACTGGATGTGAAAACAGGACAGAGTAAAGTGATGGATGTTCCAGCACGGATGACCAAATCACTTTACATTTCCCTTGGGGCCTTCTGAGGAGCCACAGCACCTTTTTAGCTTGCTACTTGGTTTGTTCAGTTTGTTTTTTCCCCATTGGAAAAGCAACTTGAAGGTGGAGAAAACAGCATTTGAGAATGTTTTCCTGATTTCTTTGTTAAAATCACAGGAACACTTGTTGACCTCAGTGGGGACGGGAGGTTCTGACAGTTCTGCTTTCAAGTCCTGCTATTAGTCAGACAAAAAATGTTGTGTTCATGATGAGACATATCTGCTCACTTATTATGTACATCCTGGAGAGATTAAACAGCTCTTGCTCTTCCAGGAATTCACTGCCATGTGCCTATTTCCTACATTTGCAAAAATTAATCCTCATTATCCCTGAATAGAAAATGATGGCACATTTTTTGAGTTATGTCAACAAGTTGCCCTTCTCGTGTGGACTGTGAGCCTCCACACCATGTGCTGGCAGTTCTTTACAGCCTCACAGCCATTGCTGTTTTGTGCTTTGGCTTCCTGAGCCTTCTCCACGTTAGGAAATTAAACTCTGTGCTATGCAGCACAGACCTCAACCAACACCACCATTCACCCCTTAAGTGTCAGGGGCACAGAACTGCAAAGTCATTGTGCCTGGAGGGTTCATTTGTAGAACATCGTGCTTAGATGTTCTACATCTAGGGCAAACTCAGCTAAAGCAGGTTCCTCAGGGCCAGGTGTGGCCAGGTTTTTAATATCTCCAAGGATGGAGATTCCACAACCTCTATGGGTGGCCTGTGCCAGAGTCTGATTACCCATGCAGAGGAAAAGAAAAGCTTTCTTTTCTTATTTTAAATGGAATTTCCTGTATTTCAGTTTGAGTCCATTCATTCTTGTCCTGTCACTGGACACTGGTGAGAAGAGTTTGGTTCCATCTGCTTTAATTTTACAGGTTGCCCAGAGCAGCTGTGGCTGCCCCTGGATCCCTGGAATGTCCAAGGCCAGGCTGGACAGGGCTTGGAGCACCCTGGGCTAGTGGAAGGTGTCCCTGCCCATGGCAGGAAGTTGGAACACAATTGTCTTTAAGGTCTCTTTCAACTGAAACCATTCCATGATTCTACAATTCTGTGAAGTTTTCCAGGGCTCCCACTGTGATTTAACTGGAGCAACTTGCTCTTTGGGGCTGTTTTGGAAATTTATTCTACACATGTTGGCAGTGTCAGCTGTTAATGTTTTGGTAGGATCTTTTCCATTTAAGTTCAGTGAACGTCTCTGCAGGATATTCAGGGGGCTGCTCTGCTTCCATCAAAACTTTACATGGTGACAACAGTACAGCATGAAAGAAGGAAAACATGCCTTCCTTCTGCAGTGAGAGATGTCAGTGCCTGCAGGCCAGGATGGAATAAATTGTTGATCTCAGCCTGGCTGCCAGCAGCAAACAGGATGGTGGGGTCAGGATCAGTGCTAAGCAGCAGTACCAGAAAGGAGATTGGGTGAGATGCACATGCCCTCCTCCCTCTTCTCCAGCCTGGTGCCAGCAGCCACACTCACCAAGAAGCTGCAACAAATTCCTGCTCTTTTATCAGAGGCAGAGAGGGGACTGACCTGACTTTCCTGCAGATGTTGGAGCTCAGGACAAAGCCAGCTCCTCCCCACAAAAATGCTTTTATCAGCTCTGGGCTATATAAAGAACAAGTGCTGAGCTCTGTCAGGGATCAGCACTGAAAAGCAAATGCCAACAGGGTGTCCCTAACAGCACAGAGGTACATAAATTAAGGAGCTGGATAGACAGTCCTAGAAAAATGGTACAACTTCCCCTAAACATCCTCCTGTCTGCTTTAAAGAAAAAAGCCAAACATTTATCTTCTCTCTCACTAAAATTTGCCTTCTCTCATTTTAATTCCTGATTGTTAGTGACTTAAATTAGATTATGAGACCTGTATTTGGATCCCTAAGTACTTTTAATTTCTAGGAGAAATAGCTCACCCTAGGTGAAAGCTGTACTGGATATGTCCATAGCAGCATATGTCCCCACCTTGTCCATGTCCCATTGTGCCAGGAGTGGTGTCACATCAAGGGTTTCATTGCCACAGCACTAAACACCATTTAAAAGCTGATGTGGAAATGGAAGGGTTGGTTCATGTCTGAAAAATGCACCCTGCTCTATTAGAAACAATTACTGTTTTACTTTTGTTTCAGACTGGGAAAGTATTTATAAAATTCCTCTTTGCATTGGTATGGAAAAGAAAATGGTAAGGCCAGTGATGCACAGAGTCTAAATCTGAGACTTCCCCTCTGCTGGGCTGGCTCTGTGTGCTGGGCATCACGTCAGCAGAAGGAGAACAAGTCATGTTTGCAGAACTGCTTTCCAGGTCATGAAATCCTGGTTTCAGGCTATTATCCCGTTTACCCCTTGTGTTCTTCTGTGACTTTTGCAATGGGCTCAGAGACCCTACAGCACCTAAGCAATGATAGGAAAGGAAACTCCTACCCCAGTGTCACCAAATCCACAGCCCAAACTGGGTTATTGAGCAGCATAAGCAAAAGAGGAAGGGGAGCCAGAAAGGTGATGAGAATGTAGGAGAGTGAAAGGGCTTTCCCAAATCCTGACCACTGCTCACACAGCCTGGCTGCAAGGGGAAACTGAAGGATCATCAGCCATTCCCCTGGACACTGACCCTGATTCTGATCCACAGGGCCAGAGCTGCTCCATCACTCAGTTTTGGATGATTGCAGAAAGCAGCAGTACCAGGAAAACAAGTGCTCAGGAAAACATCAGCTGCACAAATTTCTGCCGTGAGCCCAGTACAAACCAGGACCACTACATTTGCCTCCATTAATACTTTGGGGCAGAAGGGAAGAAATAGCACACATCTGAGTAGTTCCTGCCCCATTATTCATCCCTTGGTCTTTAAAATAATTTGGCGAGCACTGTGCCTTTGTGAAAGGTCCCCTACCACCAAAACAAGTGTTCAACATTTGTAACAAAAGGTATTTCACCCTAGGCCTCATTTTGCTGCCATTGAAATCCCCAGCCACAAACCTGCCTTAATAAAACCCATGGCAGTGCCACATAGGCTCCTTAATGGTCTGCAGCTGGAAGTGACATTTTCAATAGCATGCAAAACATTTCAAATGTAATTAGAGGAAGAGAAGAGCTTTGGGGAAAAAAGAATCACTTTGCTTGCTTGACTCTGTATAATTTAGTGTGATCTAAGGAAATGTATTCTGTTCCCCAAATGTCCTTATCCAAAAGAGCAGTTATTTATCTCATTTATCCTCTTTCCTAAAAGGATCCAAGCTGGCCACTGGGGGATTCTGGGCAGGGACCACCTGAAAGGCCGTGACAGGACCTTCTTTCCTTTTTCCCAGGTGATGCTGGGAGTCTGTGCTTTCCTGACATTGGACAGGTTGGATTGTAAGCTCCTTGTCACCCATTTCTGCAGTGATTAGCACAATCGAGCCTGACTGTAGAAGCGCAGATGAAACACAGATAATGACATTACTGCTTCATTTAGCTAAAACCCCAGCCTGCAGCACCAGAAGCTTCTTTTGCCTCTCTCAGGAACAGCCACGACTTGCCTGCACTCACCCCTAGAATATTAAAGCATTCTGACACCTGCAGAAACATGGGAGGAAGGAGAAAAAAATGGGGTGGAGGAAGTGTGGTGGGTTCACTGCTCAGCAGGCACCTGATCCCTGACCTTGCTTTAGTGAATATTACCTATTCCTGGCAAATAAAGACCTGGTGTGATCAAATCTGCTGTCAGAGCCACATCCATGCTTGGATGCACACACGTCCATGGAAGTCTCCACTTTTTCCAGCCATATTCATTGACTATCTTCTCTATCCCTTAACTTTCTGTAGCAATATCTCTTCTGGTTTGGTTTTGGAAGCAGCTGATGTCTGATCAAGGATAATAGTAGTCATTACTGGTGCTTATGTTTCCACAGGAGTAAAAAATCCCTCCTGCTAGGGACATTGACTGCTCAAGGGCCAGAGAAGAATTGCCGCTGCCAAGCCATTCACAGCCACCAACCAGCACTCCTCAGCCCCCTAACTGCATTCTTTATTTATTTATTTTTAAAAATTTTCACGTTTCTGACACGTGAAGTAACGACCATAGCACAGACAGCTCATCAGCCTTGCACCCTCTGACACTTCTTGTCCCCTGCCTGGTGAGGTGAGCATTCATCCCTAAACCCCACCTCGAGAGGCATCACCCAGAAAGTGGTGGGAGTTTTGATAGCAGCTTCAAACCGCTAAAAACGGAGCATTAATTGTGAGGTGTTAAAATCATAGCATCTAGCTGTGCACCAGTACGTCTCAAAACACTCTAGGAAGGTGAATAATTTTTATCCCTAATTTACATAATTGAAAATGAGGTACAGGGACGCTATTTACGCAAGGTCATTCAGCAAGCCAGTGGCAGAATAAAAATAGATCCATTTTGTGTATCCTTCCTTTAGGCTCATGTTGGTTCACACCACAACATTTCTCATCAGGGCAGACAGGCAATGCAAAAAAACCTCTCACAGTCTTTGAGAAAGCAGAAGATTAACACTTGGGATAGTTTTAGAAAGTAGGTGCCCTGTGCCTCCTCTCCTCTGTTGTCTCTGCAACTTGTTTGGAGTTCAGGATTTGACTCAGGTCAAAACCACCCATAAATTACCCTCAGACACACCCCACTCCTCCAGCCCTCACATCTTACAGATGAACTACTCCTGTGCAAAAACACTTAACAACTCAGACTGGAGATGGAACAATTTCTCAGATTATGTTCTTGTGATTGAAGGAAATTTCGTATTTTATAGAGGGATACTTGAAGCAAAAGCTTTTAAAAAGGATGCGGGATAATTTGTCCCCAAGAGGAGCAAAAGAGGCCTGTAGAAAAGAGAAGCTTTTACAGAAATGATAATTCTAAGGCTACATCTGTTCTTTTGGGCTCCTTCTGAAAGGTTCTGCAATTCACAAGATTGGAAAGGAATGAATGCACAAGGTCAACACCAAAGTCTTTGTGTTCTCTGTGGGTCTGCTATTTGAATTCCTTACATGTTTTTTTCTGCTTCATGTCACTTCTGGACTGTGATACCTTGGCTGCATCTCTTGGTTAAGCTATAACACCTATAGCACACCTTTCACAGAATCATGGAATGGTTTGGGATGGATCGGAGATTAAAACTCGTCCCATTCCGCCCCTGCCATGGGCAGGGACACCTTCCACTATCTAAGGCTGCTCCAAGCCCTGTCCAACCTGGCTTTTGACACTGCCAGGGGTGAAGCAGCCACAGTTCCTCTGTGCCAGGGCCTCATAATCCTCACAGGGTGAAATCCTTATCTTTGTGACAACACCTTTGGGTGAAAAAAAACTGTCCTTTAAGAGAGAGGAAGGAAGGTGCAAGGCACATGAGAGGGGGCTCTGTGGGTCAGTGCTGGGATCTCCCAAGGTGCTGAGGCCAGATTTGTCCAATCTGAAGGACTAATCAGCCATGGCACAGTTGCTGGCACATGCTGCAAGTCTGCAGATGGCATCCCACTGGAGCCCAGTGTGAGCTGCAGAGTTGTTCCGTGCATGCAGAAGGATGTGCAGGAGTTGGCATTGTCTTCCCCTGCACTGGGCCACCAACAAAACAGAGAGTGTGATGGACTCTCCTCTCCTTGGGCAGTTTCACACATCTATTTCTCGTCCTCTCACTTTTTATTTAAAGCAGAAACTCTTCAACCAATCTGCCCTGAGGATCAGCAGAGTTTATGAGGCAACAGTCCAGAGCTGAGAGGGAAGGCTTAGAAAAGCCCTTCTCAGGCCTGATAGCTGAGTAAATCCTCACAAAGGGCTAAAAAGGACAGTTCTTTAGGTTTTTAAAAAATAATTTATGGTCTACAAGTGCCCCAAAGGCTTGGAATCATGTCCATGAATTGCAGAACCAGGCCTCTGGAATGGCTGTGTGCTGTGAGTTCAAGGCCTGGGCAATTTAACATCTCAGTCAAGGCACTGCTCCTGGAAAAGGTAATTCCTTCAGGGAAAGGAAAGGAAAAAAACCAAGGGTATATAAACTGTTTTGACTTGAGTCCAACTCAAAAAGGGAATAAGATACTTTCTCTTTTGGAAGAGCCACCCAAAAGGAGTCACTGGGGCAGCTGGGCTATTTAAATAAAACTCTGATAGACAATGTCAGACCAGTTGGTGAATTGAGAGAAAGGCCTTGTTAAGGCAAAGAAGAAGTTTGGCTCCATAACCTTGGTATTTACTTTTGTCTTTGTTCCCACAACACAGAAAAGTCTGGTTTATCCATAATTAGAGTCTTCCTGGCTCCCCTTGGTTGATGGCAACTGAGATAATCAAGAGTCTGAAATTAATTACTTTAGACAGACTGCTTATCACCTGGGTTCAAATCTACTCAGGCAGATGAGGGAGCTAAGTCCAGATTTCCCATACTTCCTTGTTCCTTGGAGAAAAAGGCAGCACCCATCCAAAACCAAACAAACCAAACAAACAAAAAACCAAAACCCCAAACAAACACCCAAAAAACCACCACATAAAAAAGGAGGGAAGCCAGCCTTTTTCTAGGTAAATAGTTCTGTTACTGAGATACTGAGAAATTTTCAGTCATTCTTCCAGAGTGGTGATTTAGTCCTTATAGCAGACTAAAAAAAAATTTAAAAAAAAATTGAGGCCTATATTTAGAAAGCCAACATTTCTACAGACCTACAGATACTGATCTTGCATAAATGTAGAAGTAAATGAACTGAGATATGAGAAAATACATAGTGCCTATCTGAGATCAGGGGATGGGGAGTCTGGAAGTGATTAAATTTGCTCAGGGAGTCTAAATATATTAGGTTGAACATCAGTATCTCAAAGTAAACAGGGGCAAGATAAAAAGACATGGAGCAAAATTAAAACTAAATTTCATTCATATCACTTTGCTGTTACCAGAATCTCACTGGTGAGCTCTAAACATCTAAAAAAATCAGGACAAGTTCCTTGAAATTGCAGTTGTGAAGTCTTTAAACTGCCTGTTTTCAAATGAGCAACAACTTCCTCCCTAATCATTTTTACTGAAGTTAGAGGAATTAAACGGGGGCTTCATTCCTCCTTTATGTCTCATACAGAGATGTCACTCAGCAGTTTTTGTGGGGAAAATGGCGTTTAAAAGTGTTAAAGTGGGACCATAAAACTGGTGTGCTTTTCCAGAGGATGAAAGCATGGTGTTTTCAATTTAAAGACCTCCTGATAGGCTTGCCATAGCAATTACTGTCTCTTCAACTCTGAACACCCCACTGCAGTCAAATTTCAGTGAAAGGATAAACCAAAGATGAGAACTGGGAGCAAAGCCACTGCAGCAAGGCTGCACCAAGGGAGAAGGATGCTGAGCTGTGGTGCATGGCAGAGTGAACACTATGGGCAAGGCATTTAAATGTGTTTTATCCTGAAATACAGGCAGGCTGTTGGCATCTTGATATGGCAAGGAGAAGGAAGCCTTTGGATGGTTAGCATTTCCCCTTGATGGGGCACCTCATGTGGTGTTGTCATTGGCCCCAAATATCAGCACAAGGACCTGGAGCTGCTGCAGCCAGTGCAGAGGAGGCCACGGAGATGCTGCCAGGGCTGGAGCCCCTCTGCTCTGGAGCCAGCCTGGCACAGCTGGGGCTGCTCAGCTGCACAGGAGAAGGCTCCAGGGACACCTCAGAGCCCCTGGCAGGGCCTGCAGGGGCTCCAGGAGAGCTGCCCAGGGCCTGGGGACAAGGCCTGCAGGGACAGCAGCCAGGGAATGGCTCCCAGGGCCAGAGGGCAGGCACAGATTTTGGGCTATTGGCAATTAGGAATTGCTGGCTGGGAGGGTGGGCAGGCCCTGGCCCAGGGTGCCCAGAGCAGCTGTGGCTGCCCCTGGATCCCTGGCAGTGCCCAAGGCCAGGCTGGATGGGGCTTGGAGCAGCCTGGGATAGTGGAAAGTGTCCCTGCCCATGGCAGGGTTGGAATGAGATGGTCTTTAAGGTCTCTTCCATCCCAAACCATTCTGTGATTTTGTGATTCTGTGATTCTGTGATTCTGTGATTCTGTGATTCTGTGATTCTGTGATTTTGTGATTGAGACTGATAACTTAGAAGATCAGGAAAAGAACACCAAGCATGCTCCAGGTATTCAGGACTCGAGGAGCAATGGGGTGGGCCAGTGTGAGGCCAAGTCTTCCACGGGCCATTGGTAGAGAACCATTTAGCCCAAAAAAGCCATAAAAGAGGTAAAGAAAGAATAATCAACTTCTGAAGCCTCAGAGCAGCAGTAAATACAAACACATTTTTATTTAATACCCAAAGTCCCTCACACATCTGACAAAAAACACACTTGACCCCTGACCCTACTACTCATTTAAAAGAAATAGAGCCAGGAATTTCTAGGCAGTGCCACAGCCAATTTATATAAATTATATATAGGGAGCAGGCATATATTCAAAGGATAGCTATATCCTGGATCTCAGCAGTAATAAATACTCTACCCACCCAACAAACTGTCATGCTGAATTGTGTGAAGTTTTAGATAGGAGATGCCTTTCACATGACTAATGCAAGAATAATGTAGACAACATATGTTATGATTTAAACAACAGTTTTCCTCCTTTCTGTGGGGAAAAGCAAGAACATTTTTGCTGAACAAAGCCTGAGCATGGTGTTTATCCAAGGCTTAAATTAACCTTGCTGTCAGACAGGTCTGGTAAGGACTAGTATTTATAAGTGGAAACCAGTGTTATGAGGAAATAAGGAAAGAGAATATGAGGCTGCCATGTGTGTTTATATACATATTTTAGGTTCTAGACACCCAGCTTAGTATTTTAGCTGACTTGTGGTGGTTATCTGGGTACAAGTTCTTAGCCCAGAGCAAATTTAAACTAATTGAGCCTATTTACTGCTTAGCCTAAGGCTAAACTCTGTTGCCTCCCTTTGCCACCAAGCAGCTGCACACAGCCAGCAATTACCAACTTGTGTCAGCAGCATGATCAGTGGCACTGAGAAGGTGGACTGTGATCACTTGTGCAAGAAGGAAAAGGCAACAAAACCCTCCTGGATTAAAAGGATTTGCTCGTCACGCAGCAGGCAGCAGACTCCTGGGACTCACTGCCCCAGGATGTGTGGGTGCCAGTGTCTCCTGGAGGGCCTGGGCAAGACCTTGAATGAGAAAATTCACTGGAAATTATTTAATGGACATGAATGATATCCACTTCAGGAAATGCCCTGAGCTATTCATCATGCAAAATGAAGAGGATTGTGAAAGGATTACACGTCCAGCCTGTCCTCTTCCTCAGGCAGCCAGGGATGCTGCTGCTGGAAAGAGCTGCTCAGACCCTTGATCTGATACAGTTCCCACCTTTCTGCATCCCAGTCAGTCCATGTGCCTGAGCCCTGAGGATCAGCTCTGCTTGGTGAGTGAATTTCATCCTGTTAGCACAGCCAGTCACCAGGGAGCCATGATGCCACTTGGGGAAAAAGTTCTTTTAGCACACGTTTCAGCTGGTAACAGGTTTGAAAGCAAATCTGCAAGTCCATGTTGATTTCTTGGTGCTGTCAGAAGGATGTCTGAACCAGTCTTGGAGCAGCCAAAAAGCCTGTTTATTGAGCTAAAACTCTTATTCAATAGCCCTTTCCATATCTACATCTAAACTGCAGATCTAAGGAATTAGTGTTTTGGCAAAGTAATCAGGTGAAAGCAGCTCCCTTACTGCATTCAACACCAGCTACATAACATGATATTATGGAGTTTAATCAACTAAATTGTGCTGTGTTATGGGAGTGATAAATATGAGCTCAGAGCTTGCAGTGTCTGGGAGTAAACAATCATGTTAGGTGGATGCATCTCCCATATTTCACTGAGGCTACCATTAGATGTGTTTTTCTCCCTCTCAAAGATTTTCCAATGGGAAAGTCTAATCCAGAGATAGCCTCTTTTATTACTAGAGCATGACATGCAGCCTTCCCCATCTGCCACAACATGGAGTAGTTGAGAGGATGGTGGCCAGGTCACATCAATACTGGCATGAAATCCGTCCCAGCCATAAACCAGCTGCCTCAGTACAACCAGGTAATGACCAGGTGGTCCCTTTGCCATTTCTCCCCAGACTGTGATAAATATTGCTGCCAAACAGCTTTGTTAAGAGCGGCTCAGGTGTGAGCCTGTGTGAGCTATGGGGCTTCACCTTTGGGCTGCAGCAAGGGCTGGCCACCAGTGAGCAAGCCATTGCTAATGCAGTTTATTCTCTTTTGCATGAAGATGGGATGGGATGGGATGGGATGGGATGGGATGGGATGGGATGGGATGGGATGGGATGGGATGGGATGGGATGGGATGGGATGGGATGGGATGGGATGGGATGGGATGTCACCACAGCAGTGTTAGTGAAGCATTTGTTACAAGACACCACTTGGTGCCTGAATGACAACACAAATGACTATGACAGTCCTACTGAGCTCTGCTCTGCAGTTTGTGACACCAGTCAGGGTGTCCAGCAGCAGGGAAGTGTCAGAACCTCTCTGAGCAGCACGCTGCGTGCTCACTGGCTGATGCAATGATCTTAATAAAGCCAGACACAGATCTTTATTTTTTCTTCTGAGGCTCGCCGTGTTATGCCAGGCTGCATTTCCCCCCCGTGTCAGTGTCAGGCTGACAACATTAAATTGCTCTGGGAGCACCATGCTGGCCTGTGTGAGAGGTGGGGATGGACTCAGTGTGTGGGGACAGCAGGCTGGGCAGCTTTGCTCTGGGGGAGGCATCCCCAGTGCTGCAGAGGTGGCTGTAAGCTCAGAGTGAAGCTGGGGACCTGCTGCACCAGCAGCCAGGGAGAGGGGCACCCTGAAGGGGTGTATCCAGACAGGCGAGCTGGGACGCCAGCTCCCTGGATCTGGGTAAAATCCTGGTAAAAATTAAAATTAAAAAATCAATATCTGGGTAAAATTACCCAGGTGATTTTTCCCAGCCTGAAGCAGAGCTGGGGACTCTGCCTCCAGGCTGCCTTGTGTCTGTGTGCTCCCTCAAGTGACAACATCCTGAGCTCTCCCACCCCCCTGTCACTGCCCTGACCTTTGTTGTCATGCCAGATCCTCACTTTGCAGAGGTCTCCCAGGCTCAGCATTTCAGAGAAGCTGAATTCATCCATCTGGTTCCTCTCGAACTTGTTGGACTTGTTGGACTCCTTCAGAGGCAGGGTGCCGCTGTCCCCGTACTCCCCAAAGAGGATCAAGGACACGTTGGCGTCAGTGCCTGCTCCTGTGGAAGGAGAGAGCAGAGAAAAATGCCATTATTAAAAATGCCATGGGTTACCCTGCCACCCTGGGCTGACTCCCAGCCCCAGCTGCATGGGGAGGCAGCAAAGGCAGGCTGGAAGAGGATGCAGGGGTGCTCATGTTTCTCTGGGCACCACCAAGACATTTCAGTGGATTTGTTCCTGCAGGGAGGACAATCAGCTCTTCCAGTCCATCCCACAAATACAGCTGGATGCTTTGCCCTGGCACTTGAGGTGCAGTGACTGTGGTGGTGGCAGCGCAGTGGGAAGCAGAAATTTCTGTTCCTGATGGAGGACTGCCCGTCACAGCACTCTGCAGGGGATGTCAGGGTAGTAACTCCCATTATTCCAAGGTAGCTGGGGAAGTAAAGTGACTTACCCAGCAGAATCCAGCAATTTACTGAGAAGTGTTAAAGAACATACTTCATAACTTTTCTAGCCACAAAGTGGTGTCCTGGGCTTCCCACTGAAGCAGTATTCCTTTTCAGCACTCAGTCATTCCCTCCTGCAGTCCCACAACCTTCTCCAAGCAACTGTGGCACTCAGGATCCTTCAGCTGGGGTCTGTCTCCTCCTGCTCTTGCTGTGTTTGATGGTACAGGGATTTCAGAGCTATGTACAGGTCATCAACCAAGCTGCTGTGGCATCTCATGGCCCACTTCTCTCAACACCCAACAGATCTTCCTTCTATATTGCTCTTTCTCAAATTTTTGACCATACAGCAATCAATGGAAAAAGTCCCAGTTTCTCATGCAACAGTTTGTCCTACCACCTTCCACTTTCTTATTGTGTATATGTTAGGAAATAAAAAATTTTCCAAGATGTTCTTTATTACCTAATACTGAGTATCATTTGTCCTCTACTGTCCATATTTTGCCAAAGAAAACACCCATGCTGTTTTCCTGACTTTTGGGAAGTTCAAGACCGAACCACCTGCAGTGACCTTACATTTTAGCTGCAAGTGTTACGTTTTCACCTGGCACTATTTATAGTTCCACCAAAACGATTGCATTTTAATTTTGACACCGTAATATAAAAGCAGATTCACGGAGAGAAATAAGATTACACATGGGCAAACAGTTACTGCTGTGTCAGAACCAGGGCCCTTAAATTTTGGAAAGCCAGACCATCAAGCTCAAATCTGCCTTACAAAGATACTCAGCATCTGCTGCCCTCGTTTGGATAGCCCAGCTTTGAAAGTCTAACCTCCTGCCAGGCCCTTTCTTACACAAGAGTATCAAAAATCCACTTTGAGCCAGTATTTCCCACAGCTCCGTTCAAACACATTGCAGAGACAAAGTTAGGGGGACTGTAAACTTCTGGAGAAAGGCCCCACTTCCACAGGATTATGACTTGAATACAGAAGTTAGGAAGAAATCATGACTGTTCTTATGGAATGACTGGGGAAAAAATTGCTAGGAGAAAAAGAGGAGAGGAGGAGTCATACAGAGGAAAGGCAAAGCAACATGTGTCCATGCGAGAAGCTGCCCATGTTAAATTGGGGCTAATTTTCAACAGTTCCCTGGGAAGGGTTTAAGTAGGAAGAGAAAGCATCAGGCATCCAGGCAGTTCATCTGGCAGCACTTTTTATGACCCCAAAGCTTGCTGAGGTGAGGAACAAAGCAAACTGAAGTCCCTTTCCTTGCAAGGAGCAGGCTCCTAATTAATGCCAGGTCTCAAAAAGCACAGAACCAACTGTTTCTTAGCAAAACCGTCCCTGCAGGAAGAAGCTTATGAAGGTCCCATGCTGTGACATTTCCCTCACAAGCAATTAGCAGGAGATGGGAAAGTAAAAAACAGAAATGTTAAATCAATGTACATTTCACTTATTTGGGTCACTGATATTTTGTTGTTGTTGTTGTTGCTGCCAGTTCCAGGAAACTGCCAGGCACATTTAGGAACTGTAAAAAACCTGACAAATGAAGAGATGGAAATACTGTGGTTGCACCAGCCCTAACTGGTGGTGAGTGCAATAGCTCATGGATTGATTCTGGGATCTGCAGGACTGAGCTGGACTTCATCATCAACACCCCAAACAGTGGCAGAGTGTTTCCTCAGCAGGTTTCCAGCCAAGGGTAGATTTGTGTGAGTGACTGACATGCTGAAGGCCAGAATTCCAGCCCAGATGGCCCTTGAGAAACTTGAGAGCTGGGAAAGAAGAAATCCCATGGAATCCAGCGAGGAGAAGTGCAAACTCCTCTGTGTGGGCTGGAATAAATCTTGCACATGCTGGGAAGCTGAAGATGTCCCAAAGTTTGCAGCAGTGTCTTTCATGTTCTGATTGGATCCGAGCTAGCAGGAGGTTTCCAGAGCTCAGTGCAAAGCACCAGTTTGAATTCCTGGGTTGTGTCCGGGCACTGAGAAGAGCTTGGAGGGTGGATACTAAGAGGAACAAGAGCTGGGACACACCAATGAGAGGAGAAGCCCTGAGGGGAGCTGGGGCAGTGCACAAGGGCCCCACTGCAGGCACAGGGGTCACAATGACAGGGCCATGCACTGTGTCACATCATTCCCCAAAAAACCAAAGCCACAGGTTGCTGGGGAGGCTCAGGCTGGGAATGGGGAAGAAACAAGTTTCTCAGGAATATGGTGCAGGTCTGGGTGCAGATGCCTGAGGAAGTGGTGGCATCATCACTGGTTCTGGAGTTGTCCAGTGTTTGGCTGGGCACTCTTAGCTGGCAGCACTCCTTTGAGCAGGAAAATGGGTGAAATGACCTCTAGAGGACCCTTTAAACAGAAATCTCTATGAGTATATGATTCCTTATGATTATATGAGCAGATGCTTCATTTTTAAACAAACTCTGGGCTTGAGTCACAGCCTTCTGGGGCCAAAGAATGTCTTTCTTTTTACACAAAAAAGACCTATATAAGGCACTGTGAGCTGACACCAACTGTCCTAAATTATGTAATTTGTAGGTTGGAACTGAGTTGACAACATCCTAATTAATCTTATAACAGCAGAGATAAGAACCTTCTGTTGCATTAATGCTTGGAAAATGAGAAAGCAGTATTTATTCACTCTCCATCTTTATTTCATTAACATGTATGTTATGCCTGCATAGAGAAAGTAAAAATTAACCAGGCAAAGGACATTTTTGTGCCTCAGAAAGAGCCATCAGGTGGTCTGGCCCTATTGCACCTATGTCTGTGGGTCCTGCCTTGAAGAAAATCAGATTGTGCTTTACATCTGAGATGAAGACCTTGGTTTTAACCAAAGATTTCCCATCTGACTTGGGAGGTGTATGCCCTAACAACCTCTTATCTATGTGCAGTCTGAGAGTCATCTGAGGTACTGCTCATGGTGGAAAAAGGTGATTTGAGCTTTGCAAGAGCAGAGCCTGCTGCAAACTCTGTAGGTTAAGTTTGCACCGGAGCAGAGTGACTTTGTGAAAGACAAAATGCAAATTAAAGGTTTCCTTGAGGAAAATGTGAAACAATGCTGTCGTTAAACACGTGTGTGTAGCGGAGAGAAACTATCTTATGCTTTCTAGTTTGCTGCAGAATCATCTTTGTGGGATTAATTTTCCCTAACTTTAGCCATCTAACCTAATTTAATAATGAAATATCTGTCTGAATCTGATGAAGAAAAACTCAAGAGTCCCCTCAGGAGAGTTGTCCAGACCACTGGTGAAGACTTCTCTCCCAGATGAATTGACCAGAGACAGTCTAGAAGGAACTAAAGGAAGGAACTAAAGGAGGAACTAAAACCAGAAATATAATTTTTCAGAGAGTGGCAAATAGGTGAGATTATTTTGCCTGTTTTTTTTTTTTTTTTTCAGTGACTCTTATGAGCTGGAAAGTTGAAATCCACTGCAAAGAAAAAATTTTATACCTACAAACAAACACATTTGATTCCAGCCCTTGTGCAGTATTGCTGCTCCTCGACAATGTCAGTGTGGCAGGAGATGATATAACATGTTTAAACACCACCAAGGATAAAATGTCTTTCTTCCTGAATTGGTCCAAGCAGGAGTAATTGTGGAATACATAATGATCAAAAGGGGGAGATGGTTCATGACTTGCACCTGCTTTAGATAAGCTGGATGAAGTTCAGCATTGTGTCAGTGAGCTGTGTGATCTAATCACAAACAGACTCTCTGAAACCTCTCTGTAATCTGCTCTTTCCTACTGGTTGTCGCTGTTCATAATGAAATAAAATGTTCCTTCATTAATACCTGTCATCCTCCATTCAATGGGAAGGGCAGATCTGTCTGCTGCTGCTGTCATTTTCTGTTCTCCCCTCACTTCTATTTCCATCACCTTTGTGAGTTAGGGCTGGTTTTCACAAAAAAGGTCACAGAAAGATCTACCATTATATTAGATGGATGGCCAGATACATAAACAAATCTTCCTCTCTCTCTCTTTTGTTGTTTGTATTTCACTATGTTTTTCAGACATGCAACTGGCAGAGAAGATAGAAAATAAGTGGTGAGGTGGCACAAAGATGCTCTGCCAGAGAAATTTTGATATTCTTGGATCAAACCTTAGAAGCTGCATAAATTACCGCTGATAAAACCAGGGGGAAGGAAAAAAAAAATTAAAAAGCAACAAAGGGATAAAGAAATGATCTTTAGAGGTCAGCAGATGGTTATGTGCACTGGTGTGACAGAATCTCACTTGAGGAAGGCACCTTTGAAACAAGACAATGTCTGGCTTGCCCTGTCTTGGCACTATTCACTTTGTACGTGGCAGCAGATTTCATCCAGCAGCCTGACAAAATTTCCCGTGAAAAGAGGCAGCGATCCCAGTAAATTACATTGAAACCCCATTTCTTGGCCCTTGAAGCTCTTTCTGTATACTCTGTTCTACCTCTTCTATCTGGTGTGCATTTAGGAATTTTTTTTTCACAGCCTGAGATAAATGGTCTCAAAACACTTTGGAAAGGTGGGTGAATTATTGCTGCCTGCTTTAGGCAAGTCAGACAGTGCTGACTGAAAACCTGATGCACACCAGCTCTGACCCTACATGGATGGACCTGACCAAAAAAGAAAAATGTGGCTGCTGACCTCTGCAGCTTGCTCTGGTAATAGTTTCTGTTAGGGTGCCTTCAGAGGAATCAAAGAGCAGTCAGAGCTGGGCCTTGTGTCTAAATATGTTATTCCCAGAGCTCAGATGAAAATGAGTCTCTTAGACACTGCCACGGTGAACAGCCAGCCAAAATGGTTGTATTCCAGCTAAACCAGGTTTTTTTCAAATGTAATTTCAAATGAAGCAGATGGAGACTTTTTCATTGTTAAAAAACGAACTTCATACTAGAAAATTAATAAAATACTCAGCAAGGACCAACCTCCAATGTCACTGGTTTTAACCTGAAGAGTGTATGTGGTGTCCTCCATCATCTGCTCGTCGTTTATGACAGCTGGCATCTCACACACCAGGCTTCCCGTGGCATTTTTCAGCTTGGACAGCCAATCCCCATAGGTAAATGTGGCCACTTCTTGGTTAGTAAGGTTCTTCAGGGTGATCTGTGAAGAGCCAAAATGGGGGGAAAAAACTTACAATTTGAATGAGTGTTGATTGAGGTCACAAGGGTTTTGAGGTGAAGAGACAGATGAGAATGTTGACTCCATGATCAGAAGGCTTGATTTATTATATTATGATATATATATTACATTATAACTATACTAAAAAGAAGTAGAAAGAAAAGTTCTCTCAGAAGGATAAACTAAGAATAGAATCGCAAAGAATCAAAACAAAGCAGCTCTCCCGGACTCTGTCCAGGATAGCTCCGTCCTTGATTGCCCATTAATTATAAACATTCAAGATGGCCCAATCACAGGTCCACCTGTTGCATTCCACAGCAGCAGAAAACAATTGTTTACATTTGTTGCTGAAACTGCAGCTTCTCAGAAGAAAAAAATCCCAAGAAAGGATTTTTCACAAAAGATGTCTGCGACAAATGAGGGTTAAACTCATAAAGTGCATGGTGTGGTAGGACATGGGGAGAGCTTGGCCATAGCTCCAAAGCCCACACTGAACTCTTCTGGGATGAATGGAGTTCTCTCCTATGGACAATATTTGCTGTGCTGGTTTGTCCTGAGAAATGGTCTTCACAGTATTATAATGCTTTTTCAACCACGTGGCAAAGCAAAGGGAGAAATTTGGACCTCTGACCAAATGGATAAAGCCCATCTCTAAGAGGGTCAGACATTTCCTGACCCTCCAGATCTCCAGATCCCACCTAAACTGGCTCACCTCAGGTGAGCCAGCATGGAATTCACTCCAAAGAAGGAACAGAGTTATTAAAAACTTCACTACCTCTCCTTGAAACACTCAGCATCTTTCTTTTTCCTGTCTCCTTTGCGTGAACAAGCAGAATTCATTGTAGAGACACGCAAGCCCAAACAAGTTAAAACAAGGCACAAGATAAAATTAGGCCAGCAAAAACTTAATATTTCACACACTTCTCCCTCTGGGAAAAGGTGACAGAACAAACAGTATGCAACAGATATTAGTCACACTATCTAACGTGTCGTGGAAGCAGCTCAGATGCTGTGGTGATAAGAACAGAATGGGAATGAATTCAGAGCAGCTCAACAAGTTATTCCAACAAATGCCTAATAAAATACCCACCTTTATGTCTCTTGTTGTGTGTGGGCTCAGTGGAGCATCAGTCAAGTGGGAGGAAAGCATTACACCTGCCTGGAGCAAAAACCTAGCAGTAAGCTCTGACTAAACTGGGGGAGCTGAAGGGAAGGCAGGGGACCGTGGTGTAAATTGCCATTTGTGTCACCATCTAACAGCAACAGAGGCTGTACCTGTGTGTAGCAGAGCATCAGGAAACACTGCCTCTGCAAAGGCCATGGAAACATGAGCCTAGAAGTGCCAGGGAAGTGTGGCATATCATTAGGGAGGAGTGAACCCAGAGTGGTGGGAGATGTCACATTGAAAAGGATGCCTGGAGGTGCATAGCTCCACCTCTGCTCCCATGCCATGCAAAGCTGTGTCCAGCTGAGCTGTGAAAATCTCCAAGGGTGCAGATTCCCCAGGCACTCTGAGTCCTCATCCCAGGGTGCCCCACTCTCATTGGGAAGATTTTATTCTTTGTATCTGACCAGGGTTTTCCCCAGTGCAGCTCACGTCCTTTGCCTCGTGACTTTTTGCTGTCCAGCTCTGAGGAGAGTGTGGATCAGTGGTTTCTGAAACCTCCTTTCAGGCAGCAGAAGACTGTGACTAGATTCTCCCTCAGCCTTTTCTTGTCATGGCTTTAAAACTCCATTTTCCTCAGCCTTTCCTAGTGTGCCACGTGCTTCTTGTAGCCCCAGGACCACCTCAGTGCCCTTCCACTGTGTCTCATATATCAGCCTAAGGGAAAAAAACATCAGTAAAACTTGAGATAAAATGTGTTCAAATTCTGTCTTCAGACTCCAGGTGTTCCAGTCCATGGCCTTCTACTGATCCCAACCAAGTCTTGCTGGAGTCTTCAGCAATTCAAAAGAAGAATACTGCTCCAGTTATGAAAAAGTTGTATTAAAGAGGGCAGTAGCTACGCTGAAGATGATCAGTGAGCCATGCTGTTTGTGCATTGAGTGGTTCTGTGGGTAGGACACTAATCTGGGGTTTTCAGTCTGCCTGATGCTAAAGAGGGATCTAACACAGCACCTTCACCCCGTCCCAGGGGCACAGGACATTTTTGGCTGTAGAAGATGTCCCACTTTTCTAAAAAGCTGCTTATTCATAGCCAGTGACACTATTGCTTTGTGGTCAAAAAAACTGTTCTGTGAGTGAAGAGATATTGAATCAGACCCTTGCTTTGAACCAAGCAGAAATCAGGTCCCCCAGCCCAGCTGGTGGCCTTTCTGCTGGGGCACACAAGTGTCCTCTCTCAAGGATGTGTGAATGATGCCTGCATCCTCCTAGGAGTCCAGCCCAGAAAGTTTTCTTTGCAAAATTGAACTGTGAGCAATGAGAGGTTGACTGAAAATCTATTTTCCCTATTTATGAAAATCTATGGTCTATTTTCCCCCCACCACAGGGCATAAACTCCATGCTGGAGGACATTCAGTCAGCAGTACCCCTGCCCTGCTTGGGAATGACAGTGACACTGTTATAGCAAAATGTCCTGAGCAAATCTTGCAGGGAATTGTCAGGGAAGCAGTGGGGATAGAAGCAGATTAGAGTTGTCAGCTGGAGAGCACTCACAGACACAGAGGTCAGGCCTCTCACAAATACCCAGCCCATGCTGAGCACTCCAGATGCTGTCTGAGAAAAAAATGTCTGGCTACTAAAGCTGCTGGAGCAAAATGCCAGCTTTTCCCATCCTCAGCCCCTCACCCAGGATGTGTGATTGCATCTGTGTGCATCTTACTGTATGGACAGAAACAGAGACATGCCCTGGTATCCTGTTCTGGGATGGTGCTTTGGGATGAGCAGACAGGGGAAAAAAATTCATTTTATGAGTGTTTTTTGCCCAAGGGATGTAAGCCCAGAAATCCAACTCTGCCCTGGGCTGATCCCCCAGGAGAGGAGGGGATCCTGGCCCTGTGCCCCTGGGCTCAGGTGAGAGCCCACCTGCAGAGCTGCCCCAGCCCTGGGCAACAACAGCACAAGGACCTGGAGCTGCTGCAGCCAGTGCAGAGGAGGCCACGGAGATGCTGCCAGGGCTGGAGCCCCTCTGCTCTGGAGCCAGCCTGGCACAGCTGGGGCTGCTCAGCTGCACAGGAGAAGGCTCCAGGGACACCTCAGAGCCCCTGGCAGGGCCTGCAGGGGCTCCAGGAGAGCTGCACAGGGCCTGGGGACAAGGCCTGCAGGGACAGCAGCCAGGGAATGGCTCCCAGGGCCAGAGGGCAGGCACAGATTTTGGGCTATTGGCAATTAGGAATTGCTGGCTGGGAGGGTGGGCAGGCCCTGGCCCAGGGTGCCCAGAGCAGCTGTGGCTGCCCCTGGATCCCTGGCAGTGCCCAAGGCCAGGCTGGATGGGGCTTGGAGCAGCCTGGGACAGTGGGAGGTGTCCCTGCCCATGGCAGAGGGTGGAATGAGATTATTTTTAAACGCAGTTTCCAACCCAAAATGTGATTCTGTGGTCACAGCAAGGGACGCACAAAGAGCAGCAAGGGCAGGCTGACCTCTGGGTCACAATGTGGGTACATTGCCTCTCACTTACCCAGCATGGAGCCCCTGAATGTTGGTCATCCAGCACAAGTGCATCGTGTGGTGGGGCCTGTGTATCCCCAGGGAAGCCCCAGATCCCACCTAAACTGGGGGCAGGTAAGGAATTCTTGAGGCATTGCCCCCTCTCTCAGGTCTGCCTGTCTCATGACTACACAGGGCCCCTGAGCAGTCTGTTGGAAGGGATGAAACCTGAATGTAGCCTTTTTCAGTGACTAAAATAGCAGAAAATTAATCCCATCCTGCAAGGAGATGTTTGTGGGTGTTCCACACACAGAGGATGATGCAGGATTTTGGTTTCAATCATGAGGGTCAAGCAAGTCATCTCAGTGAGCTGAGCTGAGACTATATTTAATTTCTGCCTGTTCCTCTCAGTAAAACTAGCTCCTGCTTGGCAATGAGACCACTACTTTGCACTGCACCCAAGCTATATTTTAGGATAC
This sequence comes from Emberiza elegans, assembly GCA_024865655.1. Lineage (NCBI taxonomy): Eukaryota > Metazoa > Chordata > Aves > Passeriformes > Fringillidae > Emberiza > Emberiza elegans. The sequence goes on along the minus strand of JALJVW010003588.1, from coordinate 2,061,220 downwards.
CTAGAACTTGCTGTGGGCATCCAGTGTGCTTTTCAGCTCAAACTTCCTTGCTAATAATGCAAGGAGCTTAACTGGGCTGTAGAACACCAATAAGCCACGAAAAGAAAGTGTCAGAAGTGTGTATGAATAACACATTGATAATTTGCTTTGTAGCTGAGCAAATGCAGTAGTTGACAGGAACATTAAACCAACAATTTGAAATTAATTGCACACTGTCTCCGGCAATGGAAAGGTTTGACATGTCCGATTATTTGATTTACCCCTACCCAGCCTTTTTCCAGATGTCATGTAAAACATGCTCCACAGAGTCTCCCACTCTACTGACACCAAAATACACAGCTCCTGGAATTCACCTTTAAAGGCTCAAACACACGATTTCATGCTTCTGTTGCATGTCATTATTCTTCACTTAAACCTAGGAACTTCTGACTGTAAAACAAAAAGACTTCTCTCTTTTGCAAAGAATAAAAGTCAGCTTCAGCTATATAATTCTCAATTCTCAATAATAACTCTCAAATTCTCCTAATCTCCTTTATACAAAGGAGAAAGGACTGAATAAAGACCGAGTCCCACATGCAGGATTATTTGTGACGTTTGAATGCAATGCAATTAGTGCTTCATTAAGGCAGCTTCTTATCTGTCTGGCTTTGACAGCACAAAGTAACATTAAAATTCTGAGGGAAGCAACTCTGCAGAATTCAACAGTCTCAAAATTCCTGCTATTTCACTGAGCTTTCATCCTTACTTGTTTCTAGCTTTTCAACTTCAAAGCTAAGACACTGGGCAGCAGGTGAAATCATCACAGGGACTGAGAAAGCAGCCATCCCAGGAAGAGTTTTCCAAAGTGTGCATTTGGATAAGTTTCCTAATTAGAGTGAAAATTCTTTAATGCTGATGGTGGTGAGGCCCTGGCCCAGGGTGCCCAGAGCAGCTGTGGCTGCCCCTGGATCCCTGGAATGTCCAAGGCCAGGCTGGATGGGCTTGGAGCAGCCTGGGACAGTGGGAGGTGTCCCTGCCCATGGCAGGGGGTGGGATGGGATGAACTTTAATGTCCCCTCCAACCCAAACCATCCTGTGATTCTGTGATTTTGTTCCCTGGCTTTTCAGAAGCACAGAGCAGTGTCATGGCAGCTTGGTGTGGAAGAACATGAGATTCAGCATCAGATCAGTGGAAAAAAAATCCCCACTCTGTGTCCCTCCAGCAGTGGTGTGATCAGAAAGCATTGCTCAGCTTTGGAGAACATTCATGATGCCTGTTTGGGCATAGTAATGATCAATAATGTTCATTTCATTGCAAAACATCACTAATCAAATTTTGTTCCCTGTAGAGGTTTAGGTACCAGCATTTAAAACATATTGCTACTTGTGGTAGCAAGTTTGAATTTGCAGCACCAGGTTCATTACTTCACTGAGATTCTGAATGAAATTTTAGTGTATTTTATGTAGACAGAAAAAAAAATATGACTACTTGCCTGCTTGTAAATTGAATCTCTTGGCTGTGTACAGAATCATTGATAATTCATGTATTTTAATTGGTATTTATGCATTTGTATATATGCTGAACTAAAAGCAGTATAAATTATGGCTAGCAACAGTTCACCAAAAGACCAAAGAGAATTAAAAAGATCATTTATTGTTAGTTTAATAGAACAAGAAAACTGAGAATATCGTGTAGATAAATGGAGCAACAAATGGTTAATTACGGGGTTGATGGCTTAATCTAGCTTCTCATTTCACTGTGCTAGTTAGCACTAACTGTGAACCATCTGTCTGAGAGTTTAGCACTACCCCCACAAGTATTTCATTATGCAGTCTTAATATGCACTTTTGACAGAAATGGAAATGGGCTCCGATCAGTTTTCATGTCACACCAGGCTACGTAAGTTTTTAAGGCTGGAATACAAATCAGAGAACAAAAATCCTTCCTCCCCACTTCCAGAATGCTTCTGTAAGCCACCCTCTGCCTGGGAATGCAAATGCTGTGTTTACCTTTGCAGGGAAGGTGGGAAAGAAAACCAATAAATACAGTTATCTACGTAACACTGGAGTTAAAAAATCCTCTGTGATGTGTTTATCTTGAAAAAAATAGGAACTATAGGCATCATTTCCATAAGCTTCTAAAATCATAGAATTATAAAAGATGTTTTGGGTTGGAAGCAACCTTTAGGGCTTTCCAGTTCAACTCCCTGCCACAGGCAGGACACTTCCACTCTATCCCAGATTGCTCCAAGCCCTGTCCAGCCTGGCCTTGGACACTTCCAGGCATCCAGGGGCAGCCACAGCTGTGCCAGGGCCTCAATACCCTCACAGCCAAGAGTTTCTTTCTAAAGTCTAACCTAAATCTCTCCTCTTTTAGGGTAAAATCCTTGCCCCTCGTTCTGTCACTATCTGCCCATGTGAAAAATTGCTGTTCCTCCCTTTTACAAGCCCTCTTTCAAGTCTGTCTCACGACCTGTTCTGGTTGCATGGTCCACCTGTGGCTTCTGTAGAGCTGGAAGGTGGCTGTAGGTCTACTGGATGGGTCCAAATGAGAGTCCTCTGTGCCCAATTCCCTGAGAAATCTTTGCTTTTGGTAGGACAGTCCAGCAGGCTGAGGGTTTGGAATGCCTGGACAGACAAGGCAACAGGAAGGTGGGGAGGCACACCTAAAGATGAAGCCATCCCTTGCCTCTGTGCTGCTGCTGAATTCATGACTGCAAGACCTGGAATGCCTCTGGATGAATAAGCTTTATTTGATTTCATTTTATATGAATAAGATTTATAAAACTCAGGGGAAAGCATATGAGAAATTACAAAGGGAGTTTGACCAAGACATCTGAATCAAATCAGACAACAGATTGAGTTATTCCTTAGGCACAGAGAGAAAAACTCTGCATCTGTGGCATCAGTTCTAAAGATATATGCTGGAGGTCTAATCCTTTGAGGAGCTGCAGAAACATCATCATAAAATCATGGAATGTTAAGGGTTGGAAGGGACTTTAAAACCCATCCAGCCCACCCTCTGCCTTGGGCAGGGACACCTTCCACTGTCCCAGGGTGCTCCAAGCCCCATCCAGCCTGGTCTTGAACAATTTTAGGGATGGGCCAGCCACAATCTCCCTGGGCAACCTGTGCCAGTATTTTGCCACCCTCACAGTAAATAACTTATTTCTAATGTCCAGCCTGAATTCCTCCTTTTTCAGTTCCTGTCCTTCCCCAGCTGCTGAGAAAAAAAATAAAAGTAGAAATATTGAAGTAAAAATGGCACTGCAGCACAGAAATTCTTCTGCAAATGAAGAGAAGTTTGTCACTTCACTGAAAACTGGTGGCTATGTAGGGTCAATGTTTAGAAACACATTATCTATGTGAAAAAGACTGCAGTAAATTAGTCAAAAAAGGATAAAAGGACCCAATTAAAAAATCATGCAGTGTTCCCACTGACCATGGTTAATCTACTAGGTCTTAAACTGTTCCCATGAAAAGGTCAAGATACAGAAACCCAGCAGGATGTCGACTCCAGGAAAAGCATGGTAAGGAAAATGGCAGAGATGTGTTTCTCCATTAATGGCATCTGATGGTCTGCAATCAGCACATCATTCCTCCTCTGTCTTACAAATATAACTATAGGGACCCACAACAAGCAAACTACTTCTGACTGCCCAGACTGAGGTGATCCTTACAAGGAGCTGGTGGTTTGACAGCAAAGATAAAGGCAAGCACTGTACTTTTGTGCGAGGTAGGACATCGGGGAGAAAATACCATCAGTTTGCATGCTGCATTCAAAATGCAAGATAAAAATGACACCTCATTTGTATGGACAAGAAGAGAAATGAATGTGTGTGCTGGAGGAGAAGGAAAGAGGAGATATGGGATGACCCAACAGAATGGATGGATTTGGAAATGTCCCACCCAGCCCAGGGTGTCTCTGTCTGGCAAACAAACATCCACCCTCCCAAGGATTCAGATTCCCACATGACAACGATCTGCAGGGGCCAAGGGCACAATCCAGGGACCAGAAAATATTGCAGGAGTCCTGGTGACAAACCAAGGCTCATGCAGAGGAGAGTGAGCAGAATCTGTGGTGAAACCATAGAATCATTTATGTTGGGAAAGATGTCCAGTATGATCACATCCACCCATTAACCCAGCACCACAGTGATCATTGTAAAACCATAGCCCACAAATGTGCCACACCCACAAGCCTTTTGAACACTTCCAGACATGATGATTCCACCACAAAAAAAGCTCTAAACCACGGCTTTTCCCTCTGCTCTCTTCTTTTCGTGACTCAATTCCTGCCGGGAAAAACCGGCAGAAAAACCGTGAGACACCAAACAGAAAGAAAAAGTAGAAAATTAATGAAAATTAGTCCTTTGATGCCTTTCTCCTCCTTGCCAGAGGCTGAGAGGCTCCAGGAGAGGCAGGCTGTGAGAGACCCGTGATGCCAGCAGCGTTACCCTTTCCATGAACCAGTGCGGGCGCGTCCCCTTCCCGTCCGACCGGATCCTCATCTTCCTGAGGGGCGCGATGTCGGCGATCTCCATGATGAAACTGTCCTCCTGGCCCCGCTCAAACCTGCAGGGATTGCAAGACCAGGGAGGTTTTCCTGCTGCTTTACAGCCTCTCCGCATCTCCGTCCCGTGCCGCAGCCCTGGCCGTGCCAACAGCCTCAAATCAAAAGTTTATGAGTGTTCTTTATTGGACTTGAGCTTTCCTGCTCTGCAATCACCAGCTACTCTGCTGTTGGCAAGACACCTCAGTGCAGATTTGACAGGGATTCCTCCTTCCCTGGAAAACACAGCCCACCTGGAGCTGCTCCAGGCAGCCTGTAGCATACATTACTGTTCCGTTTGTAGCAGGAACAATAGCGGCTCACAGTCAGGCTTCTGAACATCGCCTCCCTCCTGGCAGCTGCCCACTTGCCTGTCCTTGGCCAGTTCCAGCTAGAAGGCAAAATAATTTTGCCTCATCTCCTTCCCCCTGAGGCTCAGCACAAAACTTTTTGTTTTGTGGAGAGAGGCAGTTGCTGCAGCTCAGCTGAATGTGGCGCTGGGATTGGAGCCCAGTGTCCAAGTTTAGTAAGCACAGGCAAATTGTGTTAGAGTGCAGACAAAGCCAACCTGATGGAATTGAGGGATTTGGATTTGCAGACTGTCTCTGCCTCTGGTAAGAAGCAGGGTGGGTTTGTGTAAGCTTGCGTGAAAGACCTTCCCCAGTGCGTGGCTGCTGTACAGGCACAGGATGTGCAGGAGCTGCTCATCCATAGCAATCAGCAGGAAGCAGGAGAAGCGAAAAAACAGCTAACATGTGCTTCCCAAAGAAGATTACATTGGCTAGGACTGCACCTTCCCTCCCTCCTGGCATCATTGGTGTTGATGGAAAGCCTTGCTTCAGTGGAAGTGCTGCCTCAGGCTCAATATTGCTCTTTTCTAAACAAGTGTATCTTCCTGTTTGCTCCCTCAAGTACCTGGGGCCCTGTGTGGTCTTGGAGTTGGAAATCAAATCCTTGCTAAGGACAATGGCAGCCAAATCCAGGAGGTCTACCAAGCACGCAGTGACCACTCTGCTGCTGCGGTTTCTCCTTCATGCAAACTTCTCCTTGTGGGGGAGTTTCCTGAGTGTGCTGAGAGGTTTGGGAAGAGCCCTGCAAACTGTGGGCACTGCCATAACAGAAACAATCCATAATGATGATATCTCATTCCTGGCATTGCACGCAGCCTCCCATAGCTGTGCAGTGCCAGAATGTGGAGAAAAAGCCCAATTTTCTTTACCAACCTCTGCTCAGATTACCCCCTGCAGGATGAATGTGATTATACTCACACCATTATCTGAGCATGCATAGCTGCAGATGTTAGTAATAGGGGTTGGCTCGAGCCTCTCAGTTTTCATCCAGGCATTGCTTCCTCTGCACTCCCAGAAACATTTGGACAGGGTGGTTTGGTCCCAGTCCATTTCTAGTTATTAAGGGTTATGTTTGCTCTTTGAAAAACTCCTTTTTCTTCTTATTTGTCTTTCTGTGGTACCAGACACTGAGGCAGCCTGTCTCACTGTGAGAGATAGAATGTACTTTTGTCCCTGGACTGGATTGATTTCCACATCTATTTAACAAAAAGGTGTGACCCTTCCAGTCTGAATTGTCCTGTGATCCTATGATCAGTTTTTATTACAATCACTATTACCTACAAAGCTTCATAGAAATCTCTCACTCTGAGGCTTTCCAGGCTGAGCAGCTCTAAGCTAAAATGTCTGCTAGCAAAATAAAACATTCTTTATCTTCAGCAAATGCCTTGTTTGAAGTTTGTAACACTGATATTCATCTGCTTCTTCCAAGAGGGAAGTACTAGAGGGAAGTGATTGCCAAAGTGACAAACTGGGTGACCCAGAAGCTCTTTGCTATCCCTAATTTATATGAAGATGAACATAGACCTGAAAAAAACCTAAAAATTGAGAAGGGAAGAAGTAGCCAGACAAGCTGACTGCTGCTATTCCCTTTTCAGGACACTGAAACATTTATCTACAGGATTTCATTAAGCTTTCCTACCCATGCCTGCCCTTATAAATATTTCCATTGCCCAGGGGTCTTGGCAATAAGTGTAATGTAGCAAAAATTGCCTTAAATCTGTGGCAGGTTAGACAGACGGCTCCTGGTAATACACTAAGCTGGTGTGAGTGAATTGGCACTGGACAGCCCCAATAAAGATGAAGTGCCTTCTACCATTTGGTCGCAGCAGCTCTCCCCCATCCCCTGCTCTGCTGGTGCAAGGGCTGGAGAGATTTCCATGAGGAAAAGAGCCTGGAGAGCCTGTGCTGTTAACAGCTGGATGAAGACTGGCGGCAGTGGTGCGGAAGCAGGCAGGATGTGAATTTGGGGACATGAATGTCCTCTGCAGAGGGTGCTAATGAGATGACAAGAGCTCTGTACAGCTGGAGGTGTGATACAGAGATGTGCCAGCAGAATAGCACAGCATCCTGGGGATATTAACATAATAAGAGTTGTGCCTTACACTTCCTTTTCTTTACACAGCCCCAGTGATTTTTCAACACCTTTCACAGCTCCTCTACTGTCAGATGATAACCCAAGCAACTAATAACACAGAGACTTTTCTATTCTCCTGTATTGCATTTTCACACTCTTATATCAGAGATTGTCTATCTCACCCATGTAGACAAATGGGATGTGTTTCTAGAGGCCACAAAGTTTAGGGGTATGGCTTGCCCCAGATGCAGCAAACCTACAGCCATGCTCCTGAGGGGCTGGAGATGTCTTGATCCCCTTTGGAGATTTTTGGTTGATCCCCTTTAGAGATTTTTGCTTGACACACCCAGATGTGAAATCTGCTTCATTTCTGACTCCAAACATCAGTGGTCCATTTTCCTGCCTACCAGGACTGAGTGTTGGGATTAAATGAGTGGAAGACAGGCCAGTTTGGGCTTGCTCAGGGTCTTGCAAGAGGGGTGCCACTGAAGGCCACACTTGCAGGTAAGCCACATGTTGGATGTTCCTCTGTGGTGGGGAGCAGCAAGCCCCAAGAGCTGTGGTTTTCTGCATGACTCAGCTGTGTTTCTCACAGATATTTTAGTCAACAGCACCTCTGCTGCATTTTTTTCACAACAGAAAGGGCTCGTGCTTGTTACTAACTAGACACATGAAGCTCTCAATCTTAGTTATGTTTGTCCAGACACCCACTCTGCTACCACAGCTTCAAGTGAAACATTCCCTGAGCAAACACCTCTGTGCAAGGTGCACCTTATCCTCTCAGTTATCCAGCATTCCCTCAGCAAGCTGAGCTCAAACCATGTGGCCAAAAGCTCCCACCCTTTGATGCTCTGTAGATGCCTTGCTGAATAAGATCAGAGCTAAACAAGTAATTAAATTTAAGCACGATGCCACTAAAAGATGGTTCATTCTTTAGCGTGCCAAAGCTTTCTATACTAGGGAAGGTGCTAGGAGGGAACAAAAAAGCATTGGGAAGTGGATGAGTGGTGGCGTGTGTGGGTTTTTTGGCTTATGGAAGTGCTGGCATCAGGCTAGGGTTATAGTGTTTGTTAGCTGTTTCTGCTGAAGAAAACATGAGGTTTGTAATTTTTAGTAAAATTAGGGCATTCAGTGCAGCATTCTCTGCCACCACTCGTCCATTTCCCAGTGCAATCCTGGGCAATGTTCACAGTTCTTCTTGGGGACAATGCAGGACTTCATACTTTTGCTCAAGATGCTTATCCCTAAAGCCACTGAGGAACAGGTTAAACAAAACTTGCACAAATAACAAAGGGTGTTTTCCCTGACTATACAGTGCTCTCTTTTCCTTTGCTTTGCTAAAAATCTGACAGAAATACTTACAAGGGGCCCGGGTCTGAATCTATAATGTCAATGGGAGTAAATGTTTGTGTTTCAGTGGGAGCATGATCAAAGCTCCGGGTGCTTCTTGACTTGACACTAAAGTCTGCCATCACTCTACTTCTAACCAACAAAAATGACAGCTACTGTACCTGTCCCCATTTTTTTCCAGCAGCAGCTCCTCAGTGTTCCCATTGGATCCGAAGACAGTCATGAAAATATTGGCATCGGTGCCGCCGCCTTCGATGTCTCCGGTCACAACCGTGACTTCGTAGAGGATCTGGTGAGGGTTGGAAGCGATCAGAAGGCCTCATTTAAACAGCTGTCCTCAACCCAAGCTAAACAGGGCTGATGCCTCAGGTTTTAATTTTCATACTTTTCAGATTCTGCGCTGCTTTAGTGCGTGGGTCTGAGCTTCATGTTAGGGGATGGTGAGATCTGTTCACAGAGTAGGGAGACAAAACAATTCCTTCTCCAGCTGGGGACCAAGGACAAATGATCCAAATCTCGGGCCCAAGAGCACAAACAGTGGTGGATTGAAGAGATAAAAACAAGAAGGATGGAACTTTATAACCTAAAGCTGTAACTGGACAATTAACTCCAATATGCAAATGGACCAGAATTTATAAAAGTGTAAGACCCCGTGACTGGTTGTCCATTTTGTGACCATTTTGAGTTCATCTTGGGTGTAGCCCTCACCAGGCTCTTGTACTCCCCAAAGTGTATCCATTGAGGCCTCCTAACTAATCCCTACTTTTTTCTTTAGCTCTGTCTAGTCTCTGTTTTAGGTCAGCCTTCACAAGGCATCAGGCTTTCCTGGGGATCTGCTTCCTTAGCAGAAAAGGTTCCAACACAGCTCCTTGGTTCTTCTCCACACCATTGTTTTCAGAGGCAAAGTTAGGCATCAAAACTTAGTACAGGACTTTCCATCCATGACCTTTTCTACAGATTTTCTCAGCCTCTAAAGAGGTACATTTATTGTGACAACATCTGAGTTACAGAATCACTGGATGGATTGGGTTGAAAGGGACATTTAAGGTTCTACCCTCTGCCATGGGCAGGGACACATCCCACTATCCCAGGTTGCTCCAAGCCCTGTCCTGGGACACTTTCAGGGATGCAGGGGCAGCCACAGCTGCTCTGGGCACCCTATGCCAGGGCCTCATCTTCCTCAGTGTAAAAAATTTCTTCCTTTTATCTAATCCAAGTCAACCTTCCCTCAGTTTAAACCCGTTATCCCTTGTCCTGTTCCAACACCAGTGATGAAGGTCTCTTAAGCTGCTTCTTCAGAGGAGTCACAACCATCCCATCAATAGCTGGGTCTCCAGCCCTCTGCTACCAATGTCTCTGCCTGGTCACCTCCAGCACTCCAGCTCTGTACTGCACCAAATTCTTGCTAATTTTAAAAAAGAGTCTCCCAGAAAAACAATTGTTTCTTTTTCTTGGCTGCAAAATGTTTCCTCCAAAACGTCAGTGTTTGTCTGGGCAATGTTTATTCCAATATCACTAATAGTTTGGAGGTTTATATATCAGAACACTCCTTGTGGTACAAAAATTCAGCTATCCTGCTCTCCAAGGGGACACCCACTACTGCATCAGCTGTGAGTCCTCCCAGAACTTGTGTGCACTGAAGGCATGCCAGTTTGTGAAAAGATGTTTTTTATAGTTTTCACCTTACTAGCCTAATTTTGTTATTTTTCTCCTGTCATGGAAACAATAAGACTCTGGATAAACATGTAAAAAATATGAAAATCCCAATGGTCATCAGGGGTTTTAAGACTTCTAGACCACTCAGATGATTCCAAGATCATAGCTATGGTACCAAGGCTTCTTTAAGACATGGAGGAATATCAAGAAATAGCTCACAGAAACATATTTTAAATAGTGCCCTTCTAGCCTAGTTTTATTGGCCTGATTTTTGGCTGCCACATAAATAAACAAGGCAAAAGAATAACATGATATAAAAAATTATTTTCACATTTGTTTGAACCTGAGTTAACCTGTTGATCACATATTCATCCACACGTATTTTAAATCTTAGGAATGCATCCTATTTTTTTACAGGAAGGAGAAAAACTCTTTTACCACTGCATTGAAGGCTTCTAATGGCTGTGTGGACATTGAGTAATTTCTCCAACTATGGGAAAGCAAATACTCAATTTAAAGCAGAAAGAGGGACTATCAAGCCAAGAAGAAAATTAAGTTGAAATGGGTACGTACGGCTGTACAAAAGCCAAGCAGGAAAAAAAAATTAAAAAGTATTAATCTTCCCAATGATGCTAAACATATCAGTTGTCTTTGAACTCTAAAATGCCTGTAAGACTCAGTTTCTAACTACAGCTATTAATGAGGGAACAGTCCCAAATTCCCTCAACTAGGAGACTGATCAGAAAGTCAAATGCTCACTTCTGTTTTCATGTCCCAAGCATCTCCCCAGATTTCCTTCAAGTCTACATCAAGTTTCTGGCCCAACATCACAGGGAAAAAATTGTTGCTAGATGTGTCTATTTTTGGTGTGTTTATGAAAATAAATATTCAGGATTGTGCTGTTGAAGGAAGACTGAACATAAGTCTTCATTAAGATCCACTTCAATCTATGGGCAAGCCATCAGCTCACCAACAGGGGCTTGGAAACCTCATCCAGGACAGATAAACAACAGATGGGGCATTTTTATGAGATTGGTTTTAACCTTGGTATTAAGTCTGAGGAAGGTTTTAATACCCTCTTAGGTGAATTCCACCACTGAAATCTGCATTGATTTGGTGAATCCTTCACAAATGCTAAAAAAGTTATCAATTTTTTGCATGTCTGGGGAACAAGAAAGATTTCAGGAGAATATCTTTAGCTTGTGGATAAAGAGCAGCATAAAGAAAAAATAATGTACTATGAAAGTGTAACCTGACTGTAAATAGAAGCACATCTGCAGAGATTTTAAATTGCCACACAGGTATTTAAACACAATGTTATTGTCACATTCATCCAGACTGTGATTTCTGCTACAAATCTTACATCCAAAATCAGCAAAGCTCAGCTTTCCAATTTGTACTTGTTTGAAATATGGCATAGCAGATATTACTTCAAAATTCATATATTTGAATGAAAAAAAGATAGAGTTTTATTCATCACTGATTCGACTTTAGTTAGCTATTCTCACCAAAAATCAGGCTTAAAAATGTTTTCATGTTTCAACAACTTCCAGTAATTATTTATTTCCCTATCTCCTGTTAGAAAATTTGGTATGTAGCCACATCATGGAGGGATTAAAACATTAGGATATTTGCACTGCTCTGATCTGATGAGTTACAAGTAATCCTTCACCTTGCAGCTGCTCCCACTCTAGGGGTACCAGGTGACTCAGTGGGTGATGAGATGAGGACAGGCTGCTGAGCTGTGCCCTACCTGCTCTGCCCTCCCACTCTGCCGTGGCTGCATCCAGCCAGCCTCACTAAACAGGGCCCTAAACAGTCCTGATCCTAAACCAAACCTAAAGATTTTGCTAATAAAATAATATGGAAAGGGAAGGGAAGGGAAGGGAAGGGAAGGGAAGGGAAGGGAAGGGAAGGGAAGGGAAGGGAAGGGAAGGGAAGGGAAGGGAAGGAAGGGAAGGGAAGGGAAGGGAAGGGAAGGGAAGGGAAGGGAAGGGAAGGGAAGGGAAGGGAAGGGAAGGGAAAGGAAGGGAAGGGAAGGGAAGGGAAGGCTCAAGCCACTTGCAAAAGTCAAAGCATGAGAGCTGCTGGCACATGAGCTATGCCAGCAGAGCTCCCTGCAGCAGCTAAAGGCACAAAGGGAGCCTGGTGCCTACCTTGATGCCAATGTTAACACATTCTGCATCCAGGATGTTGAGGATCCGTGAAGTGAGCCCGTCGCCTTTGTCTCTGGCCAGCCAGCACTTGCAGACAAAGTTGTACATGACGCCTTTGGTGGGCACGACGATGGTGAGCTCTTCCATCATCCAGCAGCTCTCAGGGGTAGCGCCGTCGTGCCCCACCTGCGAGGGACAGAGAGAAAACACCTCCTGGGGAAAGGGGATTTCTCTGGGAGGGGTGATTCACCTGGCAAGGAGGGCTCAGAGGCCGTGTACACCCTCACAACAAACCATTCTTCATGGGAATGGAGGGAAATGGTGCCATTGCCATGGGCAAGGGAGCTCAGGTCATCAACTGCTGTGCATGAGGGAAGGCCAGTCTCAAAAAATAAAGCAAGGAAGACTGGACTGAGCTACACAGAAACATGTCCAGCCTCTTGTCACTCCGCTCCTGCACCATTGACCTCTATATGCTCATTTTCACTTGGCAGCAGGCACACTTCTCCACCTTTACAAGCCTTTCCACTTCTGTCACTACACTTGGAAGTGATTATTCAAAGCTTTATAGCCAAGAGGAAAGACGCTCAGCAAACACCCACATGTATTATTACAAGCACTTCCCTCACAAATCCACATATAAGTGAACTGAATGTATGAGGCTGTTTCTCTGCTTCCCATCCCCTTAGACTGCAAAAGCTCTGTCTTTGTACAGGAGACAGCAGATGGAGCTTACATCTGTAGCTGGTTGATTTTCAAGGACCACCTCCTCCAGCCTCAAGAATGATCTGTCCTGGAGACCAGGAAGTCACATAAGAGTGGCCACAAGCCTGCATGGATTAACAAGGAGCTCCTGAAAAAATTTAAGTGGAAAAAGGAAGAATACTAGAGGTGGCAGCAGGGCCAGAGATCCTGCAGAAATACAGACACAGAGCAGGAATGAGTTAATTATGAAAACCAGAGCCCACCTGGAACTGAATCTGCCAAAAAACAGGGTTCCTGCAGGTATATCAGCAGCAAAACAATATTGACAGTGTAAATTTCTCCAATAACCTACATGTGCCCCTCTTAAAGAAGGTGGGGAATTCAACCTGGGGCAGAAAGCAAAATTATGTATCCAACTTAATGTATCAACCTTGGTCAGTTGTTCCAATGAGCTATCTGCACTTAATTATTTTCAGAGAAAATGTTGTTTCTGTCATTTCTAGGAAAATTAGGTCCTTAGTCCAAATACCTCACTGGTTTTTGTTTTTAAATTATTAGGATATTTAGGGAGGCTCAGAAAGCAATTTTTAATAACAGATTCATCTAGGGTGATATATCTGTGGTATCTTTTTTTTCCCCAAAAACAAGTGATCTTTTCTGTCTGACGGTCTCAGCCATCACTGCTATTAGGAGTATTATTGCTGTACTAATGTCTGTGCAGCTGCAGAAAATTAGAGCTAACCACTAGGGAAATTCAAGTCTACAATGGATCCATTAATCCTCGGATTCTTGGGGTGTGAGGTGAATGGGAATATAGCATTTGCCTTCCCATTCTGTCCCTGCCAGTTTGGCCGAGCATCTCCAAGCCCAAAGTCAGAGTCTTAGTGCAGCTCTGATGCAGGAGGGCATGGATGAGGTAGTGGGGAAAGTTCAGGGCCATGGTTCTGCAGTGACAAAGCAGCTGGAGGGAAAATCCTAATAAGCCTAATAAAATTTGCTGGTCTTTTGGGTTCATTGCACACCCCCACCTGCTCACATCATAGCAGCATTCAGGACTTTAAAGCCCATCTCATTCTAACCCAGCTGCCATGGGCAGGGACACATTCCACTATCCCAGGGTGCTCCAAGACCCATCCAGCCTAACCTTGGACACTTCCATGGATGGGATATCCATATTTGCACAGCTTCCTTGTGCAAAGTTTCTTTCCAAGACCTTGCTAGCTGCCACATCTTCACAGCAAACTTTAACTTCTTTGATATCAGTGACAGCCAGAAGGAAGCAACCTGTGCATCCAGCTGCCTTGGAGAACCTGTGCATTAGCAGCTTTCCAAGGACCTCAAGAACAATGTAAATTCTGGGACAAATTCCATCTGTGTCAGCCAAGACTTCCCTGTGGCTGGACTTCAGGAGCAGAGCACCAGGATTTGACTTTCAATTCCAGGCAAATCTTTAGACAGACCATGCCAATGGAGTGAATAATGGCAAGCCACGACTGCAGCAGCAGCATAGCCTGGATGTGCACATCAATACCACAGCAAGTGGTTTGGGCTGAGAGGTTTGAGCTAAATTAGAATGACAGAATTTCAAAAGGAGGTGGATCCTTACTTGGGCTGTTTGAAAACCTTTATAACTTGTTCCTCCTGTCCTTGAGGGACTGCACATCACTGAGACTGAGATTCACAATGCGTACTGGGCAGCTCAGGGTCACATAGAAACTGAGCACAGTGGCAGAGGGAAAATCTGAGAGAATATTTGTGGAAAGAAGGTTCAGGGAACACTTGAGAAACCTGAGGGTCAGGTCCCTAGTCACTGAGGGACTGGACTTGCATTTGCAACATTTGGGTGTCCTTGATCTTCCTCTGTGTTCATGGTGGGGAGAGCTCTGAACCAGAATAGGTTTATGAAAACAACCAGTGCAGGACTCTCCTAGACATATCTGTGTCTCTCTGCAGCAACAACAGTCTAGGAACAGAGATACTTTCATTCATTAGGAGAAGAAATACTCAAAATTACTTTGAAAACAGTATAAAGGCTCTACACTGAATAACTTGTGTTATTTGTTTTCATGTCAGAGTGTCTATTAAAGTCCACCAGCAGTAAATATTATACCTGTAGGCTTACAAGACAGGAATAAATGGGCCCCTTTCAAATTACTTCATGTTCCACTGTTTCTGCTCTCAGTGGAGTGCATTTGTAGCAAGTGCTTAATACCAAACTAGGAGTAGAATCACACTGCAAATCTCACCACCCTGCTAAATGTACAGTCTGCTGCCTGGGTTATACACAGGGCTCCTGGAAACTTAATCCTCATACTATGCTGTTCTCACATGGTAACTCACATTCAGAACTTTTCACCTTCTACACAAACAGACAAATGCCAAACCCAAGAACGAACTGTTCCTCACTTTTCCCCAAGTAGATAACTAGCAATTTTCTGCAATGTCCCCGAACACTGCAATTTTCTAGAAGGAAAACGCGGACTGGTGCCATGGCAACCACGGCAGACTAGCACATCAATGTCATCCCTGGGACATGGGTCCAAAAGAAGGGACCTTCCAGGCTGGGGGCACTGCATGAGGGAAGGCAGAAGGCCAGGAGCAGGTGGCTCCTTCAGCTGCAAGCTGGGGAGTCACAAACCAGAAGGGAAAAGGGAGCCAGGGGTGAGGCAGCAGGCTGGTGAGATCACTGAGCACAGGGGTGAAAGAGTGCAGAGGAACATCACCAGCCTGAAAGATATATGTTATTTCTTTTTTCTAGCTCTCTACATTTTATTTGCAACCTTTTATCATCTTTCCCATTTATATTCCTTTTCAAATTAATTTTTGCTTTGCTTCTGCCTGTTTCAAAGTGTCTTCTCCTACTTCTATTTTCTACCCATTCCCTACACTATTCACTGTATCTTTTCCAGCATCCCTTTATATTTCTTTCTTCAGGCTGTTCTTCCTGTCTCTCTGACCCTGAGGGGTGACACTGTTATTTTCCCCCTTCTCTGTCCCACTCCCTGGCTGTTTCCCTGTGTGCACAATGTGGAAGAGAAGGATTGATGCAGTTGCTTCACTATAAAAAGTTTGACCTCGAGATGGGCCAGACAGCAAGTGCCACTGATACACATAATAACTGGGAGTGCATTAAGAAAATGACTTGATAATAAACTCAAATCTGGAACAGAGATTTCTCAGGATGTCAGAACTCATTGCTTGAGTGAAAGTCAGTGTGAGTGACAGTCCCTCAGCTACAACAGCAGGACATACAGACAAAAGATTTTCTTATTAGCCAGGATTTCTCTTTCTTTCTTGTCTCTTTCCCATTATACAGGCACACACATAAACAGATATGTTTACTTCCACAAAGGGATGTGATAAAAACAAAATTAAATAACCTCCTAGAGTCCTCAGGTGCTGTGGGTTTCAGTACTTGAGGGGCTGGAGCAAGCTTTAAGGAGGTGGAACTGCCATATGAAACAAGAATGATGTACACAAACACTCTAGAATATTCATGCAAAGTTTAAGCCCAGTGATGGAAAGTCTATGCAAATTGTGTCTCCCTGAGCCATAACAGAAAAAATGGTTCCTGTACCGAAATCTATTTGAGCACATTACTTACAAATTATGATTAATTTTCTTCTCTAAGTCTGTGTCCTCCAAGCTGTGAAAACAATTTTCCTGTTTATCTGGGAAATTATACAAGATGTGTTTCTCACAATTTATGAAACCCTATTGGAAGTAGTGAAAAAAATCAACTAGGAAAAAGACCAATGAAGAACTGCATCCTGGGAAACTTCACTGGATCTGGCAATAGCAGGGATTGAGTAAGAGAAAGCAGTGCCAGGGATGGGGCAAAACTGGGACATGTTATAACTTCTTTACAATTCACAATTACCTTCCGCTTCACGAGGATCCTGTTTTTATGCAAAGTAAAGCATACTTATTTACAGGTTCAGAGGCATGCAAAATCTCATCAGCAAAGTCTTGTTTACATTCCTTCTAGACCCAAGAGCCTTTCCTCCACTGCTAAGAATAACAGAACCATGTGCTTTATTTGGCCACGTATTTCATACGCCTCCGGCGCTCGCGCTGCATTCACAACATACCTCCACTTTTTTGATCTCCCCAACGTCTAGGCCCCAAACTGAAAATTTCTCCACAGAGCCATCTGCAAATTCGTCCTTTCCTTCTGGGAGATCCAGCCACAGCCTCTCAGTCTGCACCTTCTGCGGGCCCATGATGATGATGAACACGCGGCTGTCGGTGCTGGAGTCATACTCCGTGCCCGTCGTGACGGTGATGTGGTACGGGATCACTGCCACACAGAGAGAGGTTTGCTCATCACAAAACCCACACACATATGCACTTGTACGAGGCTTGAGAAAACCATCCCATCAGAGGGAGCAGCTGTGCATGCCAAATAGGTTCACATCCCATTGAATTCATTTGGAGAAGTGATAACATCATGCTTTGTTGGGCTACAAGTGTGCTTTGGAGACTACTTTACCACGGCGTGCTTGGGACTGAATTCTGCAAGGGTTAATTTCCCCAGACAGCCCTCCTGGCTTCAAAGAGGTTATGAGTCCAGATTTCTCCCTAATGCATGACAGGACAGCAGAAGGCCTGAATCCTTATTGACACCAAGAGACCTTCCTGAAGATGAGTCTGAGCACCTAAATCTTAAACAGGCTATTAGGCCAAAGTGATCTTACACTCCCCATTCAATAAAGACAAATAAATCTGTGCTGACTCCAAGGTAAGCCATCACTGACTGAATGTCCCAGAACAACCACAAATGCTCTCCTTTGTGCCTCATTCAAGGATTGCTGTGATCTATGGGGCAGCTCAGGGTTTCAGCATCCCTGTACAAACCCAGACAGAAGAGAACAATCCTTGCATTAAAGGTAAGTCACTCAATAATTCTGTGCATTGCATAATCATTTTGGTTGGGGGAAAAGCCTTCAGGGCAAGGCTTGGTAAAAGAGGAGGTGGTTTTTCTGTGGTTTTCAGAAATTTCAGTTCAGCTGTTAAAAGGGAGGAAGTGCCAGACTGCTTTTCAAGGGCTTTCCAAAAGCTCATTTGGGTAAGCCGAGCAGGCGGTGCAGAATTGGTCGCTGAATACTCGTTTGATTTCTCAGAACATTTGTGCAGGGCTGTTCAAACAGTTCTGACAAGACTCAGAGCTCTTCTGAAACTTGCTTCGTCACAGACTTGAAGCAGCCTGGCTTCATCATCCCTTTTCTGATTAAAAATAAAAAAGTTTGTAAGTTGACAAAAAAAAATTGTCTGGTTTTCAAATTACCCAAGATTGACATCTAATTTTGCTTTATGATGACTAACAACATTTTTGAGGTGGGGTTTGTACTAGAAAATATGTACTGTTCACATCAGACTCAGAATACTTTTGCAACATCAGAGAAGGCATAAATTCATGCTAATCAAATCTGTCCTTACCTCTGGACAGAGCAGAACCCAAAAAGATTCGTTCAGCCCCAATTTGAGGATTTTATGCACCAACATAAAATGAGATGATGATTAGGCAAGATTTATTCTCCCGTTTATGGTATAATTTACATTCTAGTGGGTATATCAGCACAATGATGCATTTAGCAGGAAAGGGGTTTAGCTGTAGTCAGGGTAGATTTTATAAGAATATATTGAGGGGTCATGTTTAGAACATCTCCAGACTTTTAAATAGAGTATATTTTGAATAGGGACATTTTCTTCCATGCAGGTTTTGTCCTGTTCTGCTGTGACAGGCTAGGTTCAGAGAACTACCAGCATTTCTAGATGATCCTTAAGGCAAGGTACTTGAAACGCCTATAAAAAAGAAATGAGAACTTTGAGTAGCTATAATTTCCCACTTTAAATAATGGACACAGAGATCCAGAGTAGCTTACTATCAGAGGGCAGGAAACATCCTTTGCTGTTCTTTCCTCTGAAAACTGGAAAAATGGATCCTTAAATTAGTTTATCTTCCCTCCCTGTTCTCTCCCTCTTTATCTGGGACTCATATTTCCCCTTTTTCAAACACAGGAGAAAGCAAAACCTGCGGCAAGCGGCCACAGCAGGACGCCCCAGGTCCTCCAGCCCATCTCCCCTTGTCCTTGAGTGCCAGCACAGGATCCAGGCTGCTCGAGGCCATGTGTTCCCCCCTCAGGAGCGTGGGTTTCCTTAGGGATCCATCCATGCCATCTCCAGGGCTGCCCTCCAGCCTGGGCAAAGGTTCTCAGTTCAGATTCCAGCAGCATCCTAGCCAAGAGGAGCTTTCCCTGAGCTCCATCCTCACGTCCCGCACCTCCTGCCCCTCAAAGGCATTTGCCAGGTTGATCTCAGCACAGTCAGGACTGGGCTGAGTGGCAAAAGTCACTCCCTTTCCCAGCCAACTCCCAGTTCCTGAGTGAACCAGCTGAGCTGGCTTCTTATCCCACTGGGAAGGTGGCTGCCTGGCCCACCCAGTCCATCTTATCTGACATTCCTTCAGGAAATCTAACATTCCTTCAGGAAGCAGCTTCCTTAACGAGGCCATGTCACTGAGCAGAGATAGGGGTGATGACAAGCTCCAGGACTCAGGGAAAAAAGACCACCCTGGCACAATGGGGACAATGGGAACTGCTCTCCTGGGAAATGATGATATTTCACCCATTATTTGTGAAATTACGCGGGATGCCAACGTGGCAGATGTTATCCATTGTCACAGCACAGAAATAATATCAGAAGGAACATGGAAATCACTTTTTTTTTTTTTGATTTGAACACAATGCGGGATTACAAAAGAACGGTTGCCCCAAGACACATGGGTTGCAGGCCAGGTTTAAGCAATGTGCAGCATTAAATCAGGCTCCAAGTGAAAGGTGTGGGATGTGCAACACAGCTATCACACCTCAAGCAACTGGGCATCAGAGGAACTGCAAACCATCCCTGTGACCACCTCTGGGCTCTGTGTGAGTCCCCCTGGAGAGCTATCTTTAACTCCTAAGGAAGATGACATAATTTTCACTTCATTTACCATGGAAGCTTAAGAGAAATTTAATCATTTTGTGCTTGCTCTGGATTAAAAGCACATAGACAGACAGTAACTGTGATGCAGCTGCTGCTCATTTAGTCAATACAACACAGTATTGTAATCACACATCTGAAATCTTAATCTAAAGCTAAAAGGCCTCATGTAGGATATCAAAAACTGTAGTTTCAATTTAGCTCATAAGTCATTGTCTGGAACACCGAGGTAGTCATAAAAAGGGTGTATAAATCATGGAATCATAGAAAAGCAAGGTTGGAAGGGTCCTTAAAGTTCATCTCATTCCAACCCCCCTGCCATGGGCAGGGACACCCTCCACTAGACCCACAGGACAGCTGTTGTGATGCACACTATGTGTGGTAAGGAAAAAGAAAGCTAACAACTTCTAAAAATAAAGCACATTTAAATTCAAATTAAATAACATTTCATCTTGAAATGCCATCTCAATTGAGTCAAACAGTTTGGAAACACTGGATTTTCTGTGAATTTCATGACTTATCCCTCTGTTGAGGTCAGAGAGCTGCAGGAAAAGCAGCAAACACAGAAACACAAGTCCTGATGCAGCCTTTCCCAAAGCAGTCACAGCACAAGGAAAGGTGAAATAATTTGTTGTTCTGCCTCTCCTTGCTCTTCAGCAGGATGAACACAACCTCTTAAGCACTGCAAACACAGAAACACAAGTCCCGATCCAGCCTTTCCCAAAGCAGTCACAGCACAAGGAAAGGAGAAATTGTTCTGCCCCTCCTGGCTCTTCAGCAGGGTGAATGCAGCCTCTTAAGCACTGAAAGCCAGGAGCACATGGATGCATGCAACCAAACACTCAGGCACGACCACTCACGTGAGCCTTCCTCTGCTGCCTTGACCAGGCTGGACTTTTTGGGCTCCTTCGGGTTGGCATTGCCGTCCTGGCTGGACACACTGAGAGAGGATCCATCCAGGCTGTTCCTCTCACCGTTGTAGCTCTGGGTGGGACATGTTTTGGAAAATAATGAGGCTGAGTGCTCATGGTGTCCCCTGTTCCCATGTGCCTCCAAGGACATGAGAAGAAATGCCTCTAGTCCCCCAGGTACCTTTTTGGTCAGTGTAGCTTGAATAAATGTGACTCGTATTGTACTGGTGGACTTTCATTTACTTCATTGGTAACCCTGGCAGGCCGTTTTGGATGTGTGTTACATTAAAAGAAAATATAATAGACATAAGGGTCTTGTGAGTTGTGACCTTTTCTGTGCTGCCTGTCTGAAATTGTCTGAGGTTGTCTGAAATTCAGATCAATGGAGCAGTGCCAGAGCTCATAGAATCATAGAAGGAACCTTAAAGGTCATCTTGTACCAAACCCCCATAGGCAGGGACACCTTTGACTATCCCAGGTTGCTCCAAGCCCCATCCAACCTGACTTTGGACACTGCCAGAGATCCAGGGACAGCCACAGCTGCTCTGGGAATCCTCAGGGCCTCCCCACCCTCTCAAGGAACAATTCTTTCCTAATATGAAATCTAAACCCACTCTCTTTCAATCTGAACCCATACCCCTCATGTCCCATCACTCCAGGCCCTTTTAAATTGTCTCTCTCCATTTTTCTTGTCAGCTCTCTTCAGGTACTGGAAGGCTGCAATTGGGTCACCCCAAATCTGCCTCTTCTGCAGGCTGAACAGTCCAAATTCTCTCAGCAGAGCTGCTCCATCCCTCTGATCACCTCCATGGCCTCCTCTGCACTGGCTGCAGCAGCTCCAGGTCCTTGTGCTGTTGTTGCCCAGGGCTGGGGCAGCTCTGCAGGTGGGCTCTCACCTGAGCCCAGGGGCACAGGGGCAGGATCCCCCCTGCCCTGCTGCCCACGCTGGGGCTCAGCCCAGGGCAGGGGGTTCAGGCTGGGGCAGGCCCAGCTCTCACCCACAGCACCCCCAGCTCCTTCTCCCAGGGCTGCTCATTAGGTACAGGTCAAATATCACAAGAGGCAGAGTACTCCAAACCTGAGTGATGTGAAACAGAGGCTGTGTTTGAAGAGTTACTGACAATGCATTTGGTATCACTCTCCAGTAAATGTGAGGCTTTTGTCAAAAAATAGATGTGAGGCTAATGTCGAATAATTATTTGACAGTGTGAGGCACACTGTCAAATAATTAAAAAAAATTTGAGTGATTTGTTTTTCCTCATTATGAATTAATATAAGCAACAGTGTAAGGCTGTCCACAGGCTCTGATAGGGTTGTGTGCTGCAGCTTTATGAAGCAGCATAAGACAACACTCATCCAACGTGGTGTAACTCCTCTTACATCCACTCTGCTGCGTTCAGGATGAGTCCAGGACAATTCCATTGATGATCACTTTAGTGGTAACTGCCACTTGCAGCGTGCTTTGCAAAGTGGACTCCTTAAATAAAATGAACTTATAATCAGCTGCTTTATTATGTCTCACTGTATAGAAGTAAGAGAAGTCTATTAATCTTGTTTGCTAATTTTAATTAGAGCATGTACCTCGAATTCCAATTAGCTGCACTAGGCTGATAAGCAATAGAGAGCGTGCAAGTAGAAAGGACACTTCACTAAAAAAACATTTGGTGCTTTGAGTGGTAGCAAAGAGACCTGGTTTTAGGTCAGGCAGTGGTGGAATGGGGATCTGAACAACACAAACACCCAGTCCAAGTGAGGATGAAGTGAAAGGACCCACCACTCCGGCTGGAGGACTTTGAATAATCACCTGCTTTGTGGGCATGGCAAGGACAGCAGCAGGGAAATGCTGTGTATCAGCAAGGTAGTGAACTCTCCTCTGAAGGGTTCCACTTACACCCCCTGATTTTTCTGCAGAAATTGCAAATTACAGAGCTAGTGATAATGGGCTGAGAGCGGCCTTACTTTCAGCTCTCATCTGAAAACCAGAAATTCATTTTGGATAAGCCAAAAGCCCTCTGAGTCCCTAATGAGCTGCCTTGGACTTCCAGCAGATATTCAAGAATTTTATTTGTATGAGTAACAGTGGAATCTGCTGTGAGCCATAACTGTACCTGTTCATAAAGTGTCCGCTCTATCTTTTTGTCCTCTTTCTTTTTAGAGAGCCAGCGCTCACACAGGAAAACGAACGACTCCTCTGTGGTTTCGTCCAGGATCTCCACTTTTTCCAGAAACCAGTCAGGGCTGAGCATGCTATTGTCATGGCGAATCTTGATCTTGTATATAATGCCAAGGTCCACAGCCTGTATTGTGAACGTGTCCTCCTGCAGGGTGTTCAAGAGCAGTGGATTCTGTTAACAAAACTCTCAACAGATCATCTACTGGAAAAAGGCAAAAAAAAGGGAGGCTACAGAACACATATGTTTAAATTCCATATTGCTGGATGGCATTTGGCTAAAAGCTTTGCAGAAGTCTACTGAGGCATATCTGTAAGCTAAAACTGCTCTTCAGGGAAATGTTTTAAAGCCTGCTTCTGCTAGGAGGGGAGCTGCAAGAAACACCACTTTTACAACCAGTTAGAATATTGAAATCCTGGGAGATTTTTAAGTATACTTCCCTTTCTAATCCAGTTAGATTTGCATGAACAATCCAGATAAGTCAATCCTTGCCACCATTTTATCCAACTGACCCATGGGATTACCACAGAACATCACTTTTGGTGTTACTTTCCCAGATACAGCTGAAGTTTAAGTCCCATCAAATTAAAAACTTTTGTGGTGAATTCCAGCATGTACTGCGTACATGCAAGTCAGTTGCACAGGGACTGTGGGAATCTGCAGCTCACAGCTCAAGCCAGTTTCCATGACCAAGCTCATAATTTGTCCATCAATGACTTCATAGGAACATCTGCCTGTTTGCTGCAGTGCCTGTCAGCTGTAATACCCAGCTGACAATCCATACAAAGCATTTTAAGAGGTAATGAATGTGGTAAATGGAATCAATCAATTCATCCCTCATGGGAAAACTCAGCCTATAAAGGCAGTCATTGACTTGACAGATTGAAGACTGAGAAACGGAAAGTGTCATTAACCCTTCGCATTTGTACCTGTCCTCTTTCAAACTTGTTGAAGTTTGTTTCGGATTTGCTGAGTTTTCTCTCTCCCATGTCCCCCATGTCTCCGTAGATATTTAGGAAGACATTAGCATCAGTCCCAGCACCGTAGATATCCCCAGTGAAAACGCTGATCTTGTAGGTGTGAACTGCAGAAAGAAAGTGAGATAATTTCTGGTCAGATGAAACATTAAGATCCTTTTTAGACACTGAATTTACCTAAGAAAATGTTCCCCAGGTTTCCTGCTCGTCACTGGTAGAGGTATTAAACCCCATGTGGTTTTTCTTTGAGGTTTCCAATCCACAGACTGGAGAATCCCTGGGCTGACATTTGCTGACTTTCCTTTTCTCCAGCTAATCAATGCCTGTATGTTGCTTTGATCACACAGCTCATGGTTAAAAATGCAAAGAATCATTATGGCCATTATGGGATGGGAAGTCGATAGAGGTGAGGGAGCTCAGCACCTTCTCATTCAGAGGCTCCAGGGACACAGGTCTGAGAACAAGCCATTCAGAGCTGTGAATCCTCAATACTCCATCTTCCATAAACAAAGACTAGGAATTCAGATGTGCAATTACTACAGGAGTTAATGGCATGTATCTCTACAAATTCCCCATACAGAGAACAGGTTTCTGGGTCCTTTTGCTGAAAGTATTTAATTAAGGAAGGGCTGGAGCTGTGCTGTTTAAGTACCCTTTCTCTTTAGCTTGCTCAATGATGAGACAATAAAACCTCATCAAGCCTTTAGTAATGTGCTTTACTAAACCTGTTAAATACTCCTATTTTTATTTTGCTACTCTTCTCCCAGTTATATGGGGAAAACAAACAGTTACTGAAAGCATCCTCTCCAGGAAAACAGCGAGGGTCTGTACAAGTCTCTGATTACCCTGGTGGCATATGAGCCATGGAGAATTCCTCCCTGCAAATCCCAGGGCAATGCAAATGAGCAAGAGGCACAAAGTCTTAGTTAGGATTCTGTGTACGTTAACAGTGTTGAAGAAAATTGCTATATTGTCTTTTTCTTCTTTCACAGTAAGACAGACCCTATTCTGCTTTGTCATCCATGAAAGATTTCCATTGATTTCTCTGAGAAATGGAACAGAGTCACCACCTGAGAACATCCACCAGGACTGTGTGCAGTGCTGGATTTTCTGGTTTGCCTCCTCACATATGTCCTACAGAGTTACGGCTCCATATTTGAGGGGCAGCTGCTACTTTAATAATGAAGGAAGCAATGCATATTGTCTAATTAGTCAATGCATCCCTCCTTGGCCTTTGCTTTCTAGTTCTAGAGACCCTGAGGACTAAAACACAGTGTATTATTAAAAAAAGATGATCCTCAAAATATCACGAACTGATTTTCCATCAGTGTCATTTATACTGTGTCACTGCCCAAGATGTATGAGGACTCACAGACCTGCTGGAGATTTAATCCTTGTCCCAGATATTTCATATCTAAAGCAGAAATTCCCAAACTTAGCCCTAGCTCCACACCAGAAGAAACTTTCAGCAATCCAAACATTCTATTCCGTAGATTGTAAAATTTGTTTCAAGGCTTTGCCTTCAGAAGGAAAAGTGAGTCAGGTAGGTTAATTAACAAATGGTAATTGATCCAAGGTAAAGCAACAGAAATCAACAAGTTAAGGAAAATGTCATGCAGGCACCCAGATATCATAGAATCGTTGAATCATCAAATTGTTTGGGTTGGAAGAGACCTTTAAAGGCCAACCTTGTCCAACCCACCTGCCATGGGTAGTGACATCCTCCACAGGGAACAAGCCTGGTTTATCAGAGCCTCCATCAACCTGAGCTCAAATGTTTCCAGGAATGGGTCATTCATTCACCACTACTCTGAGCCACCATTGCCAGAGTTTTACCACTTAGTTATTTATTTTAAAATTGTCTTTGCCTCTGCAGGAAAAGAAATTTCCCATAAGCTATCAGGAAGGAGGACACCAGTCTTCCTTCCAGCAAGGTACCTCTTCCCTTGGCAAGGGAAAACAATCCACATTAATTCCACCCTGACAGTGTTCTACAGCAAATGCAAGTCAGACTCTGAAAGAAAAGAAGCAGTGACAGAACTTATTTTCTCAGTTGAACCATCTTGTTTCCAGATGCAAGAGCCAAGAATGAAAATGGCAGCTGAATTCCTTTTGCTCTGCTCAGGATGAGGAAGTTCGTGACCTCTCTCAAGGACATAATGAGCTCTGGGTGAGAAAAGGAGATTCTTTTCTAGAGGAAAAAGAGGTACAAGCAGCTGGCCATACGAAGAAGCAATGACTTAGGGGTGAAATTTCAGTTCTTTTTCATTTGCTTCAGCTACCAGCAATGCCAAACCCTGAATGTCACCACTTTGTAAGATAAACTCGGAGCTGAGCAAAATTTTTTTCTCCTTCTGGGAGGCACTTTAATGAGGTGAAGGTGGCTGCAATGACCCAGGTTTTAAAGGTTATGGATGTGTACCTGAAGGGCAGCAGGCAAAACAACTTTGGGAGGAAAGAGGAGCATTAATTAGACTCATAGGATGGGAAAGGAAGGGGCAGAGTGCGCAGGACAGGGGAAGTTGGGCAAAGGAGTGAAGAGAGGTTAACGCAGCCTGGAAGACAAGATGTAAGAATTTTGTTAGGCATCAGAGGAGACATGGACACTGTGGGTGTGGAAGGGTGTCTGTGAGAGGTTCTTAAAAGCCCCAGAGGAAAATAATGACGTTGTTGCACAGAAGAGCTCCAGGTGTGAGAGAGGCAGAGAACAGGAAGGGAAAGAGAAGTGAACAGTGGTGCCAGCATGGCACTGAACCACACATCCAAATTTTTTCCTGCAAAAAAAATCAGACAAATCACCCCTACCTACTCCTAGGATTATATTACCTTCTAAAGGTTCTTCAACTTCTTCCTCTATCTGCTTGAGTGTCCCATCCTTCATGAGTTTTTCAGTAAAAATATCAGATGGCACCAGTTCTCTGACAGTCTCACCATCATCTTCAGACTTTGCAAGCCATCTTTCACATGGAAATGTGACAGTTTCCGAGCCCTGGAGTAAACATGACAGAGGAAATCTCTTCAAAACAACATGAACACACGTTAGCATTTCCCTTTGAAAACACTCTGACATGCAGGCAAGGACCTTCAACTCATGTATGTGCGTGTGTGCGTGTGTGTAGAGGCAGACCTAAAATAGTGCACAGAAATGTATTTCCTCCAGAAAGAGGACATCTGAGGGCTCTCAGAAGAAGCACTGAGCATCCAGCAGAAAACAGGATTCCCAGTGGGTGTGTGAGAGTGGCTGCATAATCCAGCAGATCTCTGCCCTTCCCAGTATTAAAACTTGTAAATTCCTAACCAGGACTGCACCATTCCTGCTGAAGCTGTGCTTTACTAAGACCAATTCCTTTTCAACCCTTATTCAGGCAGCATTTTCTTTGAAGCCAGTTGGGCTTTTTTTTTTTTTTTTCCTGAGCTTAATACTTCATGATTTCGCCTATAATTCGGTGACTCAAGCTGGGTTCCAGGCAATTCCCATACATGCAATAAGAGGAGAAAAATAATGATTTAATTTTTGATCTTTTGTTTTGACTTCACTTTGGTGGAAACAAATATGATTTATATCATCAAACAGACAAAAACAATAGAACATGTGCTTTCCACTTGGTAAACAAAATTAATCCCAGACTATTCATTAAGAACAGACTCCCATAAGGCCTCCAAGATGGTAAGATGCAGGCAGCTTTTCTGCTGGGCACCCCAGGCTATGACTCCAAGAAGAGAGGAGCATGAGCCACCATGCAAGACACAGAGGCCACAAGTCTGAACAGCAGAAATACAATAAGGAAGTTAGTTTTAATCTCACAGTAAATAAATACAGAAAAAAGGCCCTTTCTTTACTGACAAGCTCATAATTTATCTCTTGCCCTTCACAGGGACTTTCTGCTCTTTCCAGCACACTGTGTGGCATCACTTTCACATATAACATACCAGTGGAGGTTAACAGAATCCCAGAGGGTTTTTTTGGGCTGGGGGGGACCTTAAAGATCATCTGGTTCCAAGACCCCTGCCATGAGCAGGGACACATTCCACTATCCCTGGGTGCTCCAAGTCCTGTCCAGCCTGTCCTTGGACATTCCCAGGGATCCAGGGGCAGCCTCAGCTTCTCTGAGAAACCTGGGCCTCCCCACCTTCACAGTCAAGAATTTCTTTCTTATATCTAATACCCTGCCCTCTGTCAGTCTGAAGCCATTTTCCCTTATCCTGTCCCTCCATCCCTTGTCCGAAATCCCTCTCCAGCTCTCTTGTAGACACTCCTTATGAATAATTTCCACCTTAATTACCCTGCTGTGATTACTTACCAAGCCAATACAGGGCCCTTTCTTCACTACTCTTTCTATTTAAATATTAAATATTAATACACGGCAAAGGAAGGGAATAGATCTCACTGTAGCAGTCCTGAACATTGTTGTGACTGTGCGCTACAGCCTGGAACTGCAGATCCTGCCCTCCCTGACACCATCACTGGGGAGGAACGGCTTGTGCACCCAGGAGCAGATGAGCACTCGGATCCCAGCCTGCCTGGAATGAACAGGTCACAGTGTCACCACGCCAGGGAAGCTGCTCTGTGGGAGCAGAGCCCCTCCAAGGGGCTTGCGTGCACGTTTTTGTCTGCAGCAGAACCACACTTGGAGTGCACACAGCCCAAATCTTCTGCTGCTAATGAAAGCCCATTTCTCGCCCCCTCCGCCGCTCCCCGCAGCGCTGCAGTTTAACCCCAGACAGAGATGTTTAACTCCAGGAGGAGGTTTTGGAGCGCGGCATACAAAATGGTGTCAAGGAAAACCGGCAGCACTTCAGGTGATTTCACATCTTTTACTTTCAAGTGTTATTTGTGCTACACAAGCAGAATGCAGCACCTAATAATTCCTGCCTCCTCGTTTCTGCACTGGCTGTCTGACCACTTAACCTGTATTATCTCACTGTACGCCGGGCTGATGAACAGTGCTTATCTCCACACCTGCAGGCTGGGAAGAGAGGGCTTTCCAGAACGATGCTTCAGTGCTGAAACTCTCTCCTCCTGATAGAGATCCCACTTCAGTCACATTTCCCACTGAAGCTTTCAACAGCTCCTGAACATTCATACTGCTGGCTGTATGGGCCATTCATGCAAACGCTGTTTATTTGGCAACAAGATATCTAGGGACTGGAGTGACAGCACAGTGGGGCATAATGTACACTTAATGCAAGAGTTAATTGTCTCATTATTGATAATCACCACGCCATTGCCACGGTTTTCATTGGGGATTCCCTGTTAGTGATTGTATTAATATTTAAGTGATGTAAAGTGCCCTGGTTTATATCACCAACAGTAAAATCCTCTTGCAGCCCTGAACAGAATTTGTTAGAGTCCGAGTCTGGGCCTAAGCTAGAAGCAGGGTATGATACTGTGCTAAAAGTCAGTGCTTTTCCCCTTCTCCAAGTTGTAACAAATGAAATATAATTATCAAACATAATTGGCATGCCAAGACGGTTTTTTCAGCACGCAACAATCCTAGTTTCCTACCCAAGTGCTTTCAATTTAATCTGAAAAGTTACTGACCTCATTTTTTCTTTTGCAGCTCTACAGATACATCTAGACTCATCTTAGCAGTCTAATCAGGTAGCAGAGCTTTTAGAAGCACTGGCAGCATATTGCTATCCTGTGGCAGGTCATAATATCCTGCGGCTGATCAGCGGCATCATGCAGCGCTCTGCTTTCTTCTTTTTTTTCCCATGCCATAATCAAAAGATCAGCAGAATTGTAAATCTCTCCATTCCCAAGGGCTTTCCTCCCTTCCTCCCCCCGTCAGGTTCCTCCCCACCTGCCCTTCAAAGCTGCTGCAGTGACTGAGGAGGGGGTGCAGCCCCGGGACCCCCTCTTGGCAAGCTGAGGAGCACCCAAGACAGAGCTCTCAGGCACTTCCCAAAGTGCTCAGTTTAAGGCCAGTGCAGAAAGAGGCAGCCCAGGAATCTCTTTTCACCTGGTTTCCACCCATTTGGGCACCCCTCTCTTCATCTTCTCCAGCTTGTGACCAACAACATCTCTGAAAACACTGTATAGCTGTTCATTAACCTAAGGAAGCTAGGCAAGGGTTAGGCGATACACTGAGAGTCTGATCATGACAGATTGTCAAAAATGTGGTAAAGAGGAGCAGTCTGAGGGTATTGGCTTGTGAAGAAGCTTGATCAGGAGGATGGAAATGGGAGAAGAAGAGGGATCTTCTCACTCTGCACAACTCCTTGACAGGAGGTTGGAGCCAGGTGGAGACTGGGCTCTGCTCCTGGGGAACAAGGGACAACAGGAGAGGAAACAGCCCCAGGGTGCACCAGGGAAGATTTACACTGGATATTGGGAAAAATTTATTCCCAGAAAGGGTTGTGTCCAGTACAGAAGTCCCCATTCCTGGAGGGATTTAAAAGCTGTGTGGCACTTGGGTACATGTGTCAGTGGTGGCATTGGCTGTGCTGGGGAATGGTTGGACTCAATGGTCTTGGAGTTCTTTTTCAACCTGAACAATTCCAGAAACAATTCTGTGGTGAGGAGGGCTCCAGGAAGACCTGTGAGTTGATTGTGTAGCAAAGAGAATAAAACATATCCTGCAAATTTTGAAGGAGGAAACAAGATGAGAAGTGGGATCACCATGACTGAACAAGCTCTTTTAGATCTTGGCATTAGAAGTCACCTGAGGAGGGGGCAGAACTGAGGGGAGATAAAAGCTGACATCCCTTTGGAATAAGGGGAAAGAGTCCAGGTCTTCTGCAATGCAGCTACTGCTCCAATTCTGAGCTGGCCCTGAGAGGTGGTTTTCTTTTGAACTTCCCCAGAGCCAGATTCATCCTTATTGCAACAGCCAGCATCTGAAAGCACGGCTGAGGGACACTTTCTTACCTGGACAGGACCAAGGTGACCAATCTGACTGTACTGTGTCAGTCTTGTTCACATGAACAGCAGAAAATCCTATCATCTAACTTGATTTTTTAGCATGATTCAGGGATTTGCACTGAGAGGCATTTTGCTTGCCTTAATTCTACTGGCTCCTTGATTAAGGGACTGACAAAATTGTTTCTTGTCCGTGTTTGGCAACAATACTTTTTTATTTTAAAATAGTACACCCACTTTCCACTCCCTTCCCTGTGATCCCTCAAAACAGAAGTACACATGAAAACACAGAGCCTCAAAAAAAGTAATTATTCCAGAGCCTTATCATCAACATTTGAAGAACAAAACATGATAACACGCATTTGTTGTCCCCAGATCCCCAGGATCCAGCAAGTTTAGTGCGCACTGCTCTTCAGGGAGCCGTTTTTCACTGTTAATCACACTTTGTACACAGGAGATGCAATCTGGGAGAGGGAAGTGGTGGCTCCTGGGGGATGTGCAGGGATTTCAGAGCTTACCTTCCCGTTTGGCAGCAGCCTCCGGATCGTCACACGGTCCAAGTGCCACCCCGAGTTCAGCCCACTGCCGTTGTGTCCGATGCGAATCTTTTCAATAATGTCACCAACGTCCTCCAGCTGCAGAGACACAAACAAACAAACACACAAACAAACACACAAACAAACACACAAACAAACAAACAAACAAACAAACAAACAAACTAACTAACTAACTAACTAACTAACTAACTAACTAACTAACTAACTAGCACCAAAACTGTCGGAACCCAGGACATCCCTCTGACTGCTCGAGACCCTGGCAGAGGGCTCAGAGACCTTGGCACGGAGTCAAAAACACCTGTGCCTTCAATCTTAGGCCATGGAGAAAATTACCAACTTTTTGTGAAGATTTATAAGCCACAAGGGTTTGAGTAGAATGACAGTGAATTTATCATAGGATGAAAATGTAGAATTTTGGGGTTTTTAGAATGGGGGTTCAAGAGGCAAGGTGGAGGAATCTGGGCATGTCCTGTCTTTGTTCTTCTTCTTCTTCTTCTTGTTCTCCACCTTCTGCTGTGATGGTGGCACTTCTGGATTGGTTTAGGATAGAGACAGACTGTCTAACAGAGGTGATAAGTGTTGGGAGATTATTGTAAATAAAGTACACATAGTTTTTAGTATAAAAAGCTGTCACCACCCCAAGGGCAGGGACTGTGCCACAACCCGACCTGCCAGACAGACCTCAGCACGTCAGAAAGAGAATGTGTTAGATAAGAGCAAATAAACAACCTTGAGAACCAGGGCTGAGGGGCTGGGAAAAAGGACTCTTTAATACCTCAGGAGCCATTTCAGCAACACAACAAACCTGAGACAAAACCAAACAAGCAGAACCCCAAAAAATTTTTAAAAAGGGGAATATTGCAGTGTGAACCACTGGTGGCTTTTCAGACACCACTTCTCTCATATATTTCCAGGCTGTTTGAAGTCCCAGGGGAGAAAATGTTAGTGCTGATATACTGTAGAATTATAAAATAAAATTCTAGAATAGGTTTGGTTCAAAGGGACCATAAAGATCAGTCAGTTCCACCCTCCTGCCATGGGCAGGGACACCTTCCCTTGGACCAGGGGGTTCCCACCCTATCTTTGAACACTTCCAGGGATGGAGCAACCACAGCTTCTCTGGAAAACCTGGGCCAGGGCTTCATCAACCTCATAGGGCAGAATTCCTTCCCAATATCCCATCTAACACTGCCCTCTGTCAGTTTAATATCATTGCCCCTTGTTCTGTTACTATCTGCCTAAATAAAAAGTCCCTCACCCTTTTTTTTTAATCCCCTTCAGGCCCTGGCAGGGGCTCTGAGGTGTCCCTGGAGCCTTCTCTTGTGCAGCTGAGCAGCCCCAGCTGTGCCAGGCTGGCTCCAGAGCAGAGGGGCTCCAGCCCTGGCAGCATCTCCGTGGCCTCCCGTGGACTTATGCCCTAATTTGCATTTTGCCTTAATGTTTTCCCTGGACTTCTGCTCCAAAAGGGAGAGAACTTTGCTCTGCACAAATTACCCACCATATGAGAAAGGTCTGGTTGCACAGCAGCAATCCTTCATCTCAGGCTTCTCTGCATGAGTGGAAATGAAGGCAATTGCTTGGAAATTGTCCCTGTACTTGGCACTGGTGAGGCAGCACCTCGAGTGCTGCGTCCAGTTCTGGATCCCTCAATTCAACAAGGACACTGGGGGGCTGGAGCGTGTCCAGGGCAGGGAACAGAGCTGGGAAGGGGCTGGAGCCCCAGGAGGGGCTGAGGGAGCTGGGAAGGGGCTGAGCCTGGAGCAAAGGAGGCTCAGGGGGGCCCTTGTGGCTCTGCACAGCTCCTGACAGGAGGGGACAGCTGGGGGGGTCGGGCTGTGCTCCCAGGGAACAGGGACAGGAGGAGGACACAGCCCTGGGCTGTGGGGAGGTTTAGTTTGGACATTAGGAAGAAATTCTTCACAAAAAAGGATTATGAGACATTGAAATGGGCTGCCCAGGGTGGTGGTACAGCCACTGTCCCTGAAGGTATTAAAGGAATGAGGGGATGTGGCCCTCAGTGCTCTGGTCTGGTGATCAGTCACAGGCCAGACCTGATGATCTCAGAAGTCTTTTCCAGCCTAATTGATTCTGTGATTCTACGAAACTGCAGTGCAGCTGCATCTTAAACTGCTCTTTTAAAATCAGTTTTTTAAACACTTTTGTGCACTCTCTTAATACTGGAAGAATAACTTTGAGGTTAAAGTACTATACAAACAGCCTGGCATTTTATATTATCTCTTCTCTTCTGCCACAGAATCCCAATGCCATTCTGAGAAAGCCAACAGGATGATTATCTTAGGAAGTTGCTACAGGATTTTTGTGCCTCACCTTATTAATTGAGTAATTTGTTACTAGTCCGTTACTTTCAACTCACTTCCCTTTCAAAGGCTTGAGCAGAAAAAAATGAAATTTGCTCCTAAGTATTAGCTTTTGTTTATTCCAGTGCAAACTTTTGTGTAGCTGGCCTTCAAACACCCAAGGCTGGCTTCAAACCTTTGCATGTGGAACCCTGAGCTGTCCTTCTGCCCTCCTCAGAGTCTGATTTTCTTGGATAGAAAATGGACCATATCCATTTGCATCACTGGACACTGCTCCCTTCTCTCCCCAGCCATACAGAAGTAATGACAGCAGTAGTTTTACAAGGTTCCATAGGTCAGTAGGTCTGCACTACCCAAGGAATCCACACTCTGACAAAACTGGCTTTGACTCCAGCAGCCCTGCTCTGACTTTAGACAGCATAAGACTCACTACAAAATAATTAAACTATCCAAATTAATTTCTAAAACTCACACACATGCACACAAGAATGCATTAGGGAGAAATTATTTTGCCTCTTTTGTCCTGTCCAAATACTCATCTTTCACTGAGACTTTTAATCAATAGGTAGCAATAAAATGATGCTTGAGCAGTCAAGATCCATGTTAAAGAAGAAGGGGGCTTTACCCTGCTCTAGGCATCTCCAGCAAATCATCACTTGGAAGCACAGCTAAGAGCAGTCTCTAATCTTTCGTGCCTCTTTTGCAAAATACAAAATGATAGAGGGAGGTAAAACCACAAAGCAAACAGACAATTCCCAGTTTGTGTTTTCTGAAACCCCCCAAATTGTTTTCAAGGTCTGTTGAACTCCAAATTATGGCCCTACACAAGCAGGTGAAAGAAAAATATATTTTACTTTGTTCCCATCTCCTGCAGAAAGAGGAACTGGTGAAGTGAGAATGAAGTTTGGGGACAGGTTAATATGATGTTATAAATCGGTAGAACACACTGCATTTTCCCTCACTTAATCTAAGAAAAGTACTGATGTTTCAGATTCCACTAAAATGGAAATAAATCTTATGTAATAAAGACTTAAACAGAACATTCGGTTTAAGATTTATACCTGTGGATTAATGCAACCTCTACTATGAAAAATTGTGTGGAAACTCCACCGAAATAAGTCTTATTCTTTGTTTTAAAGGAATCACACTGGGGATTTATTTTATGATTCATGACATGCAACAACAATGTGGGCTGCAAGTATTTTAAGAATTGGTTTAAAATTTCCCTTC
The DNA here is from genome assembly GCA_024865655.1 of Emberiza elegans. Lineage (NCBI taxonomy): Eukaryota > Metazoa > Chordata > Aves > Passeriformes > Fringillidae > Emberiza > Emberiza elegans. The sequence goes on along the minus strand of JALJVW010003588.1, from coordinate 2,026,388 downwards.
AATTACAAAAACAAACCAGACTCAAAACAGAGAGAAGATGTAAGAGCCTCTGTGAAGTCAGTGTTGGTGCTGTAGCCAGGAAAAAGGGAAGGGAAGGGGAAGGGAAGGGGAAGGGGAAGGGGAAGGGGAAGGGGAAGGGGAAGGGGAAGGGGAAGGGAAGGGAAGGGAAGGGGAAGGGAAGGGGAAGGGGAAGGGGAAGGGGAAGGGGAAGGGAGCAGCATCACCAGGATAAGCCAGAGCAGGTCTGCCTGTATATTTTGCCTCTTACAAATTCTCAGCAATAGGAATATACTGTGAGTAGGAATTGCTTAACACTGTGGATGTAAATGAGCTCACTCTTTGATGTGCACTGGTTTACTATTTGCATACAGTTGTGCAAACACTTCAGGAAATACTTGGTAAGATCTTTCAAAAAGTTAGCCTGGGTATTCAAAAATCCCATTGTCTAAGAAATGGTTTCTCTGCCTGAGAATACAGAAGAAAAAGCATTATGCTTCCAAGTATTGCAAACTGCAAGAGAATCACAGAATCACAGAACTCCCTGAGCTGGAAGGGACCCACAAGGATCAGAGCTCAGCTCCTGGCCCTGCACAGACACCCCAGCAATCCCACCCTGGGCATCCCTGGGAGCATTGACCCAACTCTCCTGGAGCTCTGGCAGCCTCGGGGCTGTGTCCATTCCCTGGGGAGCCTGGGCAGGGCCAGCACCCTCTGAGGGAAGAGCCTTTCCCCTGATACCCAACCCAAACTTCCCCTTCATGCTGTTTCCTCAAGTCCTGTCTGCCCGCAAGAGTGCAGGGATCAGTGTCTGCCCCTCCTCTTCCCCTCATGAGGATGTTGGAATTGTGGTGGAGCCTCCCCTCAGTCTCCTCTTCTCCAGCTGAGCAGACCCAGTGCCCTCAGCTGCTCCTCACACCTTCCCCTCAAGGCCCATCACCACCCCTGTGGCTTTCTTTGGATGCTCTCCAACAGTTTAATGACTTTTTTATGCTGTGGCACGCAAAAGTGCCCTCAGCACTCGAGGTGAGGCTGCCCCAGCCCAGAGCAGAGCAGCAGTGGCTGAGCTGGGTGAGACCAGTGAGGAGCAGAGCAGCGGTGACACATCCTGGTCAGGATTTCCACTCCCACTGTCATTTTGGAAACGACCTCTGGCCCTTCCCCAGCCTGGAAACTCATCCTTGGTGCCAATGGAGGTGAGGAGGAGGGAGGGGCAGGGGCTGACATGACCTTCCTCATTTGGTAAAGGATCACCTACATTTTGTGACCTCCCACATCTTTCCAAGGCTCATCTCAGGGATTATTAAAGCACTTTCTGTTGACTAAATAAATTCAATGGTTTTACAGCACAAGAATAAAGAGGACTGAGGGTGTCTATTCCTGACCACTGCATGTTCCCCAATGCTCCCCATGCTTCAGTCTTACCTCCACGATGAACTGATTCACTGAATTCCTTTCAAAATACATCCTTTGCTCTCTCTTGTTGAGGCACAGGGATTTTTGCTGAGTGCAAATCCCATCACTTCCATAAAGAACAATGAAGACATCTGCATCCGTGCCAGCTCCAAAAATATCACTGGTGTACACTGTGATCTCGTAAGGAACAACTGGTTTAGGAAATGACAGAAAACAGAAACAAGCCAAAAGGAGTTAGGAGCCAGCATAGCAATGCCCCTAAGGAAAAAAATTAGTGAAACAAAAAATGAGTTATAAACCATAACAGTGAAAGAAGAGAGGGTAGCAATCACTTGTGGTCAGTTAAATTATCAAGTTGGTCAGCCCTATGAGAATCGAAAGGAATTTATTTTCTTGAAGAATTTCCTTTTCTTAATAAAGAAAATTGACCTTGATATGAGTTGATGTAATGGGTTTTTAGGTTAATAATATGACATTCAGTATACTTGCTATCCAAAGTTACTGGAACAAGATTTATTTCAACAGCTCAAGAGTTAAAGCAAAACAGGAATTTGCAAATTTTTGAGCATTTAAGAAGATGGATGAAGTTAAGACAACTGGAGGCAGTGAAAAATATTCAAGATAGTCTTATTGATAGAAAAAGTCCTAATATTTCCATTACTAAGCACATGACAAAAATCCATCACAAGGAAGTTAATAATTCCACTGTTTCATTTTTCACTTGGTACCACCTCCCCTGAAACACTGAGGCAAACAGGTTAAATTACAACTCAGAACCACAGTGAATGCAGAACAGTAATGTTCAAGACCTTAAATACTCCCCTATTCTTTTCCTGTGGTTTCTCCAGAACGTCCCATGACCCCAGCATGTGCTGCCTCCTTTTGTTCTATTCTATCTTCTCAGCTTCTCAGTCCTGAGTCCTGCTCGAGTATGACTCAGACTTGCTCAGGAATGAGGCTGACCCAGGAATATGGGAACAGGGGCTCTGCTCCTGGCTCTGCTGTGGACCTGCTGAATATATCCTCAGTTTTCAAGGTGAGATGGTGTTCAGCTCACAGAGTAAGAAACACAGGTTTAGATGGCTGCTCCTCAGACAAGTGTGTGCGTCTCCAGATGTAAGCAATAAAGTCAATAAAGTGCGGAAACAATCAAGGAATGAACGCACTTTCCTTGGGATTAGCTGGATCACTCCCCAAATCCATGACCAAATAACCATGATGGCAATTCAGACACTCCACTGTCACGAACACATGTGATGTCAGGTGTGCCAAACTGTATCCTGTGCCAAACTGTGTCCTGTCCCAAACTCCTTTAAATCCTTTCTGAAATCAAAACACCAGGTAAGGCTTGGGCATCACTGAACAGCTCTGCAGGGAACTCTCCTGCCCCAGGAAGAGGCTTTCCCTCAGTCCCACTACCCACAGACACAGCCTTCAACACCAGGATTCTGCCAGGGCCACGATATGCTACTGGCCATCCCTCTCCCATGCATCCCTAAAAAACTTCCATCCTTTCCCATCCCTCACTACAATCTTGTCAGCTGCTTGTCATTCTCACCCTCCTACTCTGCCACATCTTCAGTAGTTTTTGATCTTTACATTACAGCAGCTTGCACTGTGTTTCAGACTCAGCATCTCTGTTAGGGTAGGGAGAAGTCTCTCAGCACCACCTCTATTACTGTTGGAGTAACTCTGATTATCCATATAAGACACTAATCATCCATTAAAAGCTCAGGCTCTCTAAGTACAGCTCTCAGGAGGCCAGAGATGAAGAAGTTTTCTTCTACAGAGAGTCAGCCTGGAGATACTCAATATTCTTCCTGCCCAACCCAGTGAAATCTTCTCTGCTGTGCTGCAAGTAAACTGGAATAGCTTCTCCAGAATGTAAGAAGAGGGGGGGAAAAATCCTGCATACCAAAAATCACACACTATGCATTATGAATTAAAAATTATCCTCTCTGCTGAAGGCTGTAGCACTTGCTCTTGTTGCTTGAATATTAACATCAGCTTAGAACTGAATCAGCAAAGCAGCGCCCTAACAAGGTCACCAACAGCACAACTTTCAGCTGTCAGATGCCCAATTCATTTACATGGCACTTTTAAAGCTGTATCCCCACAGGGATGATTTTAATTGGACTGTGGATGACATGTTTTCATCGTGAAACAATTCTGGCACGAGTCATCATAAAACAAATCAAGCCAGTTTAGTTACCTCTGGCAAACTGAAACCCACAGGTTAATTGCTAGGAAACCAGAATGTAGTAAACAGCACAGTGGGGATGGTTCAAATGGTGAAAAAGACTAAGCTGACAGCGGGCCTGGTGCAAAGTGTTTGCCAGAGAGGCCTGACTGCTTCCAAAGGCTGGATGTGGCCTGCTGACAAAAATCAGGATAACACGAACTATGTGCTCAAAGGCACAGCATGCCAGAAGCTCCTACATCATTAAAATATTCAGCATTAATAAATTATATAGTCAACATCTGCATCAAAATATATATTGATTGGGATAACATGGAAAAAACAGACGAGATGCATGTATTGAGTCTCTCCCTATTGAGTATGCATGTATAGGGTTACAGTCACTCCTATAAAAGGTATCACTTCATCTATTAATCAATTTATTTTTTCAGACACAAAGACATGGAATACTGCATCCAGCTCTGGGGCTCCCAGCTCAAAGAGGACCTGGAGCTGCTGGAGGGAGTCCAGAGGAGGCCATGGAGATTCTCCAAGAGCTTGAGCTGCTCTGGAGCCAGCCTGGCACAGCTGGGGCTGCTCAGCTGCACAGGAGAAGGCTCCAGGGACACCTCAGAGCCCCTGCCAGGGCCTGCAGGGGCTCCAGGAGAGCTGCCCAGGGACTGGGGACAAGGCCTGCAGGGACAGCAGCCAGGGAATGGCTCCCAGGGCCAGAGGGCAGGCACAGATTTTGGGCTATTGGCAATTAGGAATTGCTGGCTGGGAGGGTGGGCAGGCCCTGGCCCAGGGTGCCCAGAGCAGCTGTGGCTGCCCCTGGATCCCTGGCAGTGCCCAAGGCCAGGATGGATGGGGCTTGGAGCAGCCTGGGACAGTGGGAGGTGTCCCTGACCATGGCAGGGGGTGGCACTGGACGATCTTTAAGGTCCCTTTCAATTCTGTGAATTTACTTTGTCTTCCATTTGACTGACAAAAGTGCAGAAGGGAGCAAATGGAATCCTTTCTTCTGCTCCAGAGAGTTTGGATAAAGAAGGTGAGACATGAGAAATAAAAATACCTTGATCAAAGAATAAGTGAAGCACAAAAACATGACAATGGCAGATCCTCAGAGAAGAAATTATTTCAGCTTACAGGTTGCAGGGTACAGGGATCTGAACATAGGAGGGACCTTCAACATGAACCTCTGTCTTCATAATAAAAAAGAAGAAGACAAAACATATGATGGCCTTCCCTGTGTTTATTCCTACGACTACTTGTGAAAAAGGAAACTGAGGCAGAGAAAGGGAGTTTGGGCAGCTCTAAATTTTGATATCTAAATAAAGAACTGCAGGCATTAAGGCTTTTGATACCTCCAGTGCATACACTGGGGATGAGAATGGAAACAGCCTAGTGTGAAATTTTTTAGCTCTTCTTATGAATGACCAGGGAAGGACCTGTCAGGAAATCAACTCCCAGGTGTCAGACCTCATCCCTCATCGTTGTGGCATCCAACCCAATGTAAGGAAAAGTGCCCTGACGGTGAGCAAAATTCATCAACCACTTGAAATGAAGCAGATCAGAGAGGGACAAGTCAAATACAGTCCCAGGGCTGTACTCTGCACACTGTCAAAATGCTTAAGAAAGGGGAGCAATGAGAAGGGAGAGGGCTAAAAAGTAAGCAAAATATTTCATTTATTTCAAGAAAACCATGTTATCTGACACTCAGTATTCTGCAAAAAGAAAAAGAAGTTTCAACAACTGAAGAGTTTGAGTTGCCATAGCAGACTCCAGCTCATACTCAGAAGGAGCTGAGTAGGGGAAATGTTTACCCAAAACATTAATTTGGAGGGGAGTGAAGAGTAAGGCAAAATTGGAGAACACTAAAAAAAAAGCAGACTGGTGCAACACTTTTAGAAAAGCACCACACTAAAGAAACTCTGGAAGAGGGTCTTTCAGCAAGAGAGGGGTGTGCAATGCCAAAGGCACTGGAAGAACTAAGGCTTGGAAGCAAGACCAGAGTGTCTGCTTTGGCACCAGAAATAGCAATATTAGAATGGAGCAAGATCAAAGAGAAATTGGAGACAAGAAAGACAGCTTGGAATGAGCAGAGGACTTGGAAGGGATGGGGAAATAGGAAGAAAAAGACAATCATCCACATCCACATGACTTCTAATGATTCTCTGATTTGGCAAATGCAGTAAATGTTAATCCAGAGTACCCAGTGGAACCCTCTTGTAGTAATTTGAATAGCTGGCATGAGATCTACTTTTAAATTTCCCAAAGCCAGTTCAAGGCAGAGGTGAAACATATAAAACTGCATGAGATAGTGAGATTTTTATCTTCTGTAATGACGGGTGTATCCTGGGGAAATGGCATTCTGCTCACATGGGATGTACTCTATTGTCTGCAGTTCTGCAGGGAAGATGATTCTCTCAACGGCTCCATCATCCTCGGATTTATCCAGCCAGCGGCCGCAGGGAAACTTGAGGCACTGTCCCAGGGATGGGGCATCAATCTCCACCCATTCCAGAAACCAGCCAGTTGAATTACCTGTGGTGCAAAGATAACAGTGAATAACCCACCAAGCCTTTGCAGACAACAGCAAATGAATCACTGCTTGCCAGGCCTCAGAGAAATAAATCTTTCTGTCTTTTGCCAAAGGGAATGTAGAATATATGGCTTAAAGATCATTGGATGCAATTGCCCAGGATTGAGGTAAAATGCTTCACATTTCTGTAAGTGTCAGGCTAAAGATGTGCATGTGGAAATGCTAATTACTGCATCACTTTTTTTATCAATTGGCCTCTGTAATAATAAAGAGCAGCTATCAATAAACCTGTATTTATTGACCCATAGGGGAAGAGATCCATGCATAGCTCCACTGCTTCCCTTGTTTGTAGCAGATACACAGAATTCTGTCTAAAAAGCAGCCAAGAGCTGCCGATCAAAATACCACCAAAAACTTGATAAAGGAGTGAAACATGCCTATGGGTCCCATGCAAAAAAAAAAAAAAAGAAAAAAAAGGTGTATGGTGGTACCTGTGAAATCGCTCTAAAGATGTGGCTGTAAAACTATAAAGACTCTTGCAGAGGGAGAGGATGCAAAGCTACCTGCAAGTTGGCACCACTAAGCTCCTAATGTCACATGGGAATGGAATCAGCAGCAAAGATAGTAGCAGCAGCAGCCAAAGTGACAGCAAGGATCTGTCACCAAAAGGTAAATTACGTTTGGGGTCTTGGAGGCAGGTTATTTTATACAGCAACGCACTCTGTGCACTAGAAACACTGCATTACAGAGCAGATTATCTTACCTTTATTGTCATGGCCTATCTTGATTTTTTTCAGGTCTCCAATGTCCACAGACTCCACTGTAAACTCATCTACCTTCCCACGCTCGAATTTGTTCTTGTTAAACTTTGAGGCCTTTAGGCTGACTATCCCTGTTGTGGCAATGCAAAAGGACATTGTTCAGCATGTGAAACAAATCCTCTGGGAATGTCAACAGTGGGACGAGGGCAGGGGCTAAAATGCAAAAATTGGCTTTTCATCTCAAGATCTGAGCTTTGTCCCTCCCTCTGAGCCCAAGTCTGTATCAACACCCAAAATATACAGAATTCCTCCCTTGAATGATCCTCTGGCAGCACAACAGGGACGATGTTGTCGTGCTGTGCTCGCAGCTAAAGAAATCAGTGCTACCCATCAGTTCCCTGTCACTCTCACAGGCATCCCAGCCACTGCACACACAGCTCAGCTGCTTCCAAGAGGATTTGCTCATCAGCTGATTAAATACTTCTGGGCCACTCAAAGAGGCAGAGGAGGGTTCGGTTTCAGGAGCATGCTGATTCATTGCTGAGGAAAGCAAATCATCCAGTGCATTCACTGCTCAATAATGTAGTCCCAGTCAACTGTGCTGTTTCTATAATTGAAATTAAAACCTTTAGACCAGCAGCTGGTGCAAATCAGCATCGCAAAGCTTGGCAGTGATTTACAGCAGCTGGTGCTGTGCTCCAAGTTACCACGACGTGTGCACTGACTGCGAGAACACAAAGTCGCACTAAAAGGAATGAGAAACAGGTATTGGGGAAATGAAAAGAAACCATGACCTGTCTTTTCTGGTGTCAGACAGGGAGCTGCTTTCCATCATTTGAAGTCATACCTGTATCATCTTTACTTCCATAGAGTATGATGAAAACATTGGCATCTGTCCCAGCATTCTTCTTGTCCCCTGTTTTCACTTTCACTGAGTATGTTGTGGATTTAGCTGCCAGATAAAACATCTTAATTTAAGAGTGTGACGTCCAACCAGGGGTTAACTCTACTCTTCCTTGCATAAATGCGTGCTTGGTTTGAGTTTTGTTTTGACTGAGCACAGCCATGCTGTAATCTCTAATTCCTGTCCTATGCTCTGGAAGCCCTTGGGGTGAGCAGGGTCGTCTGGTTCCAGAATCTTCTACTGCTCCAGTCACTCAGCACATTGCCTGCATATCTACAGATAAGAAATGTGCTCAAGCCTTCCCATTTGCTTCCTGGGAACCTCTAACCCTCCTCAAAGCTGTCTCTGACTGCAATATTTCATTTTAAAAATCCACATACCCCCCCTTTATTCCATTGGCATCAAATAATACATGTGCTATAACACATACCAGAAATTGTGTGCACTGACATATACAGTTCATATTCACGAACACACCTTTCAGAACAGCATCAGTAGGGATGTTTCTACTGCAACATTATCTAGAAAGTGCAGTAAACTAATAAAAAATCTCGTGGAAAAGTCTAATATGGTGTTCACTCAGCTGCTGTAACCTCAAGATTTCCAAAATGGAATACTTCCTCCCTAGCTGGACATATCATTCCAAAGGAAATAAGTTAAAATGTCGGGCACTCAGCACCTTGCTGAGTGTGTCCCAGTGACCCAGGAGTGTGTCACTGCTATGTGGTTACCATGCAAATTTATATACAAATGAGGCAAAGTTGTTCTGGAGGACAAAAGACACAAGCAGCAAGATGGAAAGTGAGAAAAATTTAGGTCTCTTCTCTTTCTCTGGGTGTGTTTCCTCTCTGCCCAGTTTCATGTTGGAACATCTAACCATTACAGTCCATGATGTGAAATTAAAGAGATTTATTCCTTAGATATTAGCAACCAACATGCATTTCAGTTCAAAAACAAGGACTGAACCCATTACCCATCTTCCTAGCCTTGTCACTTAGGGTCCAATCTTGGAAGAATATTAAATTACCTAAAATGAGGAGGGTCCACTCCTCACAGTCTGACACACACTTGACACTTCCTTCAAGACTGAAATTTCATTTTGGGGGAAAATTACTCCCAGCACAGCGAGTAACTGCTACTGCTCACTGCTAATGCCCTCAGCAGCACTAACAACCTGGTTCCTTTCCAACCCCACACTGGAAGAAATTCAAGGCAAACATATACATTCCACCTTTCTGTTCCAGGCCCAAAGTTGCAGGAGACTGGCCCTCATTTTCCGAATCTTTCTTTACAAATGCTTCATCCACTGGGACCAGCTCCCTGGCAATCTGACCGTCATCTTCCTCCACTGCCAACCACCGCTGGCACGGAAAGTAATACCTACAAAATGACAGCAGCACCCAGTGCTTACACAGGACTTCACAGGCTTTAACAACATAAACAAGCACAGATCAGAGGCTACTTGAAGGAAAAAAAAAAAAAAAAAAACAACAAGATTACTCAAGGCTGAGCAATACATCTGTTTTCATCCTTGAGATCTGGTGTTGTGGGAGCTAAATCCATAAATAGGTTAGGGAGCACATACTGCTAAGTGCTGATTCTGGGCTGCCAGCCCCACATGGTTGATTCATTTTAATTTCACTCCCAGAAAGAGTTCAGTAACTTGAAGGGCCTCCAGTCTCCCAGGCATTTTACGTTTATGAAGACTGAACCCATCTTGTCCTTAAGAGTGGTCCCACCCATCAGAGCATTGTGCAACTTTTAAGCGTGTGATTTCCAGCAAGTTCCAGCTCGAAGGCAAGCCTATATTTCAGGTTTTGAACAGCCCATTCTTTGCTCATCCAGCTGTCTGTAGAAATCATGAGAGCTTGCTTAGATCAGAATTTGCTTTTGGCCCAGATCTTTGCATTAAGTAGGAAGGGCAAACAAAACTCAGAGACTTCCAAAGTGAGGCCTAGGAGGGAAAAGCTTGAGTGCAGCCTCTGCTCCAGGAGGGAGAGATGAGCTCATCCCATGAGAAGAAACAGAAAAAAGCTGGGGCTGCCTTCTAAACACTGCTGGTTCCCAAATTACAGAGGTGCTGGGACAACAAACCCCGCCATGGGTACCCCAGAATGGCCCCACACTCTGTGTCATGGCACAGGGACCACAAGGCTCCCAAAGGATGGCCATTCCCTGAGGAGCTCCAGCAATGCCCTCCTGCATCTCCTCTGCCTCCCCACGGCTCTGCAGGCTCCTGAGAACACAGCTCCTTTCCTGACCCCATGAAAAGGGCACAACAGGCTCCTTACGTGGTGCTCTCCTTGAGGTCAGTAATCTCCACCCTCTCCAGGAACCAGCTGGGGCGGGTACCAGAGTTATCGTGGCGGATCCGCAGCTTCTTCAGCTCGCCCAGGTCGATGGCTTTGATGGTGAACACGTCCACCTGCACAGGAGGCAAGAGGCAAACGGCTGTGTTTCCAAGAAAGAAGGAAAGAAAGGCAGTAAATGGCCAAAGGTAATAGCCATTAAAACATAGCTATTTGTAAGTTCTCTTTGTACTCCTTGTGTGGGTGTACAAAAATAACTACAGAGCTCTGAGGTCTCCCATTAACACTCATGTTTGGCTCCTACAAGGCAGTAACAGCCCTGGAGCTGCTCCCCCCTTCACTCTTTACCTCATCCCAGTTCCAGCTTCCCGTGAGTTTAACTCCTCTCTGCTAAATATCATTCCTTTCGGGTTTAGTATTTTCCCACAGATTGAATCTGGAACTGGACAAAAACCATGTTGCCTCCGTGGAAATTCTCCTGCACACCTCTGTGTCAAATCTTCCAATATCCACAGTTGGAAGGGATCCGCAAGGATCACTGAGTCCAACTCCTGGCTCTGCATGGGACAGCCCCAAAATGCAGCCCATATGCTTCACTTCAAATATTTCAGAATTTCTTCCTTTTGTCATTTACCACAACCAGGAGGATCATTTATTAACTGTGTTAGTGTGACAGGATGGCCCTTGCTATCAAAACAGTTTAAACATCTTAATGTGATTAATATGTTGGTAGACTTTGGGTTTGTACTCCCCAGAGTAAGGAGCATTACATTTGCAGCTTGGAGCTCTTCCCACTGAATGAAGAACCATGTTCAGGTTGCAGTTTCACCAGTGCCAAGCTCATAAATCACAGCTAACAGCTTATTTAACAACCTTAGGGCTCTTTTTTTGTGTGGTTGCAAGTTTTCCACAGCTGCTTTTTGTTTCTATAATTTTTTGTTCTTCAGAATTATTCCTTGAAAAACTCCTGGCTATAACAGTAGATTTTTGTTAATTGTTCATAAACTTTTTATAGCAGATACTCAACATGCAAGAGATGATCTTTAATTGGATTGGATTATAACGTAATTACAGCACACTGTGTAATATTGCTTTTATTCCCTGGCTGGTTGAGTAGAACATTTAGAATAGTTTTTGCATCTAAATATCTACATACTTGAACTTCCCCAAAAATACTCTTCAACATTAATTTAAAGTTTTAAGTATTCCTGAAAGGAAGCATTATTACCAGAATGCTTACAGGAAGCAGACGCAGAAAGTGGCTCCAACATGGAATCGGTGTTCAGCTTATTATTCAAATGAATCTCCCCTGGAAAATTGTTTTGAGGCATTTTGCTTTATATAACATATTTCAGAAATAAAACATTTTTGAAAGAAGTGAGAAGAAAGTGTATTGAACGGCCAGCACATCAGAGAGAGCCCTGCCAGCCTCCTTCTCGCTTGAGTGAGTGGAGTTCATGCATTACCTGTCCTTTCTCAAACTTGTTGAGGTTATTTGACCTTTTCAGCTGGCGCTCACCCGTGTCTCCTCTTTCCATGCCATAGATGCTCAGGAAGACATTAGCATCTGTCCCAGCCCCCCACACAGTCCCAGTGAGGACGCGGACTTCATACGTATTTTCTGCAAGTTAAATAGCAAAGGCAGGTCAGAAGGACCACAGAAATGGCTATATTTCATCAAATCTGTGGCTCACCACAAAAGTGTGTAACCCCCGAAATGCCAGCACAGAAAGGGTTTGCCTGGAGCTTGTTGGCATCTATATTAAAACATGAGCAGCTCTGCCTTCCTCCAGCTCCTCTCCTTGGCCATAACAACATTTACATCTTGCTAAGCTCTCAGCTTCAGTGGGACCCTCTGGGACTCTTGATCCAGATGACCTTTGATGAATCCTATGGAAGTCCTTTAGGATATTCCAATTTCAGGCTGTCTCCTCCGGGCTCTGCCTTAGTTTACCCACCATCCTCTTCCTCCCTAGCTTGATCCAGTGCATGCCTGGGGCAACAGGGTGGTCGTGGGGATAAATGGTCCTGCCAAGTGTGGTTATCATCCTTCAGGGAGAGGCTGGATACACTCACACACACACACACACACAAACACACACAGATTCCCTGTGGTATTTACCCTCCAGGTCAGATTCTCCATCAGGCACCAGCTCCACCACGAGCTCCTTATCCCCTTCATCCTTAGCCAGCCAGCGGTGTGCCACAAACGTGTAGACATCCATTCCTTCTCCCTCCTTGGTCTCCCCCTCTTCCTCCTCATCAGACTTCTTTCGTGTTTTCGTCAGACCCCTTTGTTTTCGCGGCCAGGCGCTTCAGCGTGACGCTCTCCAGGAACCAGCCATCCCCAATGCCTGTCCCATCGTGGCCTATCCGGATCTTGTAAATCTTGCCAACATCTGCAGCCTCTCTCTGCCACCCAGGGAAAGTCAGCACCCACAGGGATAGAAGACAATCTTAATTTCACAAAGCGCATTCTTAAAAAGGGGAGGCACGGCCTCCGTCACACAAAATATCTGAGCAAGGATAGGAACAATTTCCTAATGCAAGTTTACATTTTCCTTCCTGCTTTACTATTTCATACTTCCCATCACTGAATCTCATCTGAACGGATTAAGCTGAAGACATTCAGAGCAGCCATGGTGAGGAGAGGAGCTAAATCCATATTTATTGGGCTCCCTACTTCCTCATTGCTCTTTTACCTGTATTGTCTCTGTGTTGTCGCTAAAGATGAATATATGATAATACCACACCAGGTTTTTACAGATTCTCAGCGCATGAGGCATTTTGAAAATTAATAATAAGATGACTTTCATACTCAGCACAGGATATGAACCCAGCAAGAAGCAATAATGGTGTAGTGAAAAGGCAGTTAACTCATATAACACGATCTCTGACACAGACTGTGGGTTTGGAGTGCCCTTCTCCCTCCTTCTCATCTGGAAAATTAGAGAAGTATTTTCTCACTTTTCTGGTGAGCAGAGAGGATACAATCACTGGTGGTTACAGTGCTTCAGCGGCAGAAGGCTGATCAGTAAGAAGATTTACTTCCCTCTAGTCAGCACAGCAGACACAAAACCTTCCTGGTTTAGATTATCTATCTGGATTACTACCTAATGAAGTTGGATAGAAGATTTTACTCCACACAATCCTTCAACAGCCCATGACTTGTTTCTGATGATTGCTTATGCTGTTATGCAGTGTTTATGTTATAAAACTTGCAAACATTTGCTTCAGGCTGAAATCTGGCACTTGGCATGTAAGGTTTTAGTCTAGAAGCGTTTTGTAGATTAAAACAAAATCAATTGCACACAAGATGCTTATCAGAAAACTGAAATTGATCCCGCTGTCCTGACATAAAGAATGTATCTTTCCTTACACAGCTTTAGTCTTAGATTTACTGTAATCATCCTGCAGGCCTTGTCCATGACTGATGGCATTTCCTATTATCACGTAGCTCACAGAATCTTTTTTTTGCCTGTGTCTTTTTGTAAACATTCATATAGTGAAAGAGATAGACGATCTATTTATTAATGCTCCAGAGCTTCTGCCTTGTGTGCTTATAAAAAAAAAATCACAGAAATGGGCATAATTTTCAAATCTGGCAATAAATACCAGAGAGAGGATATAAGCAAAGCTATGTAAACAGAACATTGTACATATGGCTTTGTTATATATCTTATATTGGCTAATAACTTTTACTCATAAATTTTAGAAAGCTTATTTCTTTTAAAATCAGAGAAACCTAATCTTAAAATTATAGAGAGTTTTTAAAAAGCAAACATTTATGAGGTACCAGTCATTTCAAATTCCCAAAAACTCATTAAAAATAGATAAACATCAGTAACTCCATTCGGTAAAGCAAGAAAATGAGGCAGGAGGAGGTGAACTGATCTCAAAAATACACAGTACAAAAGTGGTGGATAAAGGCACCTCCATTTGGCCACTGACAGCAGGAAGGATGTCCCAGTCTTGATGATTCAGGGGAGCTTCAGCAATTAGCTCCAAGCTTAACTGTGATGAGATGGATCCAGCCTCTGTGGGGCTGCAAATTCTCAGGAATACTTAGGCACTGCTGTGCCAAGTCTTGTGCTGTGAGCACACGTGGCAGATGTGCCTTAAATCCTGCTCCCACCTGCACACTCTGCTTCACTGTCCAGATGTTGGTCTCTCCTTCCCTACAGAAGGATGTGGCTCTGACAGAGCACCCTGTCTCTGCTCTGATCCCACAGCAGGGCAGGTGCTAGGACCATTCCTGTCCTGCAAACCGTGGTTCCTCTGGGCAGAAACCCCAAGCTAACAAGGCAGAAGGGAACATTGGTCCCAAAGGGAGAGGATGCCTGACCATGTTGTGATCAACACTTGCTGGGCAGCCTCATCAGCCCAGGATTCTCTTGCTGGATTATCTAAGTCCTGGCTCACTCCCTAGAGTTATGTTGGAGGTTCCTCACCCCTCTAAACACTCCCTTTGCTGCTGGGCTGCTCAGAAAGAAGTGTGGGCTCTGCAATATAAACTTGAATTTTTAAAAAGCTCTGAGCTCTGACCATCCTGATACCTGGAGGACAGAGCTGTGCTCGTCGAGCACCAGGGCTGTGCAGTGCCTGCTGGGACAGTGTTACAGGCCCTGTAAAATCCATGGGGCATTCACACATTCTCAGGAATTATACCTGCAAACCTCTGCAGGGCTGACATCTGTACCCGTAGTTAATGGTGTGTGCGACCACAGGCAAACCTGGGATCCCTTCTATTCTCACACAAAGGTGTTTTCTTTTTCCCCCAGCTACACAATGAGAATTGGCAATAACACATGGTCAGGCCCAAAGTTTGAAGTCTTTTGAGATCCTTTTGAAAGTAAATATAAACAAATGCTGCTATTAGATCATAAATTTCAATGACACCTTTGCTAGTAGCCCCTCAGAAGATATAAGTCCCTAGAAAAAACACAAAACCCCATAAAGAAATAAAAGGTCTTCCAAAACTGCAGATAGAGGACAGCAGACACTGCCAGACCTGCAATTTTCTTGAAAAGTCTTTTTTTTTTTTTTTGTATAGTTGGGCCAGTTACTCTGTTGATGTCTCAACTTTGGCTGATAATTTCTTTCCCCTTTTAGAAGTGGCAGTGACAGCCTCCATCATACCTTGAAGATATCTGTGGCTCCCCTTTCAAAGTTGTTGGATCTGTTTTCCAAGATGATCAATTCTGTTTTGCCAGTCTCACCATAAATCTGCATGAAGACTTTGGCGTTGGTGCCTGCGGCTCGCACGCCTCCAGTGACTACAGACACCTCATAGTTTATCACTGGTCCAAAAATAAAGCAATTAAATTAGCAGAGAAACTCAGATAACAACATTCCTGGGGGTTTGAAATTAAATTACCTTGTCTTAACAAATGTCCACATAGCCAACCATTTGCTCTTATCCAAACTAAATGTGAGATAACAGAACCCTTCACTGAGGACTAACCTAATAGTTTTCCTTTTACAAGCGTTAACCACTGTCAGGAGGGGTGCAAAACACAGCCTTAAAAGGGAATTTTGTTTCAGGACTAACTATAGAATGGTTGAATGATCTCCTTAGTACAGTGCAAGGGAGGGAGGTACAGAGAGCAGGGGAAAACCACAGCATTCTTTCTCAGGACCCAACAGCAAATTTTAACTGTAGCCTTAAATGAAAATGGGTCTGCTGATAAAAGTCAAGTGGCCAGTAGGGATTTGGCACTTAGTTATCAAACAGCTTCTCCTTTCCAGGAAACAGGGTAATAAAGACAGGATGGGACATGTGCTGGTGCATAAAGAGAAAAAAGGACTGGGGCAGATAAATGTAGAAAAAAGAAGAACCCACTGATATTGCAGTGAAGAAGCACATTGTCTTGTGCTGTGTTCTGCTGCCTCTGATGCACGTTTTTCATATGGTCTCAGGAAATGGAGATGAAAATCTCAGTAATATTTTTCCAACTTTTTCAGAAAACATGAGGAGAATATTTTATTTCCCTCACAAATATAAGCCCATAGGAATGGTGATGTTTTGGTTTTAATGTCTAAGACAGCGGTGACCTTGCCCTGAAGGATGGGAGCAATACACATTTAGCCCTATCTTCAAAGCAGCACGTGTTCTCTTACATTTCTCAATAGGCAAAATCTCACTCGGGTAGACCTCCACCTCCACCCTGCCATCAGCCTCATCCTTGTCAAGCCACCGGTTGCAGGGGAACATGTACTGCCTTCCCTGGACTGGAACTGTGATCTGGACACTGGCCAGGAACCAGCCGGACCGCAGACCCACGTTATCGTGCCCAATCAGAATTCGGTTGATCTTTGGAAAAAAGCAAACAAAAACCCAGAGGGCAGGGAAAAACCCAACACAACGGAATTTGCTTAATGTAAAACAGTGTCCTTACCCTGGCACGGTGCTCTTCCACCGTGTTCGTGTAAATAGTTTATATATGTATTTAACTGCAGACTTAAAACACTCCTCGCGTGCCAGCATACAAAATGCACTGGTGTAAAATCTATGTCAAATGTGTCTCTTAATATCCAGCATGAATGTCAAAGGCTCTTTCATCACCTTCAATATGGAGTGCTGTTTCGCTCCTGAATTCAGGCACTTGCACAAAGTCTAGAGCCACCTGCAATTGATTCTTACCTTTCCAATATCCATCATATCTAGAGTAAACTCATCCACTCGACCACGTTCAAAATAATTGCCTAGATCATTATCAGAGACTAAGAGAGGCTCTTTGCTGGAGTCTGCTTTTTCACCGTAGAGTTTGATGAAAACCCTGGAATCTGAGCTGGCACCGGGGATATCTCCCGTCTTCACGCTGATGTGATAACTGACATCTGGAGAAAGATGGACGCACAAAACACAGACAGGTGAGAGGCACTGCCAGTGCCCAGCCAGGCAATTGGCTTCTAACAGCTGACAGGGGAGGAAGGCTCCAGATGCAGACACAGAAAGGACTTTGCCCTCCATTCCTGCATCCAGAATCTTAGGGCCATGTTGGAGAAGTTGTCGCACCTTGGAATTATTCAACAAAAAAAGAAGAGATGCAATAGGTACACTGGAAAGCATAAAACATTCTGTATGCCTCCCTCTCACTGTTAGATGCTTACTCAAGGCATAAAAATGCACTTAGGCAAATGGGATTATTTCACCATTTTTATACTTAACAATTTAATTCAAGAACTTCGACCTTCTTTTTATTTTTTTTTTCCTTAAACACAACAACCTGCACTGTGCAAGCACCATTTTCTAAAGAAAATTGTAGCATTGGAGCCCTGGTTCTCCAGAAAAGGACAATATAATATTTTTCGTGATTTTCTTCAGAGAATGCCATTATTTGATGGCATTTACTCTACAAAAACAGTGGCAATTCAAGATCCTTCAGAGAAAGATATACAAGAAAGCAGTTCTTAAACAAATCACAACTTTAAAAGCCTTTTCTTTCTACCTATATAATGTTGCAATTATGTTCTTTTCCCATTCATAAACTAGAATTTAAGAGTCAGAGGCATTTCTCTCAGCATGACCTACTGCAGCTTCCTGCATAAGAATGGCAAAAAAGGCCCAGTAGATTTACTGGGAGCTGACAAGAATTTTTGAGAAGAATAAAGCAAATAAACACATCCATGTACAACTCAAACCCAGACCTTTTTTCCAAGCTAAACTCACTTTTTAGCAGTGGTGACTCCCCAGCAGGCACTAATTCTCGGACAATCTGACCATCGTCCTCATTTTTGTCAAGCCATCTGGTTTACAAACAGAAGTAAGTTATCTTTGAATAATTAGCACCTGTTAGACCTTTCAAAATCTATGCTGGCTTCACACATAGCCCATATCCACACTACAGTCAAAAAGATATTTTTAGAGGGCTCTGTATCTCTGTTATTTTAGCAGGGACTTGACCAGACCATACGGCAGCCACATTTTAAATCTCCATTTTCCCAAGAAGAGGGACCATGAGATCTCTGCTCGCAGTAGATAAGCATCTGCTGTGATGTCCATCTGTCTAAAAAGCCCAACCTTCACAACCACAAGTTATTCCTGTGAACAGGCAGTCTTAGTGTTTTGAAAGCTCTGACCTTTGTTGACCAGAAAGACTTGCAGCCTCTACTACTAAAGGGAAGGGATGAATTGTGTTATTCCCATTTTCAGGGTATGTGCAGGCAGCTGGCACCAGCAAAAAAGAAGGATTTGCAAAGTTTCTTAACTCTAAAGATACAACAAGACTAATTGAGAAGAGGAGCTGGGTACAAAGCAAACTGTAGCATGACCTCAAAGGGAAAAAAAATCTGAAAGGAAAATCATGGAATCATAGAATGGTTTGGGTTGGAAGGGACCCTGAAGACCACCCAGCTCCAACTGCCTGCCATGGGCAGGGACCTTCCCCTATCCCAGATGGCTCCAAGCCCCATCCAAACTGAGCTTGAACACTTCAGGGATGGGGCAGCCACAGCTTCTCTGGGCAGCACGTGCCAGGGCCTCACCACACTGATAGTAAAGAATTTCTTCTTAATATCTAATCTCTCTGCCCTCCTTCGCCTTAAAATAATTTCCGCCTTATCCGACCACTACGTGCCCTTTCCAAAAGTTTCCTCTTCAGTCCCCCTCCAAGATTCCCCTCCCAAAACAGAGGGGACCTAACTGCCAGCCTGGCAACCTTCAGAGCTGCTCCTTCAGCCTCGGGGTAAAGGATTCACAGCCTCAACCCCATCATGTGCCCTACAGCAACCATTGCGTGACAGCAGCCAGGGCCCTGGCAGAGGTTTGTCGCTTTCCTCTCCCCACCCAGGCTGCTGCAGTGCTCAGTATATTCCTGTAAGCATCTGTTTGGGGTCAGGTTTCCCACAGTGGTGCTGTGAGAGCAGGAGCAATTCCCAGAATGCTCATTGTTCCCAGGTGCACATCTATCTGCAGCAGCTAAAAATACTGCTTCAGACCAGCAGGGGCGAGAAAAGGACAAATGAGCACTCTCTGCCGGGTCATGCAGAGTATTTAAATGGCTCCCGAAGCACAAGGAGTAAAAACAAAACCCCAGAAACTGTTTCTTTTTAAAGGTGGCCACGCTGGAGCACAGCTGCTTCTGCACAAACACATGGAGCCCGTGTGCCCTGCGAGCTTCCCATGGTGTCACTGTGACACACACATCGTCCTTGGCTGACCCCAGTGCCAAAAAGGAGGGGAGCTCACCTCCCGTGGAAGTTTTCCTCTTTGACTTTGACAGTGAGTCAGCACGTATGGAAACCTGAAAACGACCCTCAGAACCAGGACTTGGGGACATGAACAAAGAGAGCTGCTGAGAGCTGGATCAAACCTAAGGCACCTCACTGGTAAAAAGCCAGCACAGCTCAAAGTCATCAACAGCTGGACCAGATATTTTGGAAGACCCAGGATGGTACGTCTCCACTTCATCTGTCTGAAGGAATACTACATTCAATCTTCTCCCCTCTCCCCCCACTGAGAGGAAAGCAATAAGCACAAAGAAACCATGCAAATAATAAAAAAAAAAAAACCCAGCACCAGGAAAGAAACCCAAACATGAGCTAGAGCCAGCCTGGAAGCACAAGCAGCAGTGTTCTCATGCAAAAGGGGTGAACAGGAGTCCCACCACACAGACACACATCTCCAGCCCCAGCTTCCCTCTAAGCTTTGGGAGGTTGTTGGGTGTGCACTCCCCCCAAATTCTTCCCTTTCTCTCAGTAGAGCAGCTGGCCTTGTGCAGTGGGCTTGGACAGGGCTAAAAGCTCAGGTGGTCAGCATGAAGATGAAGAACACATGAACATGTGATGATCACATGAGCACCACGTAAGGGCATCTGATGTGGTGTTGGGCCTCAGAGGAGGCCGAGGGGTGTAGTGGGATAGAGGAGCAGAAAAATCCATGGGGAAGACCATGAAACTGATGACAAGAATTGAGCAAGGGTAGACTGCAATAAGAGCATGCTAAGACATCATGTTGCCTTAAGAAAGGAAGCCAGTTTGGGGCTGGGGTGGGATGGGGTTATTTTACCTGTTAAAACTTGTCCTTAATACCTTTGTTTTATGTAGTTCTTGATGCTGGCTGAGGATTCAAATCCTGGGACAGGTATCCAATGGCTAGGGGATCACGTCATCCCAAAAGTCAAGATGCTTCTGTGTACATGGATGTTAACTGGGAGGACCCACAAAATTCAAGCCACCACCCCAGGACCACTGAACTCAGCACGGCCTTCAGGAAGGCAGAAGCTCACAAGGTAGACACACTTGTACTCTTTTCCTTCTGTTTTTTGTGCCCTGTCAGCTGCTGTTTCTGTTGCCAGTGGACACGCTGCTGTTTTCTGTCACCTTTGCCATTGCTGACATTTTAGGGGTATCTGGGATAAATCTGAGTGAATCTCTTCTACACTGAGGTTGTAGGATAAAAATACCTCCCGCAAGAAACAGATCTCTGTGTGCAGCGCAGCAAATGCTAATTGCTTCAGCAGTGAGGACAGAGGAGAAAAGCAAATCAGAGAAGCAGAACACACCCTGAGATAAAGAAACTCCCTCTGCCAGTGTTGGTAGATAGTGATGGCAAGGGAAGGAGCATATCTTGGACTGGAAGAGGAAGAGGGAGGTTACTGGAGGAGGGAGAGGGAGGTTTATCAGCAGAGGTAGCTTTAAAGCTCCTTGTGCTGTTTCAGCCAAGAGAACAGCCAGGAGTGGCAGCAGCACTATTTTCTGGAGAAGATTAGGACAGAGGGAATATTTGGATGAGCAATGCCCTGCATCCCTTCCTTTCATTACATATGCATCAATATCCTAATTTCACTTCAGTGTAATTCCAACAGCATATCACTGAGCAGCAGATTGAAACCAGGGGTTTATAGTCTTACCCCAAACACAAAATGGATTGACACATCTGGCTGCAGAAAATAGAATATTTCAGTGTGCAGTGCCATCATATCCCTGGTACAAAAGGCATGTCAAAATCTTTTATTTTATCAGAGCTCTATATGAGTTCAGAGAATGTAATTGACATGCCACTGTGGATTTTACAAGGGTGTAGCTGTGTCCTGTGTCACATCCTTGGTTTAAAGAGATGCTTTATGACCAATATAACTCAAAGAGGACAGAAATATGACATGAAAGCTACTTCAGAATTTCTAGAGGATCAGAGATTCAGGTGACCACTAGAAAAAATATAATATGACATCTTTTGTAGCATTTGAAACCCAGCTTGAGTGCAATTAGAATGATTGGCACATCCATTAGATTCAGAGGCACATATGTATTTGTGTGTGCCTTTAAATATAACCTATATACAAAAATGTGTAAAAAGAGATAGACATCTCAGTTTATTTTTAGGCAAGAAAAGGAGGTTTTTCTGGCTCCTTTGTATGATGAACATTTTTTGGCATTTGATTGAATAAATGTTCTTTTGCAGGAGTCTCCTAGTGTATCATCCCATTTGTGGTCTGTTGTTCTTCAGAGAATTAACCATGTTCCCTTATGCTTGTGCTGGAGACAAATTAAGATGGTGGGGGCCATATGCTTAGAAAAAAAATTTAATGACATATCACAGAAGATTTCAGTGGTGTTGTAATGATTTATAGCGTGTAAAATTCTATCCTATCATGAACTCACGACTTTGTCTGATTGAAAATTCATTTCTGTCTGGGATATAAATATTATAAAAAAATAGGCTGGTTTAGAGCCTGTCAGGTAGTCCATTCCTGGACTTCCAGAGAGCTTTGAGGAGAAAATGACACCAGAAAAATTCAGTTCTGATCTTGGAAAAAGTTTGGCTCCATTTCTGGGGCAAAAGTTGAACTCCCTTAATTCTGAGCTTTGCAGCAGTATTCATCATCACTCTATGTACACCACACCAGGTACTACAAGGTATAAACTCTTCAGTGATGCCACTGAATGATTCAGTATTCAGCTCCTAAAAGCATGGATAATATAATGCCATGTGGTCATAAGGGAGGAGTAGCACTGCATCCAAGTGATGTACTAGTAATTCTGCAAATAACGCCTGGGGAAGTAACCTGCATTTACTTCTTGCAAGCATGGATCAAATGACCACTTTAAAAATCACTGACTCTAAGCCAACTGTTTAAAGAGTTGAAAGCACAGGCCTGGGAGTCGTTATTTCTCGATGCTCTTCCTGAATCTGACACAAACTCACAATTAATCCACTTAGCTTCTCTTTATCTCTGCTGGCTCCCTTGTACAACAAAGATAGTTCTTCTTACAGAGCTCTTGTGATTGCTAAATGATAGATGATCCCATGGAGTCACAGAAAAGATTTCAAATTAAAAGGCAAAACATAGTCGGGTATATAAATATGCAAATAACAACAGCAGAGAGACTTCAACAAGTTCTATGCAATGAAGATCTATAAGGGTATATTAAAGACATTAGCTAGAGAGGAAGCTGGTTAGGCAGCTTTTTGATAGAGTGTCTGCTCCTCATGTGTGTTGCAGCCTGGTGTGCACAGGGGCAAGGAGCCTGTGGAGCTTTCTGCACAGGTGAGATGTGTTTCTGCTGGAAGGCATTTTGTCCCCTAGCTGTCTCACAGGACCAGCTGAGTGTCACAAGGTCAATGGAGTAGCTTTCAGTATGAACCCAGCAGCAAAAGGTGTTTTCTCCAGACCGTGCAAGTGTGCTGTGTGCAAGAGTGGAAGTTAATCAAGTCTTGGAGATAAAGGCAGTGAGAACAACATGTCTCAACAAGCAACAGACAACAGCAAGCAGAAAGACAATCTTCCCTGGTGCACCCCTTGGATGGAGTCTCTAACTAACCTCACTTGCATTTCCTCTTCTTGGACAACCCTTTATCCAACCTCCTGCCCCTGTGGAGGCGGGTGGAGCAGGACTCCCTGAGCTCCTGCCAAAGCAGCGAGGACATAGCTGTCCTTGGCCTACAGGAGTGGAGAGCAACATCCAAACGCTGCAGGCCATGGCAGTGTCTATCCCTCCCCCTGGAGGATGCAGTGGGTGAGCACCTTTGCCCTCAGATCTCTGCAGAGTCCATGACGACACCCGTACACTGCGATGGTGCCGCAGTCTCCCGGGAGACACGGGCACCAAAGGGAGTGAGAGGGAGCAGCTGTCCCTGTGCTTGGTGGCGATCAGTCATGTCACCTTCTCAATCTGAGAGGAAAGAGATAATGCTGGCACAAGGACAGCAAATAGAGCCACAAGAACAACACTGGTGTCACTTGGGAAAAGAGACATTTAGAAAGATAAGAAGAGTGGAATTCCGTCGCTTGGTGACCTGAAGCCTGAAGGTACACCATGAATGTTTTTGGGGATAAGATCTTGGGTTTTTCTCTCTGTCCTTTTGCCATCCCTGGCCTGAGGGGAATGCCCACTGGTGTTTCTGATCAAGAGGTGCAAACTGAAGGGGAAGGGAGTCACTCCGAGCTGATGGAAGACACCCAGTTTAGCAGTCACATAAGGAGACAATTCAAAAAGGAAATCTCTAAAATGAGCCAGCTGCTGTGAGCAGTTAGACACAGAAATATCTCTGAGGAGCCTGAGCAAAACAGCCCTTCACATGGACACTTCATGTCCAAGGAAAAACCTGTCTAGCCTGCCTGCTTAACTCAGTAAAACATATGGTTGTTAAATATGATCAAAAGGCAGCAATGAGTATGTGGCTGTTTGTTCCCTGAGAAGGGAGAGAGTGGCTTGCTTTTCACAACCAAGATGACATTGTGTCTGCTGCTCCGTGCTGTCTCCACAGTGACTTTGCTCTCTGATGTGATGGGGCTTCAGCAATGCCAAGAGGCTGGGGCTGGCTCCTGCTTTGTATTTGGCTCCCCTCATTATAGAGGAGAGCTTTCAAAGAGACAAGTAACCAGCTTAGGAGCTTTACCTCTGTCTTCAATTTAAAAATAATTCTGTTTGAGCTTTACAATTCCACTTGTCCCTGGGAGATGATTTTTTAGAACAGGTACATGACGTTGTTAAATGGAACTCACTGGATGTCCATCCTAGAGGGTGGACATCCTGAGAGGGTGAGTGGGACAGCACTGGAGTTAATCTTTAATGTTTTCACCCAGTTCTCTCTAGTTGGTGCTGCGGTGTTGAGGCAGACCCCAGTTAGTGCCAGGACAGATCATGCATCTTGTTCCCCACAGGCAGCCTCAGTACATCACATTTCTTTTGGCCTCTGGATTGTCTAGGGAAGAGAAGACTACACTTATAACTCACCCACAGGGGTAAGCCACAGCCCTCTGCCCTAACACTGTCTCTGTCTGCAAGATGTGCATCTCCCCTCATGCAAGGAGCTCTCGAGATGGCAGCATAATAATTTTGCATGCTCCCAACACAAAACCAGCATCCCATTGCTC
The DNA here is from genome assembly GCA_024865655.1 of Emberiza elegans. Classification (NCBI taxonomy): domain Eukaryota; kingdom Metazoa; phylum Chordata; class Aves; order Passeriformes; family Fringillidae; genus Emberiza; species Emberiza elegans. The sequence continues at coordinate 2,001,959 of JALJVW010003588.1, read as the reverse complement.
TGAGAAAGATGGGATGTGCATGTGAGGGACCAGAACCTCGTTACATGCAGTAACACCAGCACATTGCAGAGTGTGTTTCTACAGCAGGCAATTGCAGTGGCACTGGGTGTGGTACTGGAAGGTTGCATTTTGTCTTTTGGAAATTCTCTGCATTACTGAGCTAATTGCTGAGAGTTCACAATCCAGATTTCTGGTCATTTGGTAAGGGGAATTAACTGTATCTTAAACCTCCCAAAACACACTCTTTGCTTTCAGGCTTAGCAAAAAATAAATGAACATATGAATAAATAAAAAGGATTAGGCTGTGCTCAGAAAATTCCAGTCATGGACCAACAAATAGGCTCTTCAAAGTCTGGCAAATGCAGAGACAGAGACTTAATTTGCAAGCATTGTTTCCAGTACCTGTAGCAGGGGAATTCCACAGCCTCACTTTCTGGCTGTCCTTCTTCCCTCACTATCACTTTGGCAAGGTACCAGCCACTGCTTCCTCCTTTGCCATCATGCCCTATCCTCACCCTCCTCACCTGCTTCAGCGTTACTGCTTCAATGAAGAATTCATCAGCCTTTGAGGAGGAGAATAAAAAAGGTAAGGCAATATTTCTCCCTAAAAGCACACAAACAACTCAAATTTATTATTGCAATCAAACCAACATCATCAGCATGCTGCAAGAAAATTCTTGACAAGATGAAGGAGAAAGTACGAATTTGCCAAAGAATAAAAAGGCTGAGTATTTGTGCTAGATGTGTAAGGTTAGATTTGTAAATATATGATCCACCAGCATTTTAAATCTGCCATGTCATTGCACGCCCTCCACAGCTGTAAAAACAGAGAATTTGATTATTAAGAAATTCATACAGAGAGGCAGGAAATCCAAGTTCAAACCCCTGCTCAAATATAAGCTTTCTGAGAAGTGAGCAGGTCACTTAAGACCAAATCTATGGAGGTGTTTGGAGGTACAGCTCAAAGTCATTACACTGCACAGTTTAAACCCTTTTAATTTCCTGGCATGCTAGTATGGGCAGGGCTGCACAGGGATATTTCCAGCTGCTCCATGAGTTGTGTTTGGAGGGTGCTGTGAACCAAACCCAGCAGATAAATACCCTCAATACCCCACAAGAGACATGGATTTAATGTCTTTTTTTTTTTTTTTTTTTTTTTTTTTTTTTTTTTTTTCCCCTGGAAATAGGCCCAAATAACCAACCTACAGATTATCTTGAGGGAAGGCCCCTCAAGAACAGAGCTCTGTTACCCAAGAGCTGACTGGCACCAACAATCCCTGATGGATGAGGAAAGAGAAATGCATTATACTCCTCTGGAAACCAGGCCAGGCAAAAGTGGCCCATGTACAGATGCACACACATGGCATTAGCATGGTAAATCCTGGGTGTAAACACACAGCATATCTGCAGCATGTAGCCCAACAAGGAGGCATGACTGCTCTGGTGGCCATCTGGATGAGATGCCTTGCTTAGGTAAGAGATAGAAAACCACTGTCTTTTGGCTGTTCTTCATGTCCCAAAAGCACTCGTGGTGGTAGCATATATCCAGCTAGCTCCCAGGAAGCATGGTGGCAAGGCAGTATTTATGCAAATACTAAAAATTATTAGATAATATAAATTATTAAATAACATAATTATGTCATCATTCAGGACTCCAAAGTCACCTTTTAGAATGAAGACAGCCAAGCATTTTGCCATTGCTTAAAGTGTTAGTGGTGGGTTTACCCATGTCAATGCTACTTACACACTCAAAACTGCTGAATTGGGGATTTAAGGCATCAAAACCTCACTGGCTCAGTCCAAGTCAATATAATTTAATTCATTAGTCCTGATGCTCACCTTACTTATTAATGGCTGATATAAATTAATGAGTAACTAACTAACTGGAATCACAACAGGGCAAACACTTAATTTAGAGGCATCTTTAAATCTTACTTTCTACACAGGCTGTTAGTTTGCATCTGCAGGCAAACTTTTTAAGCCAAATTGGTAATCAGCGTTCTATTGGTTTAAGTGGCTGTAGATTAGAGACCATACTGACTTAGCAACATTTCTTTTTAACAGGGTATCTGAGTTAATCAGTGTAGATATACCCATTCAGCCTCTTGAATATATGAGCTCTAAGTTTGTCAGGATCAATTCTTAAACAACTTCCCATCCATTCACCAGCTTTCAGCTCCTCGTGCCAGGAGAGCAGTTTTCCTCCAAAAGGCTCCAGTTTGGTTTATGTCATCTGCATACTATTAATCACACCATTTGATTGCCAAAACTATTTCCCCCTTTTTATCCTCCTACATGCAAGTTAGCCTAGAACTTATTTTTGTGACTAAATATCATAGAGTCATTGCAGAACCCTAGAATGGTTTGGGTTGGAAGGGACCTTAAAGGGACCTGACATGGGCAGGGACACCTTCCACTAGACCAAGTGGATCCAAGTCTCATCCAGCCTGGACTTGGACAAGGATGGAACATCCCATAAAATAACCATTACCTGTGTTTAAAATATTTGTATTCTCTGCAAACCAAGCATCTTTCTTGGGAACAGCACTGAAACAGCCTTCAGCACCAAAACATGACTCATTTTGCTACAATTTTGACAAACACAGGCTTCATCAAATGACAAAATACCATCCTTTACAGCTTGGATCTACCTTTTAAAACTAAAATATCTATAATGTCTATCCATAGGCAAAAAAAAAGAACATGTTTGCAAAGTCCATTTATGCAAACATATATGATTTAGAAGCAGAATGGACTCTCACACTGCCATGTTTCCACAGACAGATCTTAAAAGCACAAGAAATACTTGATGAAAGTTATTTTAAAGTCCAGAAGAACTCAGTGATTTCAGTGAAGAATTGGAAATTCTGGACACTCAAAGGCAAATTCAAAGTGCTAATGCATATTTCAGAAGCCTAAATTCAATGGTCTATTTTGAAAACGTGACCTCCTTTTATCTTCAGTTTCTTTCCACTCTGAACCTTCAATCAAATAATGACACGAGAGATGGGAAACCTGCAGAGTTCTGTGATCAGATTCTCAAAATCTCCTTCTGGAGATATTGATTACAATTTACCAGTCTAAGTTGGACCCTAGAGATCCAAAATTGGATACATATTAAGTAGCTTGACTCTACAGATCAGATCAGCAAACTATTTGCTTGCTGATACTGCCAATGCTGCAAGGGCTTTAACTACTGTTCGACTTCTTCATTATCTCCAGCTTTCCAGGGAATAAGCTTTGTCTTCATTTCAGTCCATTTCCACCCCTCTGCATTCTGGACATGGACAGACAAAAATATGTTGGAAATCAGTTTGAAAATAAGACATAAAATTGAGTGCAGCATGGTTGAGGGAGGCTGGCGGCATTACAAAGGAAACATGTTAGGCTTTGGTTTCTGACTTTCACATTAAATAAGATGCTTTTTTCTTCCTTTGCCCCGGGGAGCCAAATTTTTGCTATATTAGATGGAAGGGAAAAGCCTCTGTTTTATTCTTGGAAGATTTCCTGGAAGCATTCCCCAATCTGAAGATGCAATTTCAGCAGTCAGAACTTAGCTGGGAGAGCAAACCAAGAAACTCTTTCATGAACACACATCAAGCAAGGGCGCACTGTCCCCTACCCAAGCCTCCCTCCAGCTGCAACCTGTTACGACGCTCTGTCGACAAGATTCATTTCTCCCCACTTCCCTAGCCCAAGCTGGCAAGGAAACCACCTGAGTTCACACATACACATTCAAAAAAAAAAGAAAAAAAAATTAATTTACAAAACCATGTCGAGGCGCCGCTGCGCGAACTTACGTTGCCTTTTTCAAACTTATTGACGGTGTTGATGCAGTTGTAGAGGACGCGCTCGCCCGTGTCCCCCTGGTCGCCAATGAGGCACACAAAGACGTTGGCGTCCGTGCCACTGCCACTCACCGTGCCCGTGCACACCGTCACGCGGTACTTGATCACTGGGGAGACAGAAACCACAGAAATGACCCCAGAATGATGAGCAGGTGAAGACATTGCTGTCCGTGCCGCTCACCATGCCTGTGTACACCGTCACACGGTACTCGATCACTGGGGAGATAGAAATCACAGGAACAACCCCAGAATGATGAGGCACATGAAGATGTTGGTGTCCGTGCTTCTCACTGCGCCCGTGTACATCATCGCGCGGTATTTGATCACTGGAGAGACAGAAACCACAGAAACAGCCCCAGAATGATGAGGCAGATGAAGTATTTGATCACTGGGGAGACAGAAACCACAGAAATGATCCCAGAACGATGAGGCAGATCAAGTATTTGATCACTGGGGAGACAGAAACCACAGAAATGATCCCAGAATGATGAGGCACACAAAGACGTTGGCGTCCATGCTGCTGCCGCTCACTGTGCACATGCACGCCGTCACACTGTACTTGATAACTGGGGAGACAGAAACCACAGAAATGACCCCATAATGATGGGGCAGATGAAGTATTTGGTAACTGGGGAGACAGAAATCACAGAAACAACCTCAGAATGATGAGGCACATGAAGACGTTGGTGTCCATGCCCCTGCCGCTCACCGTGCCCGTGCACGTGGTATTTGATCATTGTGGAGACAGAAACCACAGAGACAACCCCAGAAATGCCTTTTTTTTTTAAATTTACTGCTTTTCTGACAGGCTTGTAGTTAACTTCAGGTGTTCGTACTTCTTCTTGGTAGTTGGTGCATTGACTTGGATGCTTTCCACATTATCACTAGGAAAAGGAGGGGGGGAAAAGCTAAAATAGAAAGGCTTGAAGCATTGAGAGAACCCATGAAAGCCCTCCAAACAAGGACATTAAAATCTTGGCCCTTTCAAGAAAAATGTCATGCAGTGGAGTGTCCCAGGTGCTGCTGCCTCCACTCTTGTGTTCCCAAGATGGCCCTGGGGGTGGGGAACTTTGCAATGTGTGTGGGGAAAACAACGTTTTCAGCATCCAGGGCCATGGCAGGCAGATAAGAAGAATTAGAAAGGGAAAAGTGCTCAGAGACCTGAGAAATGGGCTGTTCATGTTGGATTTATGGGACAAGACAGCCCCAGCTGGTCCCATGCCCTTGACACGGTTATAATCACAGAATCATAAAATCATCACATCATAAAGGATGGAAAAGACCCTCAAGATCATCCCTTTAAGAGTCCAAGCTTTATGCAGGAGGCTGGATTGTTGTGCCTGCTTTTCCCTTCAAGGTTATCATATGGTTTTCTGGTTGGATTTTGATCTGCCACCTTCCTCCCCTGACCATGCCCTCCTCTCTGCCCTCCCATGCCATTGAGTGAAGGATTTCCAGAAGGAAATATCACAACAAGGAGCCAGCCCACAGACCAACATTTGAGAGAGAGCCCCTTTTCTCCAGCTTGGGGCAAGAGACAAGAAGCAGTGCTCTCCACCCTCCCTCCAAAATCCTCCTGCAAGCCCAACACGGAGATGCTGCATCTCACCTCTGATCAGCACAAATTCTCCACACAGGAAAGTGCCTCAGTGAGGATTCGAGCTGCCCTCTCCACAGCTGATTAAAAATACATTTCAAAACCAGGTTTATTTACATTTTAATAACATCTGCAATTACAATTACTCTTCCTCTTCTGAGAAACTGCTCCACTGCATGCAGATCACCAATGTCAGAACCAGAAATTTCAGAAAATGGGGGACTCAAGGTCTGCAGACTGTGGGTGCTTTGGTGGAAAGATGAAAAATCCCACCGGCTACCTTGAGATGTTCTGCTCTTCTAAATTCTCCCTCTAAGTAGATTTAATTCTTGTGACACAAGGTCAAAGCAGAAATGGCCACTCAGGAAGCCAGGGCAAAGTTCTGCAGCTTTCCTTAATTAAATCTCCAGTTCAATTAAAAGAATAAACAGTTTGGATTGCTCATACATACTGAAAGAGGCATATGCACACACCACTGTGCTGTGCAACTTACTATATATTTATACATACAGCTGCATGAATTTGCATATAACTAAATAAAACTTTAAGCCCAAAATATGATTGTCAAATTTTAGATTGCATTTCAGCTAAGCTTGCTTTCCATGAATATTCCTCAAACCTTGCATTTCACATTTTAAGGGAGACTGGAAAAAAATCACAAGTTTAAAAAAAACCCAAGCCCTAGATGATTGTGCTGTAGCCGGATCTCTCCCATTTCCCACCACAGAGAAATCTGTTCCCCAAAAAAAAAAAAAAAATAAAAGGCTGGGATTTCTCGAGCTTCATGCAGCTAATGATGCACACAGAAAATACTGCAGAGAGAAAGTGCCAGAAAGAGAAGTTAATTGAATTGCATCAGTCTGCCTGCGCATCTCTCACACAAAGAGGGTTTCTTTCTATTCAGGTCCTAAGCAAGCCTCTGCACAGAGCCCGTGGCTCTCACCTGGCATGACTTCAGTCACCAGAGATCCCTCGGCAGGGAGCTCCCGCACGATCTCATTGTCCTCTTCATTTATATCTAGCCAGCGGCCGCAGTTGAATGAGTATTTTTCTTTTGTCAGCGTTTTCAGCAGAGTTACCTTCATTAAACCAAAACACTGTGTGAGTTCAGAGGCTCAGAGGCAAAAAAGCAACAAGATCCTGACAGGTTTTTTGCCAGGGAGGCAAGATTAGGTAGCAGCAGAGAAATAAAACACATTAATAACGAGACAGTCCAGGTTGTGCACTGTAGTGATGCATGGAGCAAAGTCTGTCACACTGATGGCTTTTCATTCGTCCTTTCTCCAATCACTCCATGGCATTGAGGAACTTTTGAGGGATTCTGGGGCTCTGCAAATGGCTCACCATGTGCCACTCTACAACCCCAAGGATCAAATCGGGGATGGGGCTTGTGCTGTGGGTTCTTGCTGATGAGAACCAATGCATTGAGGGAAAAAAAACAAAAATAAAATGGCAGGGACCCCGAAAAAAGATCTGCAGTAGCTCCCAAAGGAGTAATGAGCAAATAAGGTGGTGCTCTGCAGTTGTCTGTGGAAGTGTGTAAAGCCAGGGTGTGATGAAGGTCTGTAAAATCACAGGTGACAACGGAGAAGGCAGAGAGGGATCAGATGTTCTCTCTTCTGCCTCAAGAAATACAGGGCATCAAATGACACCTGTGGAACAAAGTTCTAAGCAAAAAAAAAAAGACAAAATCAGCCTGTGAAGTCCTTGCCAAAAGTTATTAAGATTGCTGAATGTTTAAATGTTCAAGGGGAGGCTGGAAACTTAGACCAATAACTGGAAAAGTAAACCTGCTAAACGCTTTCTGTTTGGTAGATCAGTTTAGGAAGTAAGCATCCAACTGGAAATAGTCAAAAAAATGAAAGAATGTTAGAAAGAAGTATCATAAATGCTTGTCTTTTTTCTTACACTTCTAAAACCACGACCTTATGTGACAGAAGAGAGAGATGTTGGGCTCGAGGGACTTTTGGCCTGACCAGTGTGGTTGCTCTAGATTCTTGTGATAGAGAATGGAAGCCTGACCCAGCAGGAAGCAAACCAGGCATGAAATGTGGGAGGACTGGGACAAAGCATCATTCAGGTTTCATCTAATTTCCTAGATGCTATAATGGGTGCACAAGTGATGGGATTCCTGTGCCAAGAGCCTGATCCATCCAGAAAACATCAAAATGGGTGTGTATGGACAGATTTATTTTCCCAAAGTCGTAGAATCATAGAATTATTTCCTTTGAAAAAGGCCTAAAATTAGTCCAGCCATAAGAACATCAATTCATTTCATGCATCTTAACCAGATTTACTTAGACAGTTTGGCCAAAAGGGAGCCCTAGACACATTCTAAGTTACCTCTGCTCCTTCCTGAACAAAATTTTTCTGCAGGAAAATAAGATACCACAGGCAAATATACAGCTGTGGAAGATAGAAACATTCTTGCTCATCATCTGTGATCAAACTCATAGGGATGATTGCAGTGTCTGACCAGGAATTTCTTTGTCATAAAAGACTCCAGCCGGACACCTTCTCCCACCATGTGGTGACAACAGCAGCACTTGATGCCCTCCCACCCCTGGAGATGGGTGTTGGCAGTGGATGGTTTCACAGCTCCATGACAATGCAGGAGAGCAGGATCTGTCAAAGCACATTAGAGGAGCCCCAGAAAAAGCTCCAAGTGGTAAACTGTGATTTATCAGCACACTTATTTACAGATCCAGAACAAGGTGTGTGTTTTGCCAGGAGGAGAGTGCCATCCAAGCTGCTCAGGAGGAGCAGGGGTGAAGCTTAGAGGTGAACGTTCTGTCCAGACAACCCAGGTGAGGGGTGATAGCCCTGTAATCAATGCTGGTAGAGCAAAGGACATCAAGCAGCTCACCCTTGTCATCTCCCACACAGAACAGGGCTGCTCTCCTCTGCACAGTCTCTGTGGCCTCCTCCCGCCTGCAGGAGTTCAGCCCCATCACAGGGCTGTCAGCACTTCAGGGCAGGGGATGCTACACTGGGCAATCTCTGCTGGAATCAGTTTTTTTTCCTTATGGGCATTGTACATAAGCCACAGAAGGGGTGGGTTTGCCTTTCTAAAAGGTAGTGGTATCTAAGAGTAGGAAGTTTTCTGAAGAGCAAGGAAGAAACTCCTGGTAGCAGTGAGATGAGTACATCAGTTGTCTGACATGGGAATGGTGGGAAAGTGGGATTTTCACCACCAGTCTGACCTGTTGGGAGCTGCCTCCCCCCATTGCTCTCATTTACCACACACAAAATCACACCATCATTTGGGCTGGAAAAACCCTCCAGGATCATCAAGTCCAACCATTCCCCAGCACAGCCAAGGCCACCACTGACCCATGTCCCCAGGTGCCACATCCACACAGCTTTTAAATCCCTCCAGGGATGGGGGGGCTCCACCGCTGCCCTGGGCAGCTGTGCCAGGGCTGGACAACCTTTTCCATGAAAGAATTTTCCCTAATGCTTAATCTAATCCTTCTCAGGTGCAACTTTAGACCATTTAATCTTGTCTTGTGACAAGGCAGGCACCTCAGAGCCCTGCACATGAAGCTCAGCTGCCAGCTGGGGAACACAGTGACCCAGGACTGGCACTGCAGAGCTCTGTGACCAGCCTGACTTTCCAGCTCTACCTTCCCTTGCTGTCCCCTCACCTTATTCAGATGCCAGCCAGCAAAGGGATTTCTCTTCTCGTGCCATATCCGAAGCTTATAAAAGTTCCCGAGATCAGGAAGCTCTATCTGTAAATCGGTAGAAAGGGTGCAACATCCATTTTTGTAAGTCAGAAAAGCACACACACAAAGGGCATCTCTGAACATCTTTTAAGAGCTAAATCAGAGAGAAGTCAAAAATATCAGCCTATTCCCTGTTTTGGGAAGACAAGCCACATCCATATGCAAGTAAATCATTTGCATCACCACCAAACAGACTGATTTGATCTCAACTTTAGAAGGATCTAATGGAGTAAAAATCTCATACTGATGATTTTCTGTCCAGGATTGAAGCTGAACCCCTGGAAAACAATACCAAGCCAATTCTACCACTTGCACAAGCTTCATACCATGAATTTGTCAGTCTGTCCAGTTTCAAAGTTGTCTGAATTGTTGTCTAGCTTCATCTCATCTGACTTCCCTTTGTCTCCATAAATCTGGAAGAAGATGGTGGCATCTGTTCCTGCATTTTTAATGTCACTTGTCCAGATCCACAGAGACCAGGGATTTTCTAGAAAGAAAGGTTAAAGATACTTGTTTTAAAAAGTAATTTTTATACAGTGACTTGGTAAAAAACATAATTATCATTGTTTCCCCTGGTAAGTGGAGAGGATAGGATGAAGAAATACAAAGACCTTTCATCCTTTTCTGCACAAACATAATGAGCTGCTGCATGATGTGCAGGAATGAGACTGGAAACATAAATCTGCAATTTCATTTAAAAAAAAATGAGAAAAAACATAAACAACCTCTTTTCAGGTGAACCATATTCTCTTGTTACACTCTGCTAACAGGGTAATGCAGGGGTGTGACCCAACGCTGCAGTTTCATTTACTTCTCAAATACCCCCAGCAACTCAAATACCTTTGAAGCAACTCTGGCTTCAAAGACCATAAATTCAGGGAAATATTCTTCTTTCCTTTTGTCAGTATCCAGTTACTTGTGCACAGTGCATGCAGCTCCAGGTAGCTCCTAAAAACTTGTCTGATCTGTGTCTAGAATAGGACACAGACATGCTATCACCTCATTCTGAGATAAAAAAGCCTCCCAAGACTGAACTAATTATCCCAAAAATGCTTCTTGCAGAACAGGCTGTCCCAAAGGCCACTCAGGCATCCATCCCTAGTGAGGCTGCACCATGTGGGACAAACACACTCAGAAGTACCATATCTTTAGACAGGGTAAAGATCTTTTCCAAAAGGTTTTAAATTATTTAAATACCTAAATTTGACACGACTTCAGCTAACACTTCCTTTAATACTACATGACATACCCAAGGATTGTGGCCAGTCTGCAGGATTTTTATCTGAAGTCTTCATCCAACATTTTAACCATAAGTCCAGTCCACCTGCAGCAACTTTACATTGTTTTTCATACCAGAATATTGCACATATAAGGGTGACATTATTTCCTCTAGATAGCCCCTCATCTGCATGCCTTATTGACCATAATGTGTGTCACTTCTGCAGGCCTTGCTGCACCCACAGGAGAAGGAACAGCCTTCTTTCCTCACTCAGACACCAGCTGAATTATTAACAAATCCTAATGAGAGAATTGCTAACCCTTTCGGTACACCCGAGCCCACACTAGCACAGCTTGACCTTCAGAGCCCAGAATGAAATATAAAAATATGATGGCATGCATATAAATTAGGTTTTTACTGGTCTACTCAGTGTTTGAGTGTATAAAAAAGAGACAAGAGCTACTGAAAAGAAAAAAAAAAGGGGGAAGAGGGATCTCTCAGAAAAAGTTTTGCCCCTGTTTTAATAATATACAAATGATTCATGATCACTCCTCTCTGAAAAGCACCAGCAAGTTTTAGATGAGCAGAAACGAAGGAAAAATCTGTGAATGGCATGTGATGGAGAAACCCATTCTCCCTGGGGAAAGCTGCAAGTGCAATTCAGCCACCAAAGGCTGCTCTCATCTGTGTGTTTTGGCCTCCCTGACTCCTTGCTGAGGGAAAGGAGGAGTGAAGCAGGCACAGAGGGGGAAACGGGACCTTGTACCAGGACTAAATGCTGATAGAGGATTGTCAGGGAGAAACCACACAAGGGAGGTGTGGCTGAGCTAGGGCTAAGGATGCTGGAGAAGGCCAGGCATCTCCCCAAATTCCCATCATCATCCTCCCAGGGCTTGCTGGGCACATCCCCCGGGTTCCCATCCTTTCACACTGAGGTATCCAGGCACCTTGGAAATTCTCAAAAGCCCAGGGCACAAACACCAGGGAGGACAAGACCCGGCACAACAGTTTCCAGGATAACATTCAAGATAAGGAGAGGAGGGAATAAAAAACCCTCAGAATAAATACAAGCTACATATGGAGCTGCAATCTGCTGCGGGAGCAGCTTCTGGATGCTGTGCTGGGAGACGTTTCACCATGGATACCCCAAGTGAGGCTGAAGCCAGCTTTGATCATCTCTGCAGAAAGGGACAGTCCTGTGTGCACAGGGAGATAGGCGGGATGACATAATAGGTCTTTTCTAACTCCGAGTCTTGCACTCCTATAATCTGGCAGCTAAAGGTCACAGATTTCTCAAGGCTAATGCTCTCTGTCTATCTCCTGCAATGCAGTGGTGAGGGAATTAGCCTGTCAATAACAATCAGAGCTGATAATAGGGGGTTAAAGGTTGCAGATGCTTTAGCTAAATGGACCGAGTCAGGAGGTGCAATGTGGTTACAACGCTGACTAACATTTAGATAAAGCTTATTCAAATGAACTGCTGTTTAAGCAGGAGCCCACCCGAAGCACTCTCGGATTAAACCGTGTCTATTATCCTAATTAAAATATTCTGTTTACACACGGGCACACCGGCACGGGCCGGGCAGCAGCGATATTTTTTGGCTCGGTGCAGAGGCAGGCTGGAGCTGGAGAATTTGGGGATGGATGAACATGCCCGCACGGCACGGCACGGAGCAGCTCCTCCCAGCAAACGTGTGCCATCGCCTCCCTCTAGAGAAAGGCTCTGCATCCACCACGCACCTGCCGCATGGACAGGGCTGGGACCTGTTAATTCTCTAGGGTCAGGAATAAAAACTGCTGAAGTCAACAAGGAAGAGTTTTGGTTTCTTTCCCGTTCTCCCTCCCTTCCCCCACCAAGGTTTGTCTCCTTGTTGTATTTTTTGTTCTGGTCTCTAATAAAAAATCTTTGCTTCTGTAGTGATAAGCAACATAGTCTGGCTTGTCTGCAAAGGTAGAATGATGTCTGAGGGAGCCTAAGCACAGTGGACCTTAAGGAAATGAGTAAAATTCTTCAAAATATTTAGAAATTTAATTTTATACTCCCCTAAAGCAGTATTTTCAAAGCTGAAACCCATGCCCCACCATCAGAAGGACCTGGAGCTGCTGCAGCCAGTGCAGAGGAGGCCACGGAGATGCTGCCAGGGCTGGAGCCCCTCTGCTCTGGAGCCAGCCTGGCACAGCTGGGGCTGCTCAGCTGCACAGGAGAAGGCTCCAGGGACACCTCAGAGCCCTGGCAGGGCCTGCAGGGGCTCCAGGAGAGCTGCACAGGGACTGGGGACAAGGCCTGCAGGGACAGCAGCCAGGGAATGGCTCCCAGGGCCAGAGGGCAGGCACAGATTTTGGGCTATTGGCAATTAGGAATTGCTGGCTGGGAGGGTGGGCAGGCCCTGGCCCAGGGTGCCCAGAGCAGCTGTGGCTGCCCCATTCCTGGGAATATTCAAGGCCAGGCTGGATGGGCCTTGGAGCAGCCTGGGATAGTGGAAGGTGTCCCTGCCCATGGCAGGGTTGAAATTACAACCTTTAAATGTCCCTTCCAAACCCAAACCATTCTATGCTCCAGTGACTGAATCCACCTAAATCTCTCCTTGGCGCTGGCTATACCCCCGTCACTGAGGGGACACTCAGGGGAATGTGGCTTGTAGGAGGAGGGGTGATGGCCACAGGAGGCTCCTGGACACTTGCACCTACTTTTCAGCCTTTTCTGGCGCAGGGAGACCATTTCGTAGAGCTCCCGCTCAATGAGGCCGTCCCCTTCATCTTCATCCAGCCACTTCCCACACGGGAAGGTCTGCTCAATCCCAGTGAACGGGCAGTAAACCACCACCTGGGAAAAGAGATTGGGACAGTGAGCTTGAATATTGTGCTACTGGCAGCCCACAGGACCTTGGCACTGAAAACTTAAACAGAGCAAAGACAGAGCTGGAGGTCTTGGTCCTGCTCTCAAAATCAGCATTTCTGGACCAATATGAACCAGACTGGTTGCACAAATCCCAGTTTGGAGTACAGCTACAACTAATCTCTTCTGTTATTCCCATTTTTGCAGCAGTACGTCACAATGGGTCAAGCAGGAAGAGGTGGAACACTGTGAGGGGAAGGGAATGGGAGCAGGCAGGGTGTTTGCAGCAGTCAGCGTGCAGCACAGGCCCTGCACCACGCCAGGGCTCTGCAGAAAACACAGGCTACAAAAAGCCTTCAAACATATCCATCCCAAGCTGATTTTGCTTGCCAGGAAAACTGAATTTCCTCGTAGCTTGAGGGTAGGCATCTGCCTTCCTCTCCATGTTCCTGATGACCTCGTACATGATCTACCGTTGCCACCAAAAGCTGGGAAATAAACTCTCCAACCAATTTGCTGGGTTAGAAAGACAAAATTACTTCTTAAAGATGCTGGTTTCATGGGAATTTCACCTCAAAGGATGAGCACAACCAAACAGAGCAAACATTACACTAATACATATCTGTCACATTTCTCTCACATATTCATTACGCTTCCTGTATGCATGAATATATGCTTATTATTTCCATGAAGTTACTTGGATATGAGTAGGGGTCTTTTGGGGATTTTTGGTGGTCATTTGGGAACATCCCATTCCCCAAAATTTCCTTATGGTCCTGGATCTTCTGGTGAATCTTCTTTCCTGGAGAGTATCTCAAAGATGTGTCCAGGTTGTGATGCATTTTTCTTTATCATTCTTTGCTCTGGCACTCCATCTCTGTTCTCAAAACTAAGATATCTACCAGTACATATTAATCACTGGTGGAAGCAAACAAGGAAGCGTTAGCTGGCACAAAACTTATTAGTCACAGATGCAGGGAGTTAACACAAGGCCACATTAATCTCTGGCATGTGTACTAAGCACTGGATGGTACAAAACCAAACATTACCCACGGATATAGGGATCACACACCATGTGCTAAACTTAGAAGAATTTTCCAACATCTTCCCCACTGCTGTGTAGAATTCTTCTCAAAGAAATATAAGTTGTTGCATAAAAACTTTGCATATTTCTCCACTGCCTCCCAGTAGCAGCTGTGGTCAGTCACTTTCTATTGGGTTTTTTTTGTTGTTGGGTTTTTTGTTTGGTTTTTTCCCTTTTTTTCTAAAAAAATTATTATTATTATTTATTAGCCTCCAGAACAGCATCTAGAAACTTCAGTGCAGTCTGAGCATAGATGATAACTTTGAAACGCTCAGCACAATCCAAGGCTGCATTTCTGTCCGGCCCCTTGGGCAAACATCTGAAGGTGCTTTTGGAGCTGAGCAAACAATAATCTCTGTCTTTGTGACTGCAGAGGGGCAATCAACCCAATTAGCGAGTGATTGACTTATGCATCTAACGTGCCTTTGAGGCAATCAGCTGCTCTCGTGTGTGATGTATAATATTGACTTGTTAAAGCGGGGATATTGCCTTCCAAACAAAAGCAGACTTATTTATTTATTTTTGAGCTGGTCTGGGGCTGTCGGGGTCAGGTTATGAATGGGGAGCAGCTGTCTGCATGCAAAACTCTTGGCAGTGTTGGCCCAGTGCTAGTACTCCGTGAGCTCATTCCAAACTGAACCATTCCAAACCAAATGATTCCGTGAGTTTATGGTAATTAAGCCTCACCTTCTCACAAAACCAGCCAGAGCTGACCCCGCAGTTATCATGCCCAATGGTGACTCTGCTGAGAGGGCTGAGGAGGGCAGCTATCTCCACGTTGAAGAGATCTGTCCTGGCACGCTCAAATTCACCTCCTTCCAAGAAAATCTTCCCACTGTTCTTCAGGCCTTTGGAGCCATGGAGAATTACGTGGATCTTGGAATTGGTGCCGGCTCCTCTGATATCTCCGGTCACTACAGCCACGTTGTACACAATGCCTGGAGGAATCAGAAATTTGGTTGGGGGAAAAAAAGAAGGGAGGAAAAGAGCTTGAGAGTTGTGGCTTTGATTGGATTTATGCTGGAGACTCTATTGACTTCCCACTGGTCTGTTTTGGCTTCTCTCTTACACACAGTGCAATGCTTCATTTGTTTTTGTCCCACACGTAATTTTGAGAAATGCACATCTATCTTCAGACTGCCCAAGAGAAAAAGGCATGGGGTGACAAGCTCCCTATTCCATGGCCCGATGGAAAAAACCCAAAAAATTCTTTTTTATTCACTCCAAGATGCTGATTAGGTTAAGAAAGGTTAAAAAAATTAATTAGCATGTGTGCAATTTGATTTTGAGAAATACCAAGCACCAAATAGGTCAGAGAATGCTGAGAGGATGGAGAAGCATTCCTTTAAACAGTGGTGGCAAAATCTGCTGCTATTACAAAACTCTGAAAACTTTGGGTTTATTTGTTTCTTAGCCTATAATGCTGCTGAAGCCATCAGAACCTCCACAGTCACAGTGAGAACCCATAGATATCAGCAAAAAAAGTTTGGTTTTCCAGCCCAGCTGGAAAAAAGAAAAGTAAAAAAGGTTTGGTTTTCCAGCCCAGCTGGAAAAAAGAAAAGTATCTCTGAAAAGAAACCTATTTACATAAAAGTGTCCTTTTTTCCCTATCTCCAACTGTTGGTCTAAGAATGAAAACACTTCTTCCCACAAGCCTTACCTCACAGAAAAGCACATCTTAAACCTGTCTCATGGCATCAAAAACACACCTAAACACTATAGGAGCACGTAGAAAATAGTTGAGACTTAAGCCAAGTTTTTTGATTAAATCAGACAGAAATTTCAATAGGGACCTGGGATGAAGCAAAAACGTCAGAACTCACTCTCTTACAAATAATTCTCCCTTTGAAATTTACATTAAAAAGTACTCAAGCATGGTTTACTGTTGATGTATCTTCAACAAAATCCCAGAGAGCAGGAAAACAAAATACACAGTCATGAATGGTAAAAGAAAAAGGAAGCTTTTTGGGATTGAATTACATTTATTTCTGGTTTCTTCCCTTGATTTTCCCCAACAAGCATCCTGCAGTGAGGGATCTGCTCCCAGACCACTTTCCTCATGCATGTGCAGGGGGAAATATGAGGACTGCAGATGCTGAAGACCATACAAGGAAGTAAAGAACAGTTGTTACAGGCATCATCACAGTTTTTGCCTTCATGCTATTAAATAAATACAGGCAGGACACTATCCAAATAATCTTCTGCCTTGTGACAAGATCTTTTATGGACTTTACATCCAGGTTTCTTTTAGCAGAGACATAAACTTTCGTTGTCTTTTCTTTAACCATGTCAGATAATAAAAAAGACTGATTTAGGGCTCAGCGCTGTTCTTTTTGTTTTGTAAAAGGATAAAGGATGTTTAGCTCCCCAGACAGGAAACTGAAGTACAACATTCACCACTTTGTGCTTTTGGAAACAACAAACACTTTGCTTGAGTGCTGGTGAGCAATTTGCTGAAGGTACAAGCTGTATCTCTGATTCCCTGCCCACCAGCCCCTTATCCAGGTGCACCAGATGATAAACCAGCACCTAGGCCCTGCAAAGCTTCACAGGTGAGGCACAAAGGTGGGAAATGTGCTGGCAGCTCAGGAGCCCTCACACAAAACAGCCTACCACCAGCAGATGCTTCACTGCCGGCCTCCCTGAGCATAAGGCATTCAGTCTACTGAAGAAAACATGGCTAATAGCCTTAATTTCCCATTTCCCACCACGGATTCGAGCCATGATTTTACCTGTGGCTTCAGTGCCCCCAACAAGAATGTCCCTCTGGATTTTCCCATCATCTTCGTCTAAAGCGAACCAGCGTCCAACTGGGAATTGGTACACACATTTATTGCCTATGTCCTCAATGATCACCTGAGAGAAAAGACACACCACATTGGAAAATAGCATGGGAAAAGCAAAGGTTTTACACAACGGCGTGGCAGAAGAGCAGAAGCTTAATGTACCCACCCTCATGTGGTATTTAACATTCTCACTACTCCAGCAGATCCCACTCCACTCCCTAATTAGTGCTGATAGAATTTCAGACAATCAGTGAGTAAAAACCCAGGTTTTTATTTTCTTTCTTTTTTATCTAGGAGCCCACTCTGCATCTCTTGCAGGCATGAGACCAGATGTCTCTGCTATCAAGACCAGCTGGCCTGGCCTGTCCTCCTCCTCTCCAGAGCCTGTGTGCTGGCTACTCTTCTCCATCAGCTGAACGACAGCCCTTTGTCCTGCTTTGGGAACAGCCTGTGTTCTCTCTCTCTGCTTTGGAGCCTTGTTATAAAATAATTCCTAGGAATTTCAGGGCAAATCCAGACCATCAGATGAGCCTGTGTGACACAGTACTATCACTACGTCCCAGACATTTACTCCAGGGTGGAGCCATTGCAAAGGCACTGCCATTAAAACCCTGTGGCAGGAAACAGTTTCTAATTTGGAAGGATTTGGACCACAGTGAGGTGGAGCTGTGCAAATACCATGAGGTTTAACAAGGCCAAGTGCAGGATCCAGCACCTGGGCTGGGGCAATCCAAAGACTGGCTGGACAGAGAATGGATCAAGAGCAGCCCTGGGAGAAGGAGCTGGGGGTGCTGTGGGTGAGAGCTGGGCCTGCCCCAGCCTGAACCCCCTGCCCTGGGATGAGCCCCAGCGTGGGCAGCAGGGCAGGGGGGATCCTGCCCCTGTGCCCCTGGGCTCAGGTGGGAGCCCACCTGCAGAGCTGCCCCAGCCCTGGGCAACAACAGCACAAGGACCTGGAGCTGCTGCAGCCAGTGCAGAGGAGGCCACGGAGATGCTGCCAGGGCTGGAGCCCCTCTGCTCTGGAGCCAGCCTGGCACAGCTGGGGCTGCTCAGCTGCACAGGAGAAGGCTCCAGGGACACCTCAGAGCCCCTGGCAGGGCCTGCAGGGGCTCCAGGAGAGCTGCACAGGGACTGGGGACAAGGCCTGCAGGGACAGCAGCCAGGGAATGGCTCCCAGGGCCAGAGGGCAGGCACAGATTTTGGGCTATTGGCAATTAGGAATTGCTGGCTGGGAGGGTGGGCAGGCCCTGGCCCAGGGTGCCCAGAGCAGCTGTGGCTGCCCCTGGATCCCTGGCAGTGCCCAAGGCCAGCCTGGATGGGGCTTGGAGCAGCCTGGGACAGTGGGAGGTGTCCCTGCCCATGGCAGGGGATGGGACTGGAGGGTCTTTAAGGTCTCTATTAAACCAGATTGTTTTGGAATTCTGTGATACTTTGCTGAAACAAGCTGGGGAACAATATTCGCCTTTAATATTAGACTAATTTTTGGCATCTCCTGCTGAAATATCTTCTGCTGGACTCCTGAATCCTGCCATAGAGTTACTGTAGTATTTTAAACCAGCAGAGATGAGTATTAAAGGATTTCAGTCAGAAGAGAAGAAATCAAGATATCTACTCCTCTGTGTGGGTTATGTCTCAGAGGGGGAAAAAAAATCACTATTATGGATAGAAAGCCCTTGACACTTTTCTCAACAATGAGGGAGAATCTGAAATCTGTCCTTTCTGATAAATTTATGAAACCATTCTTTGGGAAACAGAGCTTCCCCTCCTGTCATTCATCCCACACCGTGCTGTTGCCTGTAGCACTCCTGAGTCCTGTTGTACCTCCACAGACACAGACAGCAGAGTCTGCCAGGGCTGGGATTGTCAGCATGAGAGATCTGGAGTGCTAGAGACTAAAATAGACAAGGTTTGGGAGAAATATCAGCACTCCAATGCCTCTCTACCAGCTGATCCTCTCTGGGTTCCTTTCAGTGGGTTTATATTACATTTAGAGGTGGAAAACCATCTCTGAGTATTAAGCCACTCTGAAAACACAAGAAACATGAGAACAGTTTCATCCTGGAGTGACAACTCTAGAGTGTCCCAGTATTGAAACAAATTACAGAAAAAAACCATCTAAAACCAGTAGACAACAACAGAACTATTTTAGCTCAGTTCTCCAACCTTCCATCTGAATTTGCAAGGCCAAAGCTGCATTTTACTTATTTACTTAAATATCCTGGAGGCTTGTGGCAGAGTACAGGGTTGCTGTGTTGGCTTCAAGTAGACACTACACCAGGTTTTGGGACTTGAGCAGCCTCGCCAACCTCATCAAAAATTATGTCATTACACCTCTGATGTGAGAATGAGGTTGTGTGTTTTTTGCCCCCCACTATTTATGACATTGAGCACAACCTCTCTGTTTTTCATTTCCACATTTTTCATGGCCTGCCAGCATTGTAACTTTTCCTGCATTGTGTGGTGGGGGAGAAGCATGTGCTAATATTTGCATTTGTACTACACTGAACTATCCTGTTATTGAGCATTTACAAATATGGGGTCAGGTCTTCTGTGGATTAAAGCCAGCTGTGTTGAACTACATCAGCAGAGGAAAGAAAATGAGACCTGAGAAGAGTCACAGATTTCCCCCTTTAAAATATTCCTTCAACTATTACACTAAAAGCTGTAATACCTTCCTACCCTGTAGCAGGAGATTAAAATGAAAATGGAAGAATAAAGTCTTTGTGACAAGCATACCTCTTTTGCTGAGCCAATGATAAATCACTTAAATTTGGGCAAGCTATGAGTCTGCAAATTTTCACTGTGAACAGATCCAACAGATAACTCTCAGATTCTGGTATTTTTATGGTCATGGTAATGAGTTAAGCCAAGAGAATGAAATTATTTGTGTCCTTCTCAGTAACCTGTATCACCAGCAATTATCCTTAAATCTCTTGCTACCTGACCACTGAGAGGGTGAGATATTTTGAGCCCATGAGATGCTTATGTTGAATGTCTCAGGAGTAACTAACCTTTGCAAGGAACCAGCCAGCAGAGCCTCCTTTGTTATTATGCCCAATATTAATTTTTCTTAATTTTCCCAGATTCGGAGCATCGAGTGTGAACTTGTCTTCTGCTCCTTTTTCAAAGTTGTCTTTGTCATTGTCCAGTTTCCTCACACCTGAATGGGCAAAATAAAAATAAAAGCAAAATAAACAAACAAACAAGTCCCACAACAAACCAAAAAAACAAAACCCAAAAAATCCCCGGAATAAATAATAACTCCAAGGAGGAAAGGGTTACTGGCACATGCATGTTTGTAAGTGAAGGAATATTTAGGAATGTCAGAAAGTCACCACTGACTGAATCAAAATTCCCTAGATATCAGCTCTCTGCACCCAGGATTCGAGGCAAATGCAAAGGACTTTCTATTCTAATAAAAAAGGTACCTTTTCTCAAGCCCACAAAAGACCAGGATTTCCATTCTAATGTCACAGTTACTTGCAGCTCTCAGAGCTTTCAGAAATATATATCCAGATGGCTCTTAAATATTTTTTTTCATATCACCACATTTCCCTTTTATTTTTACTGTCTTTGAAAATCTCCAAACTGTTCAAGAAAGGCTTTGGTCACAAGCTGCATATTCTGACATTTCAGGACACAGAATTCTTTGCTGTATCCGAGAGGAAGGATTTATTTTCAAATTAGGACCCAGCCAGGGCTGTTGGCTTTTTCCTGATCCCACAGGGGTTTGCCTTTATGAAAAGTATTAAAGCTGTGCCCCCGTTTGCAGTCTGTGTGATGCTGTGAGTGGGATGAAACCCACCCAAGGCTCCAGTGCAGAGAAAGAGGTCAGTGGGCAACTCATCCCTCTTACCTTAGAGAGGATGAATCATCCCCTAGGGGAGTTATTTCTCTGTGTGAATATGACAGAATGCCTGGACACCCAGCTAAGATTCAGACTCCCACTTTGGGATGTCTTCAGGGAGATCAGATGAATCCCCCTGTGAAACTCTGGAGGATTAATCAAGGATGAGCCCTATCCACCAGGTTTTATAATCTGTTCAAGGACATTTGGCAGGCATCATATCATTATTTCTTGAATTTGACAGGATAGATGCAGTGTAGAAGCAAGAGAATGTTTGCTCCCTGGTTACAGGAATCTCCAGCAATCTCCACCCACTCTTCTTCATGGCCCAGAGAGCTTGGGCACATCTTTTAATATTATTCAATTAATTTTTAAAAAAAATTAAATTAAAGTTTCCAGACCACTGTTGCAGTACAATCTACATTTAAAAATAATTACAATATTTCTAAAAAAAGCTATTAAAACCCGACCAATATAAACCTTGCTTAAATTATTTTTACAAGTGGCCGAGCAGGCTCAGCCATCACCTCTGCCATGGAGAAGGGATGTCATTATCCCTCCAGGTACCTGGAAAATGAGACACACTGCTCCCACTGCATTCCCTGTAAATGCACTTTGGTGTTGGACCCTTCAGTGGGTTGGCACTTTCTCCACTGCTTTCTGCTGGTGGTTTACGCTGCATTTTCCCAGAGCCTGCTTTTTTTAATGTCAGGTAGCTTGAGTCATGCCCACACCCAGCCCCAGCTGCTGCATTGCAGACTCACCTTCCAGGGGCAGTGGATGTGAGGGCCCCCACACCATTTGTTGTGCCTTTCACTCAGCCAAATCATTCTGCATTTGCCAGATTGCCTCTGTGCGTGTGTATGTGTGTGTGTTGTTCAGATCACAGGCCTGCAGAGCAGGAGGAAATATTTTAGGAAATGATTTGCATTTGAATACCTGTGTCTCCTTTCTCACCGAAGATGTTAATGAAGACATCTGCATCCGTTCCACTGCCGCTGACTTCACCAGTAAAAACCCGGACCACGTATTTGTTGACTGCAATGAGGGAGGCAAAAATCCCGATACATTAATAACTCAATGGTTTGATGCAAAACCCAACAATACAGACCAATCCAGGCTGTGCTGGTGCTGTCTTGAAAGTGTGGCCTGAACTGTGGCTCTTGGTACAATGACCCCCTTCTCCACAAGAGGAATAAAATCCATAGGCAGGATTCTGACACTGCACATTCACTGCCTAGGGCAGGAGGACAGATCACTTGGTTCCTGGCCTTGACACTGAAGAGTGAAATAGAAGAGAAAGTGAAAATTTTGATGTGGATACAAAGGACCTATGGACCAGCTCTGCTTTTTCCAAATGCCGATGAGTTACAGAGTTTGCCCAAGCTCAGGCCTGACCCCAGCTCTGTCCTAGAGCTATTTTGAAAGTTTAGTTTATACCAAGCAAGTATTTTTGGGAAATAATATCATAGTGATAGAACAAGAAACAATGGATTTAAACTGAGAAAGGAGAAATTTAGATTGAATATATATGGAAGAAATTCTTTTCCTGGGGTGAGGGGGTGAGGGACTGGCACAGGTTGCTCAGAGTTGTTGACACCCCAGCCACTTGGGCATGTCCAAGGCCAGGTTGGATGGAGCTTTGAGAAACCTGGTTTGGTGGAAAGTGTCCCTGTCCATGGCAGGGAGTGGAACTGGATGGACCCAAAACATTCTATGAGTCTCTGAAAGGTCAGCCACACTGCGTGAAAGAAAAATGTGAGGTTGGCTACCCTTTCCTTAAAAAAAGCCCCCCAAAACAATAACAAAAAAAACCCAAACCAGTCATCCAGTCTTTTTTATTTAATGAGGAAACAGTAGTAGACCCAGGAGCTGTAACACTGTGAAGATACATCATCTATGGCACCAAACCCATGTGGATGAGGCCCATCGTGGACATTACACATATCATGTCAGTGAATTTGAGAAGCAAGTTCTTCAAACAGATCAGGATGGGACCCACTTGGTTCCCAAGGACAGCAAAAGTGACCTCAGTTTCTTCTGGAACCAATGAAAAAGCTCCCATGACCATCAGGTCAATTTGACTTTATTTGAGCCAAATATGAGCAAAATTTGAGCCAAATGTGAGCAACTTTCAAAATCTACCACTGAAGTCACCTGACCACCTCCAAGCAAACAGCCGTGACAGACACCTCGTGCTTTATCTCCCATGAAAAATGGGTGTTGGAGGCAGGCAGCAAGACACGAAACAGATGAAGATGAATGCAAAATCTGCTACTGAGCAGTACATGATGTCATACAAGCCCCGAACAGAGTTCCTGTTACTGAACCCTGGGTAGCTGGTACTGAGAGCTCTGTGCAATGTCACTTCTGAGTGACTCATATTTCTGAGTCCAGGACACACTGCTTCTGTGAAAGAGTCAAATGCAAAAGTCTCCTCACACACCGATCCTTGGCAAAAATTCCTGCACCACAGAATCATGAAATCATTAAATCTCTAAGATCATCAAGTCCAACCATTAACCATGATTCTTGGTTTGCAACTCTATTCCCCTTTGGCAAGTTAGGGGATAATCTTTCCTGCACTTCCAAGCCAGCTACAGAAATGGATTCTCTCAGGAGCCATGGAACATCGCCAACACTGGGTTACCACTCCCAGAACTGATCCCCCACCTCCTCCCCCATAATCAGTGCATATTAAAAGTTATTCCAGAAGACAGCAGAGACCTGGTGCATGCGCTCCCACAGAGGCAGAGGACGTGAGAGCAAACGTATGAGGAGCGGCTGTTGGACCATCCCCTGAATTACAACGATGCTCTCAGCTCCCAGGGTGAGGAGTGCAAGGGCAGAGCCCAAACAGAAGGGAAAATCACCTGTCACAGTTTAATGAAAGTGCTGGGAAAAGGCTAAAAATCGAGCTGACATCCCTGGCGCCTCATTGCAAAACATGCCATGGCAAATAAAATAATAATGATAAAACTGCAACAAATACTAAATAACAAGAAAGAGAAGAGCAGAGCTGGGCTCAGACAGGGGAGAAAAGGCCTTAACGACTCTCTTTAACTCTTTAGCTTCAGTTCACAGAGCTCTAACAACCTGCTAGAGATACACCAACACCAAAAGTGTTCATTTGCATTAGCGAAGTGTGGGGATGGTGCAATCTACAGCTCCTACTTGGCCACTAAGCTGCTCTAACTAAAACTGACCCATTGTACCTTGCAGTCTTTAATTACAGACCACATTTTCCCAGAAGCTTTGCTCCTTGCACCTCCTCTAGAATATTTAATCTGATGTCAGTGATTAATTTTCCACTCCACTTTTTGGGAGACAGAAGAACCTGACAGGATAACAGGATCCTCAAAAGGACAAGCTACTGTGGCTTAGCTTACATTCCCCTTGCAGGGAAAAGGCTTTAAGCCTCTGAGATGTAGAGACTCTGAGACCAGAGGGATGCCTCAATGCATGCAGAGCATCAAGGAAGACATGCAGAGAACAAGTCCATGAAAAACAAGTTAGCAAACACAGTGCAGCAAGGGCATCTTGCATGGCTACTGCTAGGGCACATCTGGCCAGCAAGGAAAATGCTGATGAAATTACTTGCCAGATCAAAAACCTTTAAAGATTTCCCAGCACGGCTGTATTTCCAGTCTAAGGTCCAGAATGACAAATTTTGACCTCATGCTTGGAACACCAAGGGGTCCCAAGGGCTCTGTACACACACAGTGCTGCTCTCAGTGTCAGCATGAGCAGCCCTGCGGCAGAGGTGGCTCCTGAGCCAGGGATGGGCCTTCACTTTGGGCTGGTGGCAGTCACAGAGCACTGTGCTGTGAGGGTTTTTATGTTGTCCCTTCTAATATGAGCATGGCTGTGGTGTGTGGCATGCCCTGGCGTGGCTCTTTTCCACATTGATGA
Source organism: Emberiza elegans (assembly GCA_024865655.1). Classification (NCBI taxonomy): domain Eukaryota; kingdom Metazoa; phylum Chordata; class Aves; order Passeriformes; family Fringillidae; genus Emberiza; species Emberiza elegans. The sequence continues at coordinate 1,977,102 of JALJVW010003588.1, read as the reverse complement.
GTTTCTGTAGGTAAAACTACTTCAAGAGCATTAGAGGTCCTCAGCTTAGGTTAGAGCACATTCCTGCTTCACAAACAGTGCCTAGCTTGTGCTCATAAGGTCTTTTCTTTGGTTTTTTCTTTCTTAACGACTCTGAAACTGGATGCTCAAACCTGTCCCCACACCTGACCCTTAGGTCTGCTTTCAGAAAAAATTTCAGCTCCTCCATCTTCAGAAAGCAAACCCTGAGCCACGCTGAATTTTTGCCAGCACTTTCTCCCTCTCTAAGCAATTTGACATTCAGCTGCAGCAAGGAGAGGAGCTCTTCATGCTGCTCAGGGGTCCTTCTGTGCTTCGTACATCAGCACATCTTACAGAGTGACATGGTGGATGAGCAATTTAAATGGAAAGGGATGCTGCCTCTTAAAAAGACAGCGAGGATTCAGCTGCTAAAAGCATGCAAGAGAAAGCTCTCACTGCAGCCAGGAAGAGATCTGCCATAAGTCAAGTACTCTTCATTTTGATCATGGATGGATGTTGTTCCCTATTTTTTAAGCCCGTGGCAGAAGCATCTTTTCAAAAATACCCACTTGGCTTATTTTTTTTTTTTTTAAATCCCAATACATGGCTCCGACTTCATCTGTAAAACACAGATCAAGATGTTGCCTGGATATTTTTTTTTTCCTCCTGAATGCTTCTCCTAGCACTGAGAACATGCAAAATGTTAATGTAAAAGCTGTGCCTCCATCGAGCAGTGCACAGGCTCACTGCAGCACAGGCACGGGGAGGGGAGCTTTCCTGGGAGCAAAATTAGCAGCTTCAGAGGCACGTACTGCAAGATGCCAAGAGCAGAACAGCCAACAAAAAAATCAGTAGGAAGAGCAGTAGCTATTTTCTCTTGTCTTTCCACTTTCACATTGCAATGCACAAGTGTAAATGCCCTGTGTGGTAACAACACCTTCCTTTTCTTCACAGTTGTGTGTCTGCATTTGAAGGCATTGCCAGGATGCCATCTCTGGGAGACAGTGGGGTGGCACTGATGTGACCCTACTGCATTAATTTAGCAGAGGAGTGGCAGTCAATCAGCCTGTCTGCTACTGATTAACTCAGCCTCAGCTTTCAACAGACGAGTGGAAAGGTTAATTTTGCACTGTGGGCTGGAGTCAGGCTCTCTCCACGGAGAGCCAAGAGGTTTTTGTCTGTGAATGTGGTGCACTCCCAACACATCCTGGGGATGAAGGGCATGGGGCTGCTGCTCTCCTGGCCCCCAGTATTGCCCATCCAGGCTGTCCCCACTGTCATCTCCGTTGTGGGTGCAACATTAGCCCCATACACTGCCCAGAATCTTTTCATCCAGACCCAGCACCCCTGGGTGCTCTTTGTGCAGCCTCTGTCCTGCCTCCAGCCATGGAAAATGCATGGACATGTCCCAGACAAATCCTGCCACCTGCAACCTGCAGTGGACTGTCCAGCCATGTGATATTCATCTGTCAATGTCATTTATTTAGCAATATTATATCATGGTCACTTGAAGCACCCTAGGATGGAAATGCCTAAAGAAATTTTGTATCTGCTATTATTTGGGGCATTAGATAGTGTGTTTATGCACAATCTGCTGAGTTTCCTGCTGCAGAAGCCTGAGATTTGGGCAGGAAAACCAATTTGACTGTGTTTCATTACCTGGGGTTATCACCTCCTGCAGGGCACAGTGAATTCCCAGCTGTGCTTGCCTCCCATGTGCCTGACCTGCCGTGGAGCAGGGCAGCAGCATCCAATATCTGGGAAATGTCACAGCCCTCACAGGCAAAGCACATGGGGTTAAAAGCAAGGAACCAAGCCGTAGGCACGGATGGATCCTTCTCAAAAGGCAACTCTTGGCAATTATCCCTCTGTTTTCACACTGCTCCCGAGAGCTGCAGTGCTGGAGAGCCATCCTGTGCTGCTCAGCACTGAGCAGGCAGATTTGGGAAGGGCTGGGGGAAAGGGGCCGGATGGATAGGGGAGAGGCACTGCTACCATCTCTGAATTGCTGCTGGAAAAGGAACGCTTTTGTGGTTAGTGTGAAAATAATTGTTGCTGGGGGGAGAGGCAGGCGCCTGGACCTGCAGACGAGGTACAATTTCAACCTCAGTGTGCCACAGCCTTGCACCAGCTCAGGATGGTGGTTTAATACCCAGATGCCTCGGTTCCTGCCTGTCAGACCGAGTCAGTCACTCCAGCCCACCAGGAGCTGTCTGACAAAACCTCTTCTTGATGGAAGCGGCTGACTTGTCAAAGTGGAAGCTCCTTTATACCACTGCTGACAGCAAGTTCCTCAGTGACGGAGTTCTGGGTCAGAGCATCCTTAAAATGTCAGACAGCCTATGGCTGGGGCACAAAGCTGGGACCTGGCCTCCCAACACATTTGATTCACAACAAACATTTGAATTTAGTTCTTGTTTGTCCTGGCATAGAGCTCATCCCACGAGGATAAAATAACCTCCTCCTACGTTGGCTTCTGGTGACCTTCTGGTTGGAGATGTCCTGCTGGTCTTGTGTATCCAGCAGCTGAGTCTCTACAAATGAAAGGAGAACTCATCCAGCCCACCCCTTAAACCTCTTTGTGACACAGTAGCAGGGACCCCAGAGACAGCTTTGCACAGCAAAATATGATTAGAGCCTAAAGCAACCCCTGTAAAAGAAGAGGGGTTCCTCTGAGCTCACCAGCAGCCAATTCTGTCTCAAAATTGGGTCCTGCTCTTGCACAAAGCAATGGCACACAGACAAAGAGGACTTATTTTTTCTCCCATTCAGAAAAGTGTTGAATTCTAAGGGTTGGTTTAGAGCTGAAACATAATTAATCTCTTTCAAGGATGATAGCTACATTTGTTAATGAGTTGTGCCTTCAGAGGTGGGGAACAGCATCTTTAACCAAGGGTTCAAACTGGAAATGCAGATTACAAGCGCCCCTGGAGCAGGGGTGCTGGAGAAGGAGGTGTTTTGCATTTGGCAGAGCACTGAGCGACTTGGTCTAGTTGCAAACGTGACTGCTCATTGTGGGGGCTTGGAATAGCTGAGCTTTAGAACCCAGCCCAAAGCATTCTCTGATTCCATTCCTTTTGGCTGTGAGCATCTCTGCCAAAACCTGGTGTTAGCAGGGGAGAAATGCTGAGGAGCCTTTGCAAGGCTTTGGGGCTCCTGTTGCTGGAGGAAGCACTAAAGACGCAGGGCTGCCTTGACCCTGGTTCAGGACTCCTTTACTCTCACAAGAGCTCTCCAAAAGTGTGTTCTTCAGAGATATCATTGCTGTCACTCAAGGAGGCATGGGAAAAAGAAAGGATTCAAGGAGCATCTGGACAACATTGTCAGGCACAGGGTGGGATTCTTGGGGTTGTCCTGTGTGGGGTTTGGACTCGATGCTCCTTGGGGGTCTGTGTAGCCTCAGGGTATTCTGTGATTCTGATTGTGCTGCTCTGTCGAATACTGCATCATCCCTCAGCCACTGTTCATGCCCCTCCCAGGATGAAACCAGTCCCTTTGGCCTCCCCACCCTGGCCACAAACCATGAGATTCCCCTCCATTTCCTGCAGCTCCTACAGGAAAGCAAGGCGTGCGCCCAAACAGTTAATGTATTAGGATTCAGCCTGGATCATCCCTCTGCAGGGCCTGTGAGAGGCAATCTACCACATGCAGGAGGCTTTGCTTGTAGGATATGCTAAACTGATGTTCCTACTGTGACTTCAAAGTGATGATGACTTTTTGAAGTGAGCTTTAAATGACCTTGCTCGGGAGACAATGGTGGTTTAGTCGCAGAAGCACGGAGCTTAGCACACGGCAACCCACCTTGTGACAGCAGTGCAGAAATCTTTGTTCATCTAATTCTCCAAGATTTATCATTATTTTTCATTAGTTCAGCCCCAGGGTGGGAGCTCATTTAAAAAAAAAAAGGGGGGGGGAAATATTTCACAAAAGAAATATCTCTTTTCTGCTTTCACCACATCTGCTATTATCAAAATTGAAGAAATCATTGAGAATATCCTCTTGGTTTAAACACATTTGCTGAGAAATAAGAGTGAAATAAATTTACGGTATTGTCGAAAATCATATTGTTAACTCTGTACTTCAGTCTTGCTTTGAATAGATCAGAACTTTTAAAAAAAGTTACTTCATTTCAAAACTGAAAGCTGAATTAATTTCCATATATAGACATAATTAGTCAAAATTATCACATGTCTTCAAAAACATGCTGTACTCTCTGTTTTGTATTGGGTACACAGAGATCTATTTACCAGCCACACACACTTGCCTCTTCAAAATCTTTTCTCTCTATGTGAATTACAAATCACTTTTTCTGTCCCGTTTCAGGTCTCTGTGCATTTTTTGTGTTTTTCAAGTCACCAGTGTTTCTTTTTATTTCTACATTTCCATTTCTCATTCTATATGCCCTTCTTTAGGGGGGGGGAAAAAATAAATCAAAAAACAAGAGAAAAAAATACAGGGAAAAAAAGAAAGGTGCGACAAGTAAAATGTCCACAGCTCCCTCATTTTGGACGCAGTGACAGTAAGTTGGCCAAAGTTTGCAGGGAAAGTAAAGTCCTCGTTGGAACAAAGGAAGTATTTTTGATGAAAAAGAAAAGACATTTCTGGATGCTCAGTATGCCAGGTAGCATGACAATTTTTTCCCCCGGTGTTTTAAATGGGTGGTAAAAGATATTACTCCTTCTACAAACCCTATTTATTGAATGCTTCAGCACGCAGCCAGGCCTCATCCTGCACACAGAGGGTACTCACCATTACTCAGAAGCAAACAACTCATATGTATTTCATAAATATATTTATCTGCATTTTCCTGTGCTGATTATACACTTCCAGTTTCCAGAGCAAATAAAGATGCATTTTGATGAGAAGATAACACGTATTAATATTTCATTCCCTTTTCCTCAACTTCTGCGTCCTTAGAAATAATCTTTTTTCACTTTCCCCGTCATGAAAGTTTCCAAAAGCAGGAAACAGAGTGACCTCATTTTGAAACAAAACCCAGGGGAATCCAAGGGTCATTTAGGTTTGAAAAGGCCTCCAAGACCATCGAGTCCAACCATTCCCCCAGCGCTGCCAAGGCCACCACTGACCCATGTCCCCATGGGCCACATCCACACAGCTTTTAAATCCTTCCAGAGATAAAGACTCATCCATGAGGGACCAATGCTGGCCTTCAAGCCCAACATTTTATAAAATGAGGTTGCAAATCCGACAGGGCATCATCAGCTGGTGCCTCATACCCCAAGTTCTGCTCCTTACATGAGCTTCTAACATCATTGGGAAATATTGGCCAAAGTTTCAGTTCCGATACAGCCCAGCCCTTTAGGACATGCACATCCCAGGATGGAAGGAAGGATTTAGCCATGGACTCAAAGTGAATCATGTGCAGCAACACCTGCTGTTCCAGATGTTTCCTCAAGTCACAGCCAGCTAGGTCAGTGCTCATGAGCCTTCAAGTCAGCCAACAGCCAACATTAAACTCTGGACAATGAAGTGTGAAGCCTTAACCCAAGAATCCTTCAAAGACCAAAGGAGTAAGCTCACATTCACAGCTCAAATGCATGAGTTTTAGGTCACAGTGGATCTGTAAACCTTAGAGAATAGTACCTAGAGCAGGTTAATGCCTTGTTAATAGATATTTTTCTGATGTTTTTAAAGGCAAGATGCCCCTTTCTGCCTGCATGAACACTCAGGGAAATTCCACCACTCTAATTTCACCTCTTTACTAGAATCCAAATCCCAGCTGCTCATTGTGACTCCACAGCCATTACCCTTAGGATATATCCATGCAAACTCTCAGACACACATTGTATCAGCCCCAAGTCAGGCCAGAATTGACACAACCAACAACTTTCCCTTTTAAAACTGCTTCTTGTTTCAGCAAAGCAGAAATGTTGTGTCTGACTGTAAAAGACCCACCCCTAGATAAAGAACAGCTATATTTGCTCTTCTCTTGTGATTCTTTTTTTAAAATATAATAGCAATAATTATAAAAGAATAGCAATAGGTGGCCAATTTTCAACACATTTAAATATGGAAAAATTAAACACAATGCAGCTGTGTTGGAACTCTCCCATCTCCAAGGTCAAGGTGTGCCACACCAGTGTGCTCTTCACTTTTGTTATTAATAGACCAAATAAGATTAAACTTTACCCAGAAATAGTAAAGATAGAAGTAGTTCTTCAGTTTGGTGTGACACATGCGGTTCTGTCCTAGTGGGAATATTCAGCCTTGAAAGAGTTTGACATGAGTTGCTCTCCCAAGCACATTTATAACCCATCATGTCCAATCCTAAATAATTTCAGGGTGCTGATGGCCAAAAATCCAGATGAAAACCAGTCCTTGGCTCTCAACCTCATTTGCAACAGGCAGGTTGCAAAGACTTGACCAAAATTTGACAGGTTAGCATAAGATAGAATTGCAGAGGAGACTGAATTAGTTTTCAGCTCACCCTGCTCTTGAGCATGATTTTAAGGACCAAGTGAGTGAACATCCCCATTGCAAATGAACGATTCTGCATTCTCAGAGTAAAGCATGTACAGAGCATTGTTTGATTACTGAGAGGTTTCAAGGGAAATCAGGAACAGCCAATATCTATTTCCCTTGTTCTGAGCATAACTGGAGGTTACACTGCACAGAGCCCAGACCAACCTCAAGCAGCTGAGTAGCCTTAAGTGCCTGTGGTCACCCCCTGAGAAAAGAAGTTTATTGTTGGATAAACAACACATCATCTAACCTGACCAAACCTCATCATCTTTTATGAATCTGGACAAAACTCAGCCTTGCAGATATGTTTTGGTATTATGTCTTGAGAAACCCTGCAACCCACATGGAGACTAGCTCTCAGGGCTCCCTGCTTTCCAGCCAGGTGATGAAAAGCTGTATTCATCATGCATAGGGATGGAGGAAGACACAACCTTGGTGTCCCAGCTGCAGGGATGAAGACCATGAGGCAAAGGTTGGCAAGGTCCAGGCAAAGGAGAGTCACCATGGTGGGGGGGACATGGGGATCTGTCCACTGAGTGGTACAAATGATTCCTGATCACTCTGCAAGAATCAAATGAGAGGCTGGGGACTTCAGTTACTGGCACAGCTGTCCAGAGAGTCCCCATCCCTGAAGGGCTTCAAAAGCCGTGCAGATGTGGCACTTGGGGACACGGGGCAATGTGGGCTGAGCAGTGCTGGGGAAACTGTTGGACTCTGTGATCCTGGAAGGCTTCTCCAGCATAAAGGATTCTGTGGTTCTATGAGCTGACCCCTGAATTTCATGTCCTTTTACACCTCCATGGGGTCAGTAGATCTCCCAGTGCAGCTGCAAGCTGTTATGAATGCACCCCCACCACTTTGACAGGACATCAGACACCCTCAGAGTGATCCAAAACCGGCAACGCTCAAAGGAAAACCGGCACCTGGCTCCAGTTTTGAGCCTGTCCCTTGCACAAAGGCTCAGCCACAGCCATACAATCCTAAGGCTTCACAAACTCAAGTGAAGCAGCACAAAGCTGAACAATGGCCCTCCCTTGTAATTAATACCTGTAGTGTAAATTAATCCAGGCTGCCAACAGAAGATGCTGGGTAAATAAGAATCTGTGACACTATCCCTGTCAAAGGCCCGTGGGCAAATGATGCCATGGATGTGAATACAGGGAATAGAGGGTCATTCAAGCAGGGCACTTAAGATGTAACCTGTTCTTCTTGAGAAACGTGTGGCATTCCGCAGGGAGCCTGGCAGGAGGTATTTCATTTGGATAAGTAAATGCAATCACTCAGGTGTCTGCAATTGCCAAGTCAGACATCCATGGTAGTTCTATTTGGACCATGAAAAGTACTCTACTTTTGGGTTTTGAGTGTGTGTACCCATTTTTTTCACTATATATACATACATACATACATACAAATAACTATAACTATAACTATAACTAACTATAACTATAACTATAACTATAACTATAACTATAACTATAACTATAACTATAACTATAACTATAACTATAACTATAACTATAACTATAACTATAACTAAATATATATATATAAAAATATATATTTGACCTTTTTTTGCCACACATTCTTTTCTGCATTTTTAAATTATTCCTCTTTTTAAAATTTTTTTTCCTCTTAAAATTAACGTCTCCAGAACTCACAGTCTGCAGGAATTCTCTATCTAGCCTGTGCTCCTCACCAAGAAAGAGGCCGTCTGCCCATAGTTTAGTCAGTTTTGGTACGAGTACCAACAGCCCCCTTTCAAATAGGCTTCAGATGCCTTTTCAATGAATCAAAAATATGACAAAGAAAAGGAGTTTATTTGTTTCAAGCCCACATCCTTCTCACACAAAGCACAGAGAAGGTCCCAGGAGTGACCTCCAGTTCAAAGGAGGAAGGTAAATCCTCATGACAAAGACGGGAAAGTTCTCTGGGAGAAGATCAAAAGCTGAGGGTGCTGCAGGAGAGGGAACCTGGAGGAAACTTGTTTGATTCCTCCAAAAACATTCCTGACTGTAACAGCAAATGGAGCATGAAAGCAAAGCATGAAGCTAAGTTTGGCAACAACAGTGTCTGAGTGGTTTACAAAGAAAAACTGAAGTAATAAATGGATTGAAGATGTGATTGAAGAGACACAACTAGAAAGGAGAAGAATATGGCACTGAACTGCTAATGGGAACACAGACTTAGGAGGGAATTACTTATCTTTCCTTACATAAACTTACATAATTTTTCATTATCTAGGGGCCTAGAAAATATTAATACTCCAAGAGTAAACATCATGATTTAATCCATTGGAAAGAAAAAACAAAATACCCTAAAACCCAATCAAATCCAGGGCAAATGACTTGTATGTACAACAAAAATCATATCACAATCTCATTTCAGACCTTTACGGATCCGGAGGGAGGCATATTAATTCAGATACATTTACATTTGCAGCTGACAGTTCACTGCAGCAGTCTGGGGATGTTTATCTTTCATTAATTATGGTTCAAGGGGAACTGCAACCTGAGATAACTGAGCTAACCCTCTCCTCTTACGGATTCAGACCTGCCACCTGGAAGGCATCCAACCCTTCACCCATGCCTCTGGCCTCAGCCCAGCTCCCGCCTCCGCGCACAGCCCAGCCCGCGCCACTCGGCAGCGGGGTTTTATCTCTGATAAAGGTGGTGAGAGCTGATGCATTTCTGACAAATGCCTGCCTAAATCTCTTCTTTCACGCTCGGGAGATGGTCTTACTCATATTTATCCCGGGCCAAGCACATGGAGAGCAGTTCATCCATATCCCAGAGCCGCTTCTCCTGAAAAGCGAGTGCTTGGGACTGGCTGCTCCGCTTGTGAGATGCAAAATAGCTCCAGCAATTTCATTGGAGCTGCACTCTCCTGTACCAGCTGAGGGTTTAGCCCACAAGTCTTTTCCTGCTGTGAGACAGGTGTTGAACAGGATGGAGGAAGTCACACACGTTCCCTTGAATCATTTCTCCCAGGCAGAGGCAATAATAAATTTGGATAAGGTGTTGTGTCTTTTAAAGATCTATTAAGATTGAATCGTTGACTTCCTCCTCAAGGGAACCTCTCCCTAATCGTACACTACTTTGACTCATACACTACCTTCTCCAGAGCTCTCCTGCCCCTCGAGTGTCCTTAGATTCTCCATTTCACAAATCAATTTGATTTAAAAAGCAGCAAGATACTTCAGTATACACAGCCCCAATAGTAACTGGGTGGGTTTTCGGCAGATAATGCCTCCAGACGTTATCTCATTCCCTTGTGGCAGCCACCCTGGGGATGTCTGCATTTTTAAAATGTTCCAATATTCATTTCTTGTCAATGGATATTATTTGTACATGCTAGCACACATACAGCATCCTTTAATGCTTACACATTTGACATACCAGCACTCTTTTAGAAGGTTGTATCTCAACAGTGCAAAATTACTCAAGGACTCCGGGTCAGTTTAGCGTATTCTTTCACTGTTAACATGACCTCAATACAAATAACAATACTTTGCCCTTCTAGAGCATCTATCAAGGTTTGCAACACTGCTTAATTCTGGCAATAAATTGGCTTTACCAAATAATTGCTCCTAAGTGGTAATGTCAGCAACACTACTGCAAGAGGTCTACTAATTATTCTCAGTAAGATTCAACCCTGGCAAAAGCACAGGTTTCCTCTTTTTAGCACCGAACTACACAGTTCTGTTTCCCTGCAGACCTGTAGTTGATGGCCTTCCTTCTATGCCCAAAATAAAGCTCCCAGAAAGGAGGAGTGCCCTGGTGAGTCTATCAGGACCACACAACTCTGTTTCCTCATTAGCACTTGCAGATGGAGTGCTGACATCCCACCTGAGGCTGGTTTGCTGGCTCCTCTTTCACACCTTGATCACTCACGTTGCATGCACCATACATCCTTGCGTGGCCGCCACGCCGGTACCAATCTGGGAGTACATGTCTGGTGTGCAAGCTGTCCTACCCTCATTTCAACATCATTAGCTTAAAACCACGCTGAAAAAACAGGCACCAGCTCAGTCTGGGTATCATACACACATCAACAACACCAGTGTGGAGTTACAGCAAAACTGGCACAGAGTTACAACTAAAGGGTTGGGTCCTCTATGGAAATTTCCTGCAGGACATCACCAGAGACTGGAAACACTTAACTTTATGGACAGGACTGCAAGCATGCTGCCTCTCTGGGGAACACACAGGGGTACCAGCTACATCTTCCAGGGTAGGATGCCTCTCATCTACATGTAGGTATTCAATCTAATTTAATATTGTCATCACAGATCCCTCAGTACTTGAGGAACAAGTGGAGCTTCTCCAAAGAGTGATTTATCCCACCCTAGGACATCAGATCTAACATTGGAAAAAGAAATTACCCTCTTGAGTCATCTTGCATCTTCCTCTATCTCTCTCCACTGACTATAAAGAAAACTTAAATTAGCTTAGACGACACAATTACTTTTTATGCGATGAGATCATCTCAAAGCAACCCTATCCTTTCCTACAAGTCACCAGAAAGCCAAGCTGTTTGTTTTTTTTTTTTTTAAACACCTTACTTTTGGGCACATCCATGGGATTCAGGCTGCCAATGAGGTCTCTGACATAGAGCCCATCCCCGTCCTCCTTGCTCAGCCAGTTGTTGCAGGGGAAGTAAAAGCGGAGGTGAGGTCTGTTCATGTCGGTCACGATCACGCGGTCCAGGAACCAGCCCGCGTTCAGCCCGGTGTTGTCATGCTCAATCCTGGAGGAAGAACAGCCCTGTTTCAGTACTCCGGCTAAGACTGGCTACTAGCACCATAATTTTGTGGAATATTATTTACTAGGCGAGGCTAGAGCAACTGTACACATAATTCCCATTTATGGCTGACTATCCAAAGAGTTTCAAGGAACTTATGTGCTTTTACAGGGTATATTAAAAATAACAACCTTCCATATGGGCAGAGATCACAGGTGAGTCTGTCAATCTTTTATCTGCTCACAAACATGCCTACACCACCACATTCATTCAACATATGCATTCATTCACCTTGCACTGCATACCTAAAACATAAGTGACTCCCTTCCCACCCAGTACCCCTCCTGCTCTATTCTCCTCTTGCATTGTTTTAACCAACTCTTCCCAGCTTTCTTTGTACTACTTAGTAATTTTAAATTTTTTATCAGTCAGTCAGACCGTAGTTAAACGTAATAATTATCATTTACATTACACTAAGTTAGCAAAAGTGGATGGCATACCCCATTTACCTCCATCGGGACATAAAAACAGTCCTAAACGTCTTTCCCCATGATTGCATACGACAGAAATACAATTCTTGGTGGGGAGCATGGATACTTATAAGCAATACAGTAGGTGATTTCACACTTCAGTTCAAATCTTCGGCAGTAAACAAGCTTTTACCACCCCTTAACTTCACCTTGATGGGAGCACGTTAAGGAATAATGAATAAAACATGGCAATGCTTAAACCTCTACAGCCTGTCATCCTATTAGCACCTCACGGAGCAGGTGTTGTGGTAGCAGCGTTGTGCAGGTACCTTATTTTCTTTATTTGTCCGACGTTATTGGTTTTCACTCGGAACACATCTGTTTTGCTCCTCTCAAAGGCCGTGCTGCTCCTGCAATGCACATGCATGAAAGGAATGGTGAAAAACCAGCAGCCTTGACAGCAGGCACGCAAGTGCTAGCGTGTAAGGATAAAGAAGTGTCATTCCTAATGCTGGAAAGACCTAGTTTTCAGTACCCTCTCCCCAGTGACTGGTTTTGGATGCTCTAGGTACTGACATTCAGCGGACTTTTTTTTTTTTCCTTCTCAGACTCCAAGAGTTCTTCCAGAAGCTGAGGCAGAAGCTTTGGGGGAAATGCAGTATGCTTTTTGTCTCAGAGTCCCACTCCCAGGCATGTCCCCTCCTGCCATCCTAGCCTCCAGGCATCAAGCAGACCTGCTCCTGGTGGTGGAGCAAAGGGCTCCAGCAAGTTCCCTGTGTGGCCACAGAACTGCCCAGGACTCAGCCAGAGATAAAAGCATCCAACCACATCCAGCTTTCCAGACCCATCGCCCATCACTTTTTTAAACAACTACTGAAATTTTGGTGCTTCCTCCTACAATTTCCATCTCATTCCAAGTAAAACAATTGCAGGCAGGAAGTAGTTTGACTTTTTGGGGAAGTGTTAAACGTGCAGTTTGTATTTCACAGGTGCAAGAATATAAAGTCTATTGGCCCAGGTCAGGGGATGTAGAACTTAATTCCCAGTTCTGCCTCTAGCCCGCAGCATCATCCTTGGCAAGCAGCTCTGTCCTTTTCTGAGCTCGTGTTTTCCACGAAAACACTCTGAATAACACCAAGGCAAAGCTCTGAAGACGCAGCCTCTCCCACCTGCCCTCCCTGACGGGCCCCCATTTCCCCTGGGCTGCTGAGCATGGCTATGGATGATTAAACACAGCAAAACCCAGAAGTTTTATTAAAACGAACAAGAAACCACTGCACTGGAGCAGTGCACAGCCACGGTGACAAGCAGTTTGCACGGAGAAAGTTAATGAATATTAATAATCCCAGCAAGGGGGTTTGGCTTTGCTTGCTGCTCTTCGCGCTGCTGAAGGACCTGCGTGTGCCTTGCTTACAGGCCACTTTGTGTTCTGCTAAACCCATGCCCAGCCTTCCTCCTCCTCCTCCTCCTCGGCCATTCTGCTGTTTCGCACCCCGTGCCAGGCGCAACACCAGTGTACGAAAAGGCTAAAATGGTTAACCTTGCCGTGAAGACAAGAGGCAATTAAACCCGGCTCAGCCTCCCCCAGCCTGGCTGCTGGAGTGGAAGCAGCCAGCGGGTGCAAGGCAATTAGTCTGTCAGGCTTGAATGAGCATCGTAATGACAGCAGCTTCTCCCCGCATTGGCTCGGGATCGATGCAGTGCTGCAGACTGCTACGGAGATGCCATGGAAGTGTTACGGGAGAATAACCAGCCCAAAGCTCCCAGCGCACCAGTCCCGCTGCCTGCTGGTCTGTGGCACTCCTGCCTCCGTGCTGGGCTCTTTATTTGCTGGGGGAGATGCTGGGGACCAAACCTCCTTCTGCAGGGCGTCCAAAAGTGCCCGCTGAGCAGATGCACAGCGCATCCCAAAACAGCCTGGGGAAGCATTGGAAAACGTGACACGGCCCAGGAGTCAAACCCGTGGGAAGCCTTGCTGTCGAAGGGTAGGAAGAGTTTTGAAAAGTCTCTTCCCTTGAGATGGATCTGCAGCATCAATGGGAAGGAAAAATCCAGTCCTTCCTTCTAGCGCGGCGTGGGGAGGGAGGGAGTAAGTGAGGGAATATCCCACAGCGAGTGGCTGCACTGAAATGTAGGCTAAAAAAAGGAAAGACTGAAAGAAAAGGAGAAATTACAGCTGGGCTGTGTCGGAGTCTGGTCCAGGCTAGGCCTAGGATGAGACATTCACAGCCAGATTACCATAAGGAACTTGTTACACCAAACAACGAGGCACACTGGCTTGCACAGCCCTGGTGACAAATAAAGCAGGAAAAATATGATTTGGAAATTGCAGAACTAAATTTGCAATGTTCAGGCTTGATTGGGTTCAAACCCAGGGATTTTAGACCATAAGGATCTTCTGAATTTCACTAGAGCTCTGTCATTAATCTGAAATAACAGGCCAGAGCAACTCCAGAAATACGTTTTGGTTGAGTTTGTTTATTTTGACATATTTGATTTGCTCTAGAAGCTCTATTTTTTCCATGTTCTGTTGCAGCATTTTTCCCAACTGCTTTGTAAGAAACATCCAAGACCTTCATCAAAAACTAGTATACAAAATTCTTATATATTTTAAAAATTTATTATTTTTTTAAATCTGAAGCTGTTTTCAGATTTTTTTCAGCTGAGTAATTGCCTGCAGGCTGCACTGCTTGTGGCTCTGCAAATGTACAATCCTTCAGAACACTTTGTTCCCTGGTTGGGTTAGTGGTGCTGCTAAAAGTCTTCAGGAACTGTTACATATTCAAGGATAGCATTTTAAAATCCCTGCGTTCATCTCCTCTGCAGGCCATGGGCACAGACAACGGAGCCAGTGCCATGAGAGTTTTGCCACTTCTTGATGGGTTGATAACCAGAAAGCCTCTATAATGTAGTTTTGTTTGCAAAAGTACATAAAACAAACATTTGTACAAGTAAATTTTTTTTTATGAAGGTGAATTAAAAAGAGTTGACCCACCACCTAAATTAAAGTCACATTTGAAATGGAAATTTTGAGTGTTTGTAGATAATAATCTTCCCTTTTGATCAGCTAACAGCACCCTTTTCACAGGTCAGTTCTTAAGAACAGACAGAAAACCTGGATATGATCAGAGCAGAGGCATAAAAATAATGACCTTCAGTAGTGATGGAGTGTAACCTAAGCCAATTTAGCTTTGAATCCCCGCTTAACAATCCTTTAAACTGCCTTTGCATTTGGTGTTTTACCTGAAAATGCCTTGTACACACTGAGCTGCCAGCAGAAGTGCCCCGGATTAAGGGCTGCACAAAGCACAAAGTATCATTCCGGATGTCAGTTCAAACAAAAATTTAAAAATGCTCCATTAAACCATTAGAAAGAGTCAGTTCTTGTTTTGCATCTCCCTGAAATTCTGCCCACAGGTCTGCCTGCTCCTGCCATGGATGTTTACCAGCAGCTGGAGGAGCCGATTATCGGGGATGATTTCGGAAGGTCACACAGCCCAAACCATCCTAAAGGCTGCCACTCTCTAGGAAAAAATAAATGCTACTTGGTTCACCTGCTAGGTCAGGAGAGTTTCTCATGCACTATGGGTGGGCAGTGTAGAATGCCAGAGAATCACAGAATCATTTGGGTTGGAAAAGCCCCCCAAGGACATCGAGTCCAACCATTACCACAGCACTGCCAAGCCCACCACTGACCCATGTCCCCAAGTGCCACATCCACATGGCTTTTAAAACCCTACAGGCATGGAGACTGCCACCACCACCCTGGGCAGCCTGTTCTGGAGTTGGGCAGCTCTTTTGGTGGAGAAAATTTCCCTAATATTCAATCTAAGCCTCCCCATGCCCAGCCTGAGGCCGTTCCCTCTCCTCCTGTCCCTGTTCCCTGGGAGCACAGCCTGACCCCCCCGGCTGTCCCCTCCTGTCAGGAGCTGTGCAGAGCCACAAGGGCCCCCCTGAGCCTCCTTTGCTCCAGGCTCAGCCCCTTCCCAGCTCCCTCAGCCTCTCCTGGGGCTCCAGCCCCTTCCCAGCTCCGTTCCCTGCCCTGGACACGCTCCAGCCCCTCAGGGTCTCTCTTGTCCTGAGGGCCCAGAGCTGTCCCCAGAATTTATGTTTGTCAGAGCTGAATTGAGAAGGACAAGAAGGAAATTTCTTCCCAAACCCACACAATGAACCCTGCTTCCTTCCTCATATATTTGCAATTGCTAGAGTGTTCTCCCTCCACGTCCTGTTTCCATGTAGGATTTCCCTTCCACCCTTCAGCCAGTATCATCTGTAAGGGAGCCATGGAAAGGTGTCAGGGATGAACACTGGTCTGTCCCTGTTGTTTTCCTGGCTTGAAAGTACAGGCAGCTTCCCTCATCCTCAGGTTGTCTAATATACGTTACAGGCTGTGTGAATCTGTGTTATCAGGCCTCCGGCTAAGATGGCATCTTGCCAGAAGATGCAAAAGGTGTTGGAAAAATGCTGACAATGTGTTGGCCTCATCCCTCTGTCCTGCCCTACACGTCCACTATCGATCACTCCTGGAGAGAGGACATTGTCATGTACAAACTAACTAAAAAAAAAAAAAATCCCCCATATGTTCAAACCACAGCAGCTCTTAGCACAGAGCTCCAATAGCAGCATCATTAACCTCCTCCTTGGAGCAACAAATACTCCAGGGAGTTTGGTCTGCAAATATTTAGCCAAGGCTGCTGTCATGAAGCTGACAGCATCATTCAGCAGGTGGCTGGGAGTACCACGTGAGGCAGCACACGTCCAAAACCACTCCAGATGGAAAAGGAACCAGCAGAAAAGCACAGCCACTGTCACTGTCTGTAGCAAGGACATTACCAACCAGCAGAATGAATCCTGCTTCAGCAGGCACTGAAAAAATGGGTGAAAAACCAGCCCCACTTGAAAGGGTTTAATTGGATGGGGTGAATTGCTCAGGGCTGTAACAGAGTGATGACACCCAGGAGCCAAACACCAGGCCAAAACCCTGCGAGTCTGAATTCACCCCAAAACTTTACAAAGTGCCAGAGGACACACAGACTCTGCCTTATCCATAAGCATTCCAGGTACAGATTCAGACAGCCTTAATTACAGACATTGAGTAAGTGCTCCTTCACTGTGTACTGCATGGAGCAGCATCATCTTAATATCAGATACTTTCATCTTTGGTGGTGTGATCTGCATAAACAAAATAAAGTAGTGGTGTTTAATTTAGATAATCTTAGCTATGCTTTATCGTAAAATCATTGAATCATAGAATGTCCTGGTTTGGAAGGGACCTTAAAGATAATTTCTCTCCAACCCCGCTGCTGTGCATGGGGATGTCTTTTTATCTGCAGTTTGGCTATTATTTTCTAGAGAAACCGTATGCAAAGCAAACAGTGCCACCAAGAACAGTGCAAAGTTTGCTCAGTATTTCCCAGTATTAAATAACATTTTTAATTAAATTCACTTTGCCAGATTGAAGTAAATTTTAGTCTGTTGAAAATTTCCATCCCCTTGACATGGAGAAATATTTTTAAATTTTCAATGAGAATGAGCTCAGGCATTTTTAAGACTGACATTAATGAGTTGGGATAGGGGCAGGGCTTTGAGCAAGAATGGTTGAGTTTGTTCCAGGAATACACCTTACTCTCATCCCAAGGGAAAACTGTCCAGGTTTTACAGTCTGAAAAATGCAGCTGACAGTTGATCAGCAAGGGACCTGGGTCTAACAGCTGAATTCCCTTAAAAGTCTGGCTATTTTGAGAAAAATCCTGTTTTTCTCTTTAAGGCTTGACCTTCCTTGTAGTTGTACCACCAGCTGCTGTGTTCATAGCTGCTGGTGGATTATAATTTATACATATGCCAGTTATACCCACTCTTATATTTAGGTTGTTCAACCCCTCAGTCTAAGCACTCTCTCAGGTATTCTATTCCTGAAATACTAGACATAGGCTGGCTAATAAGGCTGAGCAGGAGAGAGGAAAAAAATTCCCACTTAGTTTCTTTTTCAGAAGTGAATACGGACTCCAAAATGTGCTGTTACTTAACGCTGTCCCAGACCATTAAGTCTTTAGAGAGCACTGAAAGTGCAGCAGAATTGTACAGACATAAATCAGGGCACAGTCAGATGCATAAACAGCTGTAAAATGGGAAACCTCCTGTGGCATTAAAGGAAAAGGATCACAGCTCCTCACTGAAGCAGCACTTTGGCAGCAAGGTGAGAATCCTTCCCCCTCTGCACCTGGGGTTTGTTCCCTTCCTAACCTGAACAGCCCTTTCTGCACCTAGGCCTAACCCTTCCTAAGTTATTCTATTAACTGCTCAGAGTAAATAAGCTCTCTTTCCTGTATTTATTAATTTATTCCAGAGAGGTTAAATAACAAAATCAGATCTTCTTCCTCTGGGCTTTTACCTTAACTGTGTTAGGGCTACAAGCATAACCATCTTCTAAAGACTGCCCTGTACATACTCTGCAATTCATATGTATTTGCTGGCTTAAGAAACAGGAAAAACTCTGTATAGTCACCCAAAATCAGGTAGAGTGACTGCCAATTAATTGTCTTCAACATCAGAAATTTTTTAAAAATCCTCTGTATTGTTGTCAAGTTAAGTAGAAAGCCAGCTGTCACCAATTATTTCATCTTTCTTCCACATTGCCATAGCTGCTAAATCTTCTCTTAACTCTTTCCTCTTTTTTTTTTTTTTCCCTCAAGGTAAAAACCTCTCTGTGATATTATTTGCAGTTGTCCCCAACTGGACCAAGCAAGCCTAACACTGAAAAGTTACACTAGCAAGAAAAACATGGATTTGGACTAAAAACTGTGAATGAGAGAGCAGTGGCACTCCCAGTACAGCTGAGTGCTGTACTATTTCCCCATCCTCAGCCTGGTGGGAAGCACGTGAACATGGAGAAATAAAATACTGTGGAGGATCAGCACTCTTTGCTCAGAGTGGGACTGCAGAGGAACAATTCACACCTGTGGGAAAAGTTTTGACAGCTGTAAAAATGCCACCAAGCAAAGCCTTGGTGTTCACCCATGTGTCCATGACGGTGCCTGTGGAAAGAAATTAATTTGTGGTAGTGCTTTTAGCCTCTGGCTGAGCTGTACCTGGGGCAGGGGGGTGGATGGGAAACAGAAGAGTTCATGAGCTGGGTTTTGAAGTGGGATTTCTCCAAGAGCTTCTGGGCCCAAGCAGCACTTTGCCAGCACCAGTGATAGAGTCCCCCCAAACCAGCAGACAGGGACTGCAAAGAAGAAGTCATCCCACCCCGGCCCGGGCACTCAACTACTTGCCTGAACCTCTTTTCCCAAATAAATCACATTATCACAAGATTTTTGTGTTAGAAGGGACCTTAGGCACCTTCAACTCCATCTCATTCTACCCCTTGCCATGGGCAGGAACACCTTTCACTATGCCAGGTTGCTCCAAACCCCATCCAACCTGGATGTATCCCTGGAGTATACCTGTCCCCGCTTCTCTGGGCAACCTATACCAGGGCCTCACCACCCTCATAGCCAAGAATTTCCTTCTAATATTCACCTAACCTTGTCCTCTGATATTTTTAAGCAGTTTCCCCCTTGTCCTGTCATTCCATGTCCTTTCTTGTAGCCCCCGCTTTGGAACTCAGCCCTTGGCTCAGATTTTGAGTGCTGTCACTTCCAGAATGGATGCTCCTCCTGACCAGTCATGGCAAAGATTTTTGTTTTTCGCAGTTGCCATATTGTTGGCCAACATTAAAAACACACGACATTTCATCAGCTTGCCATGTCTCCCCTCTTACAGCCCATGACAAAGAGACCTGGACAGTCATGTCTTTCACTACCAGCACACAGTCAGGAAAGAAACAGGAAAAAACCCATTTTAACCGGAAGGCGAAGTGGTAGTACCATCTTTAGGCAATGCATGATATTTTAGCCGTCTGTCATACATGAGGAAATGTAAACACCTATAAAATGTCATGCATTTGCAGTCATAAGCGAACTCGTGTAAACATTTAGTTGAAAGATGCATGAGATTCCATCCTTTTGCCATATTCACAAAGCTGCATAACAAGTTTGGATGGGGAAGGGGGCAAACTGACTATTTCACAGTTTTCTTCATAATTAGGAGACAAGACTACCAGTTAAGCAGGTCTGAAGGCACTCCTAGGTCCAGACTAGATTTTCTTCTCAGCGTTCCTCGATGGAGCACTGTAAAGTGCCACACATTGCTTAGAGACACAGAAATTTTGCTGATGTTTGGGAAACCCCCAGTGGCAAGCTGTGGCTGCAGTTCTAGCGGTCACCTCCTGCAGGACCAGTTCCAAGAGCCCTGAACTGCAGAAGGTTGGCTTCTTTCATCCTTGCTTTCCACACCTCAGCCATCTGCTCACTGCAGCAACAGGGACCAAGCCCAAAAGGCTAACTCAGGTCTAAACAAGCTCAGAGAGCTGCTGCTGCTGCAACCTAAAATAATCTCTGTGTGTCCTTTCTTCTTCCCTTTTGCAAAATACAAGTGGTGAGAGCAGGAGGAAAGAGGAGGCATTAACCCAAGTTCCAGCAAAGACCACCTGCAAAGCCAGCAGCATGTTTAATGCCGCAGCTGATGGACATCTTTTGACATATCTAAAGGGCATAGAGTTTATTTATTAATTTTTTTAAGGTAATATTTGGGTTCTTCCCATAGCCTCGAGCAGACGAGTGCTTTCCCAATGAAATGGCTATTTATGTAAGTGCTGACCACAGACAACTCCCTGGAAAGCAGGTGTTGCTTTGATGGTTTGGCCAAATACTACAGGGCAGGTTTGGAGGCTAGAAGCTCTTTCCCCAGCAGAGCTGCTGCTGCTGCTCCCAGCTCTGTCACTGACCTGCAGTGGAACCATGTTCCCTTTTAGGTCCTTGCCTCATTTTCCTTCTCTGTTACATCAAAGAAAATGGCATTCCACTTTGTCAGTTTGTTGGGATGTCTGGATGAAAATCACACAACAAAAACCAAAGCATTTCACACAGATGTACAATATACAATCAGGATGCTCTCCCTGGCGTTTCTAGAAAATCTGGGATAATAGAACTCCTTTGTCTAGCTCTGGTTCCTGAATTTGAAATATGGCAAACAGGGCTGAAATTTCATGTATTTTCTTTACCATTCCCATATCATTTTCTTTACAGACTCTCATGTTTGAGTTGTTTCACTGGGAAGAGAAGTTCTTTTGAGGGTAAAATTTAAAATAGCTGCAGGTACCTCTTGTCGGTGCTGTAGAAATGGAGAAAATGTGAAGTTACCGTGTGACATTAGCACAGGATTAATAATTCTGAAACATATTTTCAAGAAAACCAAAACAATAAGAATACCAAAAAACAGAGACACACAGCCTCTCCCAGCCCCTCTGGAGAAGGGATTTCTGATTTATCTTAGTGTCATTGCCTGACTAAGGGGAAGTTAGTACATGCAGAGCTGGTACTTTGTTAAAAGTCATCTTGATTTCATGGGAAATGAGCACCTGCTGACCCTGATGCTCATTTTGTAAATTAAAAAAAACTTTTGAAAAAAAATTTTAAAAAGAGGAAAAATAGCTATTTACTCAAAAGCATCTTAATAGGTTCTTATAAAATATGGCTCCCACAAAGTTCAGCATGCTGATAAGGAATGAGAAGATGCATCCATAAGATGGTGTTGACATCAGCTGGAGCAAAATAGAGCAGGGCCACCAGAGTGATGTGCAACTACAGTGGTGTGCAGCAAGGCGTACAGCAGATAGGATGGAAGAAGTCTAAATCAGGAGTCAGCTTAAATTCTTCCATTTGTGCTTGCCTCAGATTTCCTATGGCTGGTTGTAGGTGGTTATCTATCAACATTACTTCAAACCCACTGAGTTACTCTTCAGAATCATTCAGGGACACTTCTGTCTGTACCTGACTAGCACGGAGACCTCTGTGGGATCTAGGCATGGGAATATAGCCCATCAGGCCCACTTCAGCAAGCAATGAATATGCTCAGCTCCTAATTTGGGAGCTCCAAAATTAAGCTCTAAGAAAAGCAAATATCCCCACACCTTGCAAATATGAGCCTTATGTAATGTGGATTTCCACCTACAGAAGGGAATGCAGGTTTGCAACGGATTGGGTACAAAACGGCAAAAATTCAGATTTCCCTGGTGATCTTAAAATACTGTATAGATTTATTCCCTCCACATCCATCAGCATGTTATTACGTTTCATCAAAATGCTTTAACACAGTCCCTGAAGAGCAGGCCTCAAAGACACAGACTTCCTCTCAGACACGTACTTGCTGGTGAGATGAGTCTTGGGAGTGATGCCGTGCTCTCCAAAGAGTGTGACAAAGACGTTGGCGTCGGTTCCTGCTCCCCGGACGTCTCCTGTCACTGTCACCACCTCATACACTGTGGGAAGAGAAAAGAAACATCAGGACAACAGGAGAGAGCCTTCACCCTTTGTAGGTCCAAGTCATCACCAAACCTGAGCTGATAAACACGCCCTAGAGATGGATCTATGCACCCACTGCCCAAACAAACCCATCTCTTGGACAGGGCATAGTGAACCCAGCTCTTGAAGATCATCACATCAAACAGAACTGCTGGAGACACTTCACATGGGCAGAGAGGGACTGGGTTAGGATGGACTTTGCTGCAAATAAAACACTTCTCTGTGAACATGCTGCCTCCCCTACCACAGTGCATGAGCATGTGTTACATAGAGCAGATGAATTTATGTGAAGTGTTAAAGCTGTTGAGCCACTTTTCATTTATGCAGATGTCAATGCAATGCACGCTTTCCTGTTTGCTCTGATAAGATATTTGTATGGGAGCTGGGGCATCGCTACAGCCAGGAATTTTGCATTTTGGTTGTTATGGAGATTTTACCAAAGACAAAATGGTAAATCGTGAGGAGAATCACAGAGTGTCCTGAATTGGAAGAGACCTGGAAGGCCCCAAAAAAGCTCTTTCAACAGGACATCAATCTTTCCAATGTCTCACAGGACCCTCAAGCATGATCAAGTCCAGCTCCTGGCTCTGCCCAGACACCCCAATAATCCCACCTTGTGCATCCCAGGGAACATTGTCCAAGCACTCCTGGAACTCTGGCAGCCCCGGGGCTGTGCCCATTCCCTGGGGAGCCTGGGCAGTGCCAGCACCCTCTGGGGAAGAGCCTTTTTTTTGCCTGATATATAAACAAATCCCTCTGACAATAGATAGGAACACACTTAAATTAGAGTCTCAAAGCTCTATCTGTTTATTTTTCCAAGTAGTAGACTGAGTGATAGCTTTATTTACACACACATATCTCTTCTTGGGAGACACACAAGTTAAAAAGTGCCTTTTACTCAAGCAGCATCACAAGACCCAATGGCCAAAAGGCAGAGTTAGACAGATTCAAATAACAATAATTCTCTAGTCAGACATACATTTCTTAGGATGATGAGTGATGTTAGAACAAGACTTGAGGCTTGAAAGCAGGTTACTTTACTGAAGGACATGTCTTGGTTGGCTTGACAGGAGAAGGAACTGGAGGAAATTACAAAACCTTGCCTGTGGCCAAGCTATGCACCCTGATGGCCCTTTTTGCCTTCAGACAACGTGATGTTCATGTTCTAGTGATGGCATCTCAACCTCAGACCTATCAGCTAGAGGAAAGGCTGTACTTTCAGCATTTCATCCTGCACAAACTGACTGCTAACTAAGGGATTTCTCACAACTAATACTGTAAAAATGTCCCTCTTCATGGGTGCATCAGAACAGTTACATATTTTTATTAGTGTCCATCTCTCCCTCACTACATCACTAATCTATTCTATTTACACATCTATTGTATTGTATTGTATCGTATTCTAGTCTAGTCTAGTCTATTCTAGTATATTCTATTCTAGAATTCTATTCTATTCTATTCTATTCTATTCTATTCTATTCTATTCTATTCTATTCTATTCTATTCCCGACTCTATTCTATTTTGCTCTGTATTTATTCAAAAGACACAAAAGATATATTGTAACTCTGCTCCGAGCATCAGATGTTTTTCCACAATAACACTCTTCCCTCAAAACATCATCAGAAAGAAATTTAATCACCATTTTAACCAAAAGAGCAAAATGCAGGGCACTCATGTAAAACTGATTAAAAACTATTCTTTATTTCCATCAGCTCTATTGCATTGAGAAAAAGAAAAAGTGCAATATTTTCCTAATCTCACCTTCCCATGAATATAAATAGGACAGGAAAGGGGACATTATTGTAATAAATACAGGAAGTTGTGATCTGTGCTCGGCGACACTTTAAGCATCCCTTGGGCTGGTGTATTTCATTTACAGGCTCAAAGGAAGAGGAGATTTGTTTGCAAAAAACAAAACAAAACAAAACAAACCAACCAACCAAAAAAAAAAAAAAAACCACCAAACAACCCAGGAAGAATATGGGATCCACAGCCTGCTCACGAGTAATAGGCATGAGCAGTGTTTTCACAGACGAGGTCTTTGCATGAGGTTTGTGGCTCGCCCTGCCCCGGTGAGTCACCTCCCGCCGCTCCGGGGCTGCAGCTTCCGAAACAGCCGGCTCACCTGAGGATATTGCTGTGCTCACCCTGACCAGCCTCTTATGCCTGATCATCTCAAGGAGCAACATGACTTTTACCTGTGCCGTGGAAGTGTTTGTCACTGTCAGGGCTTGTTGCAGGCACTGCTAAAGGAGTGGCTGCAGCTCAGCATCCCTCTGCGAGCTTCGTGCCTGGTCTAGCTCACAGCCAGTGTTTGGTCAAAGGTTGGGCTTGGTGATCTTGGAGATCTTTTCCAACTTCAGTGATTCCATGATTCCAAGCTTTTTTAGGGAAAAGGATCTTTAGGCATTGTCTCCTCCTTCACCGCAGAGCCTAAGCAAAATTTGCCTCCGTTCTGGTTTTCAGGGGTGAGGTCAAGTCATGTTCAACTTTGTGCTGGCATGCAGGCATTTTTCATGTGAGAGGAGAAAAAAAGAGCCATCACAACAATCTGTAAGTTCCCAGAGACCTTTCAAAAGCTCAGACAGTTCTTCTGGTGAATTTCTTTTACTACTAGAGAAGTGCTAGGACTTTTAGGTTATATGTCCATTTAACAGAGTCTACCATGCTAAACCTGCCCATCAAGTGAAACTCATTTTCTTGAGCTGGTCTGCTGCACCCTGCAGGTATTGGTATCACCTCATCTATACAACCAATCTTCATTTCCTTGCTGAAGTTGTAGAAAATTGTCTACTCCCACTTTTCAATCCCTACAAAGTGAGGTGATGGGATACAGGGACACTGTCTAAGACAAAACCCAACCACCAAACCACAGTTTCCCCCTGCCATGAAAATCAAATGCCTCATCTGATTTCTGCAACGGGAGTCTCACAGTTGGAAAACAATGGCAGCCCAAGTAGATGGGCTGCCCTTTTGGTTCACAGCCCCAAAATCAGCCTCCATGCACTGCAGTGGGCAGCAGCACGTGGATGTGTCGTTTTTACCAGGACAGATGAGCTGAGCCCTGCTCGATTAGCTCATGCCATTACCAGGCATACACTGGGGTTGAGAACACTTTAATTAACTTTGCACTGAGGGACAAAAGGAGGGTCTGGGTTGATGACTTCAGCACATCACTGCATTTGACACATGTTACAGTGCACTGCTGGAAGGGGGAAGGAGCCATGCCACAGCTTTTCCAGAATTACAGCAGGATGGCCAGCTGTGCAAATACATGATGTCCCAGATTTCCAGTGATGTCATGGGTGCAGGGCCCATAATTTCCTTTGCAGGAAGAAAATTAAAGTTTAATGCTAATATTGATGCCAGCTCCTTCTGCAGAAGGCAGGAGACAAATGCAGATTATTTAGCCAATTCCTTCAAAGGCATGGAAGCTCAGCAGTATAGACTCAGGATTGTTTCTTTTCTTTGCATTTTTCCTGCAATAATTTTTTTATCAGCCCCTGACAGCTGTCATATTTTCTCTGCAGTTTGAGGGCCCAGACAACAGAAAAGGCAGAACTGGGGTGGGGATAAACATTTTCTACCCCAGCCCCTTTGCTGGGAACAGCACCCATGATATAGTTCAACAAAAACTGTAGGTTAGTAACATTTCATAACCACCCCCAAGTTTGTTCCTGAATAATTGGATATTCTGGCTTTGAGAGAACATGTCCAGCGGTAGCAAATCCCAAGCATAAACATCTTGTATTTAGTGGTTTAGGATGATAAAACTGAATTAACTTAAAAGCTTGAAACAGGGTATCTGTGGAAGTTATCTAACCAAAGCTGGCATCTAGGTTAGAAGGATCAAATTTACTACTTCAGTGCTCCAGTTTTGAAAGAGAGCATTAGAAAAATACAGAAATTGAATTCTTAGGTGTCCTATAAATTTCATACATCTTCCAACCAAGTTCCCTACTGCCTTTTTGGATGGCCTCATGGTATTTCTAATCTTCCCATTTTGAGTCCTTGTTTTTCATGCTCTCCATCACTCAAAAGATCCAAGTTCTCATGGAGGGTCCACCACCACTACTATTTTCTGGATCATGGGCACTAATGCTCACCAAAGACTTTCCCACATGGTGCCTCTTCAGAACTTTGCAATAACTTTTGGCTTCTGAGATGTAAAAAACCAACTCCTTTTACATGTTCCTGCTGTTTTAACATACTGAGATGTGCTTTGGCAGAGGCTCCTTGGCCTCTCTGTGGCTGACTTTGCACCCATGATGCCCCTGCTTCCTTCTTGGTCAAACATAAGGTGTAAACCATGACATTCCCATGTCTCCAAATACTTTCACTGGTCATTCAGACATGGGCAGGATTCCCAAATGTCTTCACTCAAGTGGTCAGGTCATGAAGCCATGCTGCTGTGGGGCTTGGAGCAACCTGCTCCACTGGAGAGTCTCCCTGCCCGTGGCAGAGTCTTGGAAATAAATATTCTTAAAGGTCCCTTCCAAGCCAAATCACCCTGAGGTGTGTGGTACTCCTTACTGCTTTTCCCAGCAATGTTGGCTGAGTTTATGAAGTTTATGAAGTTTATGGCAGCCCCTGGGCAGAGGAGCCCCAGACCACCAGGGCAAGGCTAGAGCGCAGTCTGATCATCGTGCTGCAAGGGCCTCTGCTCACAGGAACACTCCTACATCAAGGTGCTTGATTTAGGTGGCAAACAACCCTGCCCCAAGGTCAAAGTGAGTCTATTCTGAGTGCTCAGATCATGGCCAAGTTACAGAAACCCGAAGTGTTAGAATGGGAATGACTGACTTTCAGCCCAGTCTCCAAATCTTGCTTTTCTCCCAATAGGCCGGGCTGAGTCAATACAAAGCTTTAATAAACCTACTGATACAGGCTCTTTTGTTCCAAATATTATCTCAATCAAGTGGAATTTAGTTCACTTATCTCCTCTGGTAGATATTGAATCCCCAGCTGACTCCACTGCTCAGCTATCCTGCACGAAGCCTTCAGAAGCTGGTGAAAGTTCCAGCAAGCTAAACAGGGCTGATTTGCTATGAACTGCAAACCCATTACTGCTTTTCTCAGGCAAATACAAGCTCAATAAAGGAAATTACAGACAGTACTTTCTTTGTTGAAAATAAGCATTCAGAAATGGCCATTTCAAGCGCAGGAGACAGACAGCATAAAATCAGTTTCAAGTTACATTGCATCGCTGCTGGAAACACTCACACCCGTTTCCTTGCCTTGCAGGAGGAGATGATAAATAAGAAACGGGCTAATATAAATCCATCCATTCAATGATGAGAGTAGAGAAACACTTGCTTCAAAATGACTTCTAAAATTACTGTAAAACTATAAACACTGACAAGTGCAGACTGGGACACTTTAGCCAAGAGCATGGAAACTTCCCTTAGCGGCCCAAGAAAGGAATATTTCCAGGACAGAAGAGTGCTTTGCCTAATAAATTCAGGTTTTTCTGACTCCAACCACATGGGACTGCTCAGCATCTATTATGGCAGTGACTGCAGGCTCTGTCAGGTCACGTTCTCATGACGTGAATATGAAGAACTGAGTTGGTGCCTAATTACTCTCCAGCAAGACTGTCCCGAGGAGGAAAAAAAATTAAGATTGTGCCTCTAGAATGATTAAGCAGGTGAAATAAGACAGAAAAGATAGTGAGGAATTTGGGGAAGGGAGAGGGAAAACAAAACCAAAAGTTTCTGAGGGGATGTGTCAGAGGATGGACCAGGCCCTTCTCAGGGATGCAGAGCAATGGAATGAGAGGAACAGGGAGAAACAGATGCTCAGGAAGCTCCATCTGAACCATGAGGAAGAACTTCTTCCCTGTGCAGTGACCAAGGGTTGAAACAGAGACCAGACAGGGTGTGGAGTGTCCCTCACTGGGGTTATTCCAGAGCAATCTGGACAAAATCCTGTACCCTGTGCTCTGGGATGACCCTGCTGGAGCAGGGAGATGGAACCAGGGGAGCCACGGTGGTGCCTCCCAGCCTGAGCCACTCTGGGATTCTGTGACTCATCTTGAGTCAAATCACCAAACTGCTCTGGAGCTGTGGCTCTCAGAGCTACCTTCAGATGCTTCTGTTTGGCAGGATGCATTTACCTCAGCAGCACTAATGGCTGTTTGCACTTGGCTGCACCTCCAGCTGGGAATTCACTGATTATCCTCAATATTCACTTCATGTTGATTCATGCAAAGCACCAATCACTCTGGCTTCTCCTGAAACACTTTGGAGTGTGTTTGTCTTGGAGCACCTGAAGAGTACCTTGACATTTATGCATGTCAAGTTTTTAAGTTTTTAAGGGCCTGTGCTGACTGTTATAGGTTATGTTTGACAAAACAATGCTCTGTGCATGTGAACACATCAGTTAAATCCTTATGATGGTTGCAGTTTAATCAGGACCATCCTTTGCCCACCACAAAGAGGAGCCCTTTAAATCGCAGCCTGTTTGTTTTTAGTGAGCCACAATTTGTGCAATAATCTCTTGTCATACACAAAATGAGTCAAATTCTCCTCTCATTCACTCTGAAGCAAATCCTGACTAACTCCATTGACTTGAGCACAATGGCTTTGGATTTGTACCTCAGGACTGTGAGCAGATTTGGGCCCCACACTCTCTGAGAGATTGCCTGCTCTTTATATGCTTCGTGGAAAGAAGCTTTTGAGTCTGGCATGGATGCCAAATTAATTATTCAAAGCAAAAGAGAGGGATTTTTTTTCACAAATATTTGGACTGGTTGCACACTGTTACACATTTTGCTATTCATAGTTTATACAAGGAATTGCAGAATTAATAGCATCTTGCATTTTGAGATTTTGTCACGGACATGAATTAGGGAGGTTTTCTTCTAAGCAAACTTAGTGCTGGTACTCACAAGTATCACAATCTTGAGCTCTGAAATATCATTTATCTCTTAAAATATAAATCCAAAGCTGAAAACTGTCCTGCCTGTTCCCACAGTCAGAGTAGTCATGGTTTGGAGTGTGTTTTACTTAATCAGCTATTGTAAAAATTAACATTTCATTCTCATGCACTGTAGGAAGCCAAACTCGATTCACCTGGTGCTCCAGCTACCACTTAAAAGAGTATTTTTTGCCTAAGCACTACCAGGAAAAACCACCTTAGTTCTTTGCTGGAACAGCAAAGTAGAATTAGTTTAGCAATCAACATCTTTTTTATTCAAGCTTAAATTGTGTTGGAGGAAAACAGTGTGCCTCAGGGGAGAGAGACACTCACAACAGAAACCTGTTCCATTTCTTTCATTGTCTCTTGCAGGCAAGAAAGACTTGCCAGGACATGGGGTGCCTCTGAGTCACCACTATTGACAAGAACATTAGAAATTTCTGTCCAATGGGAGGTGTGCAGCACAGCCTGGGTAAAATATGAAATCGATTTTATCTGCAGCACTGAACAAAGTCTGCGGTAGAGCGATGTGCCTGCAGAATGCAGCTGGAAGTAATTCCCTGCTGTCTGTCATGTCTCTGATTAGGGGGATGGAGCACCTCTCCTATGAGGAAAGGCTGAAGGCACTGGGAGAGCTCAGCCTGGAGAAGAGAAGGGTCTGGGGTGACTTTCTGGTAGCCTTCAATTACCTGAAGGCAGCTTATAAAAAATCTGGGGAGAGACAACTGGACAAGAGCCTGGATTGACATCACACAGGGAATGGCTTCCACTGCCAGAGGGCTGGGATGGATGGGATATTGGGAAGGAATTGCTGGCTGGGAGGGTGGGCAGGCCCTGGCCCAGGGTGCCCAGAGCAGCTGTGGCTGCCCCTGGATCCCTGGCAGTGCCCAAGGCCAGGCTGGATGGGGCCTGGAGCAGCCTGGGACAGTGGAAGGTGTCCCTGGCCATGGCAGGAAAGAAATTTCTGAGCTCCAATGTACAGATTATCATGGAATTTTGGTTCTACTGGATGGGCTTAAAGATCCCTTCCAACCCAACCCATTCTGTGGCTTTTTGTTGTATGTCACCAGCCTCTAACAAGATCCCACCCTCTTCTAGTCACCTAGGCAGGGAAAAGCCAAGATCAAGGAGAGACCCTGTCCTTGCTGCCAGCCCTGATCCCAATAGCCAGGCAGGAGGAAGAGCAATTTCACCAAAGATTCTTTTATTACCCACTCCTGCCCAGCATCCCTGTCCTGGAGGCATTGCAGGTGCTGGATGCTCTCTGACATGAACAAGGCAAGACATTTCTCACAGCCTTTATTCCGGGGAATGAACGGCTGAGCTGTTTTCACAGAGCAAAACACAGAGAAAAACACACCCACATCAACAGCCTTTCAAAACTGCCTGGCCTGCGGCAATGAATCCAACAGGAATGTGTTCAGGAGGGAACAGCTGGCAAAGCCACTGAGTCAACAGCTGGCAAAGCCACCGAGTCAACAGCTGGCAAAGCCACTGAGTCAACAGCTGGCAAAGCCACTGAGTGAGTCAACAGCTGGCAAAGCCACCAGCAGGTGAGGCCGCCATGAGCAGGGACAGCCCTGCCACAGCAGGAACACTGGCTGCAGGCCCGAGGGGACATTGCACCCTTGGCAGCTCTGGGGTGAGGAACCAGCACATTTGGAGCTGATTTCTAGCTGTGTTTCATGTTGATGCTTGGCCCAAGCAGGGAGCAATGCCTGATAGAAGGTTGTAATAAATACAAGTTATGCCTGTCACTGATATTTACATGAGCATTGTTAGATGTTATGAGTTAGGTCGGGTGAGGTTCGGAGCAAGCTGGTCTAGTGGTGCTGGAATTATGTAACCTCCAAGGTCCCTTCCAACCCAAACCATTTCAGGATGCTATGATTCTAGGAATAAATAACAACTCCACAACTTAAGTAGTCATGGCACAGAGTTTCTACAATTCAAATAGCACCGTAAAAAGAAATATTAAAAAAAAAATTGCTATAGCCTTTCCACCTCCTACCTCTGCCTTCATTACAAATATGTTTTAATTAAACTTACAGTTCTCAGAGAAATTCTGATTGAGATACTACTGCAATACAGATGTCTATAAAATGCAGACCTCCAAACTGATGCTGAAAAATACAACATTTCTGAACATCAGGTGACAAAGTGTCAAAAAAACCTGGTTTCTAACAACCACATTCAATTACAGCAACAATTCACAACTCCTCGGTGATATTTGTCCAGCCTGTCTTGCAGTACATGTAAATCCATCAACAAAAGCCACAATTATTATTTTCAGTCTTTCTTTAAGTGTTGCCATTCAGGTATTTGTGTCAGTGTGTTGCAAGGAAGAAACCCCCAACAATGCCTGGAGAAATATCTGCACCCACAAGGCACTGACAATAAATAAATATATATTTCTTGGAGCAGCAGTAGTCAGCCAAGAGGAGGCCTTAACCAGACAAAAACATGTTGTGAATCTGGAAGCCACATCTTGATTGCAAGTTTGACAGCTAAAATAAACCCTCAGTAAACCACCACATCCCAGCAGTGATCAGAGGCTCTTGAGACCAAATCCACCATGACTCTTGGCTTTCCTGGGTCTCAGCTGGATAAACCACCTCTCCTGAGGCTGTAGGATTGTCCCAGGCTGGAATAAAATACTGGTTTGCCCAGGCCCCCTCTCTGTGCTTGGCCACGTGTAGCTCAGTATTATTTTTTGCTCAGACTTTCCGTCCTGATGGATGTAATTCTGCTGTTTTAATGGAACAGCATTCAGATATTAGTCCAAATTCCCAGGGACAGGATGATAAACAGCTTCACAGAGGGCCTAGAAGATGTATATTTAACAAAGTATAAACGGGAACAAAACTAATGATCCTTAAAATATCAATGCAGTCCTGAAACTTGGAATTTGATGTACCGCTGGAGGAACTGATGTACCTGTGAGCAAAAGCATCTCTTCAGTTCTCTTTCTGCAGCCAGAGAATGAAAAACTACCCAGGCAAAGCTTGGATGTTTTAAAGACATAGGAATCTGGACTGTTAAGGGAGGAAAGAGAAAGGGGACGAGGGATACAACAGAAGAGGGAAGGTAAAAATCCCAAATATTCTTGAATTATTCTAATACGATCAAGTATAGATAACTGAATAGAAAACTGAATCCAGACTGGTGGGATACCTGGGCTGGGGGTAAATGATCCAGGAAAAAATACTGATCTGCATTTAACATCCATTCTCACGTCAGTGCCAACTCGTTCAGCTCCTCTCCAGGAACTCTCAGGTATTTTCTATTCTAGTCCAAGCTCAAACACTCAATCTAAAAGGTACCCACAGGCAATCAAGGGTATAAAACTGAGCTCTATAAAAGCGAGCTCACCACTCCATTCAGAGCTGATTGTTTTGGGTGTGAGCAGAGCAGCAGTGCTGGGGAGCTGCGGCTCCTGCTCGCGGGTGCGGGTTTCACATCAGCTGCGCCGTGCCTTTGGCAGCCTGGCACCCACAGCTGTTCCTGGATGCTGTTTTTGGGGCTGCCAGCTGCACTGAGCCATCCCAAATGGATCGCGTGTGCCTAACAAGAATGAATTCTGCATATGTTTGGGGTCCTGCCCTGGCAGAGGGAGAGGTGGGGGAGCACAAGTGCTTGCTCCCCCCAGCTCTGTGCCTGCACTTGGCCAAACGCACACCTGCAAAGGAAAGGTGACATCTTCAAACCTCCAGATACCAGCAAGAGCTTGCTCCAAAAAGGTTTATTTGCATTCATCTGCTTTATGACACTGATTTTCCACACCAGTGACTAGTGACACCCCTGCTGCAAGTCGATGGCTCATTATGGGCAACCAAGAGCTGCTGTGATTCCTTTCAAAGCCCCTCTCCCAGCATTTTAATCACTCATTTCCAATTTGTAAGGCCCAGTTCCAGCATGACACGTCCAGGCAACTTCAGCTCTCCAGTGGGAATACACAGGTGTGTAGCAGGGGTGTCCAATAGACGGGCACAAAGACTTTTTAACAGTGACATAAAAGTTATTTTCAAGTGCTCCCAAAACTAATCAACACTTCAGCATCACAACTAATTTAGTATTGGCTTGTTCTGTCACACAATAGTGAATTTCTGTGATAGTTCACAGAATCATAGAATGGCCTGGGTTGGAAATGTCCTTAAAGACAGCCAAGTCCCAAGCCCCCTGACATGGGCAGGGACACCTTCCACTGTCCCAGGTTGCTCCAAGCCCCATCCAAGCTGCCCCCTTTCAGGGATGGGGGATCTTGTGTTTCACCCCCTCCACAGAGAAGAATTTATTCCTAAAATCTAACTCTAAACTATTATTATAGGGCAAGAAATAACACAACATGGATACGCTGCTCTTTCAAGGTAAAAGAGACCTTTTTAATTTCTGACTCCAACATTTATAGATTTCCAAAAGTGACAGTGGATTGGAGGGTGAAAGTGCCACCTCTACAGTGACACTGGATAAGCCAACAGTCCATCAAATTTCTCCTCCTCCTCCATAAAAGAATGCAAGACAATGAGTTATTTACATAAAGTGTGTGAGAAAGTTTGTTACACGAATGTAAACATCAGAAGGTTTAAATAATTTTAAAAAATCAGGGTGATACTAAACCTACTCTTTCTCAGTATGAAGTCATTCCTCATTGTCCTGTCACTCCAGGCTCTTGCTCCAGCTCTCTTGTAGGCTCCCTTCAGGTACTGGAAGACCCAATTAAATAGTTCCAAAGTCCTCTCTATTCCAGTCATGTACGTACAAACACCTAACAAACATTTAAAATAATCTAAACTTTTCAAAATACATATTTTCTGTGGTCATTTGCAGCTGTGGGAGATGCTGGGGTGCAAGCAGATGAGATCCATAACTCCAAGGAGTGTTCAGAACCACCTTCTCTCAGTAGCACAGTTTGCTTCTCCCAATGGATCACGAGACATAAAATCGCCCCGTGCACAAAGCTCTCCTCAGAATGTTTTATGCCTAAAACCCAAGCTCATTTTAGTGCCAAGGAGTAAAATTAATATCTATCTTCCAACGAGGAGTCCTTGTTCATCCTGACTCAGAATATTAATCAAAGCCTCAGCTGGGGAAGATCTGTGGGTGCAGGGTGCACACAAGGTGATGCTGCAACCGCTGATTGTCTGCAAAGGCATCGCTGCAGTTCTGGGCAGGGACAGAGCTGGCCACAGCACTGCACTTGCTCTCCTCCACTGCTGCTGAACTGCATAAAACAGAACTTACCAATAAACTCAGCACATCCCAAATGCTTTTTTTTCTGTGTAACCCTTTTCAGGTTCACGACTGTGGTGTGATAAACACAACACAATAAATCCAATGGCACACATCAAAGGAAGTGATGAGCAGCTTGCATATCTATTTAAAAATCAACAGCAGCTGTCTCCCCCTTCGATCACCATTTGAGGCAACATGTTAACAAAAACATGCCTTTTCTGAGTAGCTTCCTTCAGGTTATGATTTTCACACTGCTAAGATCACTGAAGTCCAGCTTGACCCATTGTGCAAGAAGGACAAAGCAGCAGAGAATCACAGAGCTCCTCAGGTGAGAGAAGCCCTCTAAGATCATCGAGTCCAACCATCCCCTGACACTGCCAAGCCCACCGGCAGCCAATGTCCCCAAGTGCCATATCCACATCACTTTTTAAACACTTCAAGGGATGCTGATTCTACCACTTACTGATAATATGCATAATAATATCCATAATATCCATATCTGAAACTTGCTTGGGAAAAAAAAAAAGAGGCGTTAAAAGAAAAAAAGGAGAATTTTACCATCATGAGGACGTCCAAAAAAAGGATTGTTATCCTCTGAAGTGAGTTATGCCTCTTGGTGAGCCACATTAAAAAGGGAAGCTTGAAGTTCTCTGGAGCCATCAGCATTTTGCTGTGACACAGGACAGGAAGGAGCTTTCCACCATCTGTCACACCCTGTGCATGTCTGGGCCTGGGCTCACCAAGGTGGCAGCTACTGATTCAGCCAGAGGGAAAACACATTTAATGGCATGAAACCATGTTTGGAAAGAGAAACATTCTATTTCTTCCTAGCAACACTGAGATATCCATGACTTTGGCAGGAGTCACCCAGAAAACACATAGAGACATTTGGTCCCCTCCTTCAAAATTCTCTGGCCACAAACTTGAGTGGGAGGATAAATAATCATGCCAGTCTCACTCTTCCCTATCACAGACAAGACCTGAGATATCAAGAGAAAGGTATGGGGGAAAAAAAAGAGGTAAATTCCTCCAAAGATTTTGTCTCTGAAAGAGGCCTGAACCTCAGGCATCTGTCACCTATAGAAGCTTTAATGGTGGTTTGGGCAGCCCGGAGCTGTGTGAACACTCTCTGGATGCCTACTGCTCTTTACAGCCATTGATTCCTCTCATTATATGTTTTTTACACAAAACATTTGCAGTGTTATTGGCAGCTCAAGACTGTAGGATGGTTTGGGTTGGAAGGGACCTTAAAGCTCGTGCAGTGTCACAGACATATTTTATGAAAAATCCTTTCCTTTTTTCTCCTGGGAAGCTGAAAGGCCTCAGGAACAAAATGTAAACAATGGTTATCTGCTGCTGTGGAATGCAACAGGTGAATCTGTGATTGGCCCATGTTGGTTGTTTGTAATTAATGGCCAATCACAGCCCAGCTGGCTCGGACTCTGTCCGACACAAGCCTTTGTTATCTTTCCTTTTCTATTCTTAGCTAGCCTTCTGATGAAATCCTTTCTTCTATTATTTTAGTATAGTTTTAGTACAATATATAGATAATAAAATAATAAATCAAGCCTTCTGAAGCATGGAGTCAACATTCCCGTCACTTCCCTCATCCTAAGACCCCTGCGAACACTGTCACAATCCTGTCCCACCTCTGCCCTGGGCAGGGACACCTCCCACTGTCCCAGATTGCTCCAAGCCCCATCCAACCTGGCCTTGGGCACTGCCAGGGATCCAGGGGCAGCCGCAGCTGCTCTGGAAAACCAGTGTCAGGGCCTCACCACACTCACAGGGAGTAATTCCTGCTTTGTGCTCAATCAAACCTACTCTCTAAGTCTGAAGCCATTCCCCCCATCATGTGACTGCAGCCCTTGGTAAAAAGCCTCTCTACATCTTTCCTTTAAGTCCCCTGCAAACATTGAAAATCCACAATAAAGTCTCCCTGCAGCTTTCCTGACTCTACTGTAGAAATAACTTTGCAAACTCTTATTAATAAATAACCAATCTCATTAACACCATGATCACAGGAATGGACAACAGCCGCAATTTAGTTAAAAATGCCTGCTATCTCTGCTCTAATTTTCTCAGATACACTATCACCCAGTCACTTGATATCTTTTGTTTTCCTGTCCCCAGGAGCTGGATTTGCCTTGTTCTTCAGTCATCGATTGAACTTGATGGGGGGATCCCTTCTCTTGTTTGCTAATACAATAAGATAAAGAGGATGTCAGGTGACACAGGCACCATTAACTCCCTGCTTATAAAACATTTATAACATCTCTCTTTTCTTTTTTTACAGCAAAAGGAATCACAGCATGCGGATTGAAATATATCTTTGCTGAATATTCACCAGCACCAAAGGCGGATGACATCCCCAAAGCTTCTGGGAGGCTTTTGCAGAGGTCACACAATTCTGCAGAGCCTGGCCAGCAGCAGCCTTTTCACTCAGTGGCCCTTTGGGAGAAAAGAGGCAGCAGCCTCCCAATAAGTCATGCAAAGAAATCTGCTTTTTAAATTTAAAATAGTAAGAATAAAGTATGATGAATGGTAAAGGGAATAGCTGAAATCCTGTCCAGCCTGGCCTTGGACACTGCCAGGGATGGGGCAGCCACAGCTTCTCTGGGCACCCTGTGCCAGGGCCTCCCCACCCCCAGAGCCAAGAATTTCTTCCCAATATCTAATATCAGAAGACCACAGAGAAATTATTACAAATGTTTGCTGTAGCATCTGTCTTTGAAAAGTGCAAGTTCTATTTTACTATAATTATATAATATAATAGAATGCAATTATATAATATAGTTAATATATATAATTATATAGAAAATTTATATTTTATATATAATGTTATATTATACATAACATTATATATAATTTAGATTAGAAAATATAAATTATGATTTATAATTCAATTATAGTTATATTATAATCATAATACATTATAATAATTAACTATATATAATAATTACTAAATATTACATATTTATAATATAATTATAATTTATAATTTAAATTATAAATTTATATTTAAACTATATAAATTATAGATTATATAAATTAGATAATTATATTATATTGTTATAATTATATTATAAAAATTATATTTATATAGTGCTCAACTATATTAAAAAATGTAGTTTGAGGTGGGACAGCCTCCCTACCCCATCACAAATGAAGCAGGTTTTGTGCATGGGCTAAATACAGTGTATCTGTGAGGGACTCACTTCTCAGAAGAACAGAACAATTCTTTTCCTCTTCTCAGAGGAATGGGACAACTTTTCTTGTCCCAGGCATTTGTCACCATGGCAGAAACCCCCAGGGGTGGTTGAGCCAGGGCCACACCAGGAGTGTGGATTGCTTTAGCGCTGCTCAGGCACACCCAGCTCTCTCTCACCACGTGTTGTGACTCCCATGGACTGGTGGGGAAGCAGCAGGGATGGAGGTGAAGTGTCCTGCCCCAGGCACGCCCGGATCCAGCTGCTGGTTGCTGGTACCACCCCTCAGCATCCACGGCCTCTTTGCTGCCCGCCTCCCTGACACAGAGATAACCTCACTGTGCTTGGGAGCATCCTCCTATCATCCTCCTATCTGTATTCCTTTTGTCATGGAGCTACACCATGGCATTCTCCTGAAACTGAGTGAGTCACCTGAAGCCTTAAGCTGCAGAATCACAGAATCTTTTAGGCTGGAAAAACCTCCAAGACCATCAAGTCCAACCATACCCTAGCCCAGCCAATGCCACTGCTGACCCATGTCCCCAAGGGACACATTCACATGGCTTTTACATCATTCCAGGGACTGGAGACTGCACTAGTGCCCTTGGCACTCTGTGCCAGGGCCTCATAAGCCTTTCCATGGGGGAATTTTTTACTCGTGTCCAATCCAAACCTCCTCTGATGCACCTTTGGGCACAGCTCACCGTGCATTGAACCGAAGTACAGCCTGCTTGTGAAACAAGAGGTCTATTTATTGCAACAACACTGTATTGAGGTTTAGAGGCTAATATTGATGTTTCCCCAGATGATTTTGTTACTTTAAAACAGCCAGAGGTCTGGTGTGCTGGACCTCCTGCTTCTACATCAATCCCAAGAGTTCCACCCCTCTGGCAGCTGAAATCCCCAGCACGCTCCTGCTGCTTCTGCTTGATCAGGACCACGCACCTCTGCCATGGATCCTGCTTACACAGGGGGAGCCTGCTGATTGCAGCTCCTGCACAGCCCCACAATGCAAATATTAATTAGGAGAATGTAATTACAGCAGCGCCACATGCACGGCAAAGCGGCTCCGTAGACAGAAAAGCTCACATGGATACAACCTGTCAGTGACACCTCAAACAATTAACATACTCATTTAACAAAAATATGACCCACATAGGAATAACTAGTGCCCGCACCCCAGGAAGGGCCCAGAAAAGGCATTTGCAGGGCCAACAGTGCCTGCTCAGGAGGGGAGATAGGGAAAGATGGAGCTGACCTTTTTTTTTGTTGTATTCATCTTCCGTGGCATTGGAGGAGTCCGAATGATAGTCCCGAAGCTCCTGTTCATACATCTCCAAAAAATTATCATCTATCTTTCCTTTCTTGGACTTGTCACCCTTCTTCTTCTTCTTGTCTTTGCTTTTTTTGCCTTTTTTCTTCTTTTTCTTTTTGCGCTCGTAGTCATCTTCCTCCTCACTACTATACTCTCTTCTCTTGGTTTTTTTCTTCTTCTTTTTCTTCACCTCCCCATCAATCTCTGAATCCTCAGACTTTGATTTTTCCTTGCTTTTTTTCTCCTGGCTTTCACCTTCCACATCTTCCTCAGCTACCTCTTCCACTGCCTCCCCTTCCTCTTCCTCCTCCTCTTCCTCCTCCTCTGTTTTGTTCTTTTCAGTCTTTTCTTTCATGTCATTGTTTTGCGCCCCAACCTTTTTAACAGCACTCTGGGGTTGCCTTAATCTTCTGCCACCTTTCCAGCTGCCAAAGTCCTTCTGTTCTCCTCTCCCTGCCTGGGGCTGGGCTGCCCGTGTTTCACAATGTCCTTCCTCCCCACTGGCTCAGTGCAGATGTGCCCCAGCGTCCCTTGCTATCCCCCCTCTCTTTCTGCCTCTTCTGCCTTCCTTCACCTCCCTCTCTGAGGCCCCTTCCTCTCTCCTCTGCCTCTCCTTGTCCTTGGGGTTTCTCTCCTTTTCCTTACTATTATTTATTCATTGGTGTGTGCTGAGAACTTTCTCCTCTTTTTTCAGAGCTGCCTCAGCCTCTCCTCAGGGTCAGTTGACAATCTGGGTCTAGGGTATCAGGACGTGCCAATCAAGGCTGTAACTCCCTGGAAAATTGGTCAGGTGAGGGCACGTGGTCAAGTCGCTTCTTGTCCTTCATGTGCCAGCCCAGGGCAGGGGAAAACAAAGACATTTCTCCTCCTCATGGCATGTAGCAGCTTCAGAAGCCTCATGAAAAATTACTTAGTGCTGCCCAGCCATGTGGTTATGAGACAGATGGGCAGGTGAAAAAGGAGACCCACCAAGCAACCATATCTCACTGGACTGTATTTCCTCTCCATTATTCATGGTGTCAGGATCACCTTACTGATAACAGTGGTCTCAACTTTACATGGATTTTTTTTTTCTTTTGACCAGTGACCAGAAAAGACAAACACCCCCAGGACCTCCGCCTGGAGATGTCATGGCAGTAAAAATTTACTCCTCCACCCAGCTTCTCCAACCCATTATTGAGCTGTACCTACCACCAGAACCTTCAAACAGTGATAATAAATAAATAAATAAATAAATTGTGCTGTATACAGGGTGCCCAGACAGCTGCCTGTGTTGGCCAACCAAATAGAAACAAAGCTTAGATTAATAACTCAGCTCAAGCACAAGTATGCCCACCTGACTGCTTCCAGGGGCAAATATTGAGGAGAGATAGGAGAGAGACAGGGAAAATAAATGATGTAAGAGCACAGCACTGCAGCATAAACTGTGCCCAACACCCCACTTGTGCCCTGGGTTCCAGCAGGCTCTCATGGCAGATAAGGGAAGGACAAACACCATGAGATTGGATCAATCTCAGCTGCAGTCAGGAGCTGATGATTTAAAAGTCTGACAGAATGAGAACAGAAAAGAAGAAAAATAATATCTTCTTTTTTCTTCAAAGGTGCTGTTATGGGCTTTATCACAGAAAATTAATTTTAATAAAAAAACTGTGGTTTAGAAAAAACATACAGAATTTCTCCAGTGGAGATGACGTGTACATAAAGCAGGCAGGGCAGTCAGCCTGGCTTTAAATCCCAGTAATGGGAGAGCTGGATTTATGGCAGGGTTGTAGGATGATGATGATAATGCAGAACGTCCTGCACCACCCACTCTGTCTGTGGCATAACTCAGCCCACAGCTTCCTCAAGTGATAAATTAAATGTGATTTGCCTGATGGTGTGCTGCCCAGGTTAATGATGCACTGCCAGTAAGTCAGAGGTTTCATCCACAATGGGTCTTTCATGTACGTGTTTTAAAACTTTTAAACTTTCATGTACATGATAAAACTGGGGGTTTCCATGGCCCATCTGGAAGGAGAGGATGGCAGGGGGGTTGGGCTGTCGCAAGGAGCAGATGTTTTGATGTCAGGATGTGCAACCCACACAGGGTGGCAGTGGCTGGGAACAAGTGGGTGGAGAGCACCAGACCCAGAGGCTGCAGGGTTGGTGTGGGTCAGTCCCTCCCTCCTTAGCAGATGTTTGGCACCAGTCTCCAACCATTTAATGTGGCTAATATTTTAGAAAGCACTGTATTTTTAACGGTCTCTGTTTGCTGAGTGGAATTCTTTCTATTAAGGATCATAAAGTGGATTATTCAGGGAGAGCTTCCAAGTAGGTTAAAGCACAGGTTCGGGATTACACATGAGAATGGCTTTTCCAGGCTCTTAAAACCACAAAGGAAATAAAATAATCACTGTTGTCCCTTATGATAGAGCTCCAACTTGCCAAACTCCCAGGATGTCAGCACCACAGGAGCTGCATTGTGCCTGGAATACCCTGATTATTTCCGGGTCCTTATTTTCTGGAAAGCAGCAGAAAGGCAGATAGTGCATCTCTGCATGTCACTTCTGAGAGCAGGCATGGAACAATTGTCTCAGCAGGCACCAAGGGCACACTGCTCCAAAGGCACCATCCAGGCACGTGGATGGTGCCAGTCCCAAGGATCCCAGGGATCCTGCAGGGATATTTGATGATGCAGCACATTTTCCCAGACAGATGCTCTGCAGCTCAGTGCATTCCTAGCTGTTACCTTTCCCCTCTCTGGGACAGCCATCAGCACACAACAGAAATTGCAGGCGTAAATGTTGCAGCTGAAATCTGGGAGATGGACTTAGGCTTTGGATGTGGAAAAGCCAGCCCTCTCCAGAAAGAAGAAATTAGAAAAAAAACCAACACCAACACCACAGCACAGAATAAAAAAACGCCTTCAGAAAAAAAAAAAAAAAAAAAAAAAAAAAAAAAAAAAAAAAAAAAAAAAAAAAAAAAAAGGAAAGCAAGGCTCATATCTTTCTTATGTTTTAGGTAAAAACTTCATGGCATCGAGTCCCTGAGAGCTGCTGCTCCGAAGAGCTCCAGCTCTATGCAGCAAGATTTTGACAGCAGAGCATCATGGAATGGTTTGTAAGGGATTTTTAAAGCCCATCCAGTGCCACCCCTGCCCTGGGCAGGGACACCTCCCACTGTCCCAGGCTGCTCCAAGCCCCACCCAGCCTGGCCTTGGGCACTGCCAGGGATCCAGGGGCAGCCACAGCTGCTCTGGGAAACCTGTGCCAGTGTAAAACCAACCTCACGAAGAAAGAAAAAACATTACTTTGACAGCAGAGCTGTTGGAGTAGGAGAAATGCCTTTTTCTCCTCCTCCACGGGGAAATTCAGATTTAGGATGCCCATGGCACCTCTGGAAGAAGCCTCAGGCTGGTGCAGCCCCAAAGAGGGACAAAACCCAGCTACTTTGCAGAAATGTTGCAATTAATGCCTCATGTGTCATGAGGAATGATCTGAGGCACTAAAAGCACCCTGGAGCAGCAGGATAGTTGTCCCAGGGAAAACCACCCCTCTGAGATAACTCCAGCCTCACCCTTCACATTGTCCTGGTGCAGCAGAGCAGGACTTTAGGTGCCAGCCAGAGATGAACCCCCTCTATCAAACAGGCTGAAGTGATGGGGAAGAAGACATATTTACCATGTCTTGATCCAGCTTTGCTCCACACTCCTCCTTTGTCTGTCGTTTCATTTTAATTAAAAAGAAGAGTGCCGAGAACGCTCCACCTCGCCTTTGTACTTTTTGTGAATAACAGCTGGGAGAGGAACAATGGGATTTATTGGTGCATAAAGAACTACCAGAAAAGCAAGCAAGCTATCGGTGAGAACCATTAGTTACAACTGTCAACAGTATTTATATGGGTTTATACTTAAACTCCACATTCAGCAAGAGATTCTCACAAATCCTCCCTCCCAAAACGAC
The DNA here is from genome assembly GCA_024865655.1 of Emberiza elegans. NCBI lineage: Eukaryota > Metazoa > Chordata > Aves > Passeriformes > Fringillidae > Emberiza > Emberiza elegans. The sequence goes on along the minus strand of JALJVW010003588.1, from coordinate 1,934,390 downwards.
TCAGGCCAGAGCCCAGCACAGCATCATCTTCCAGCGAGACTTCTTGAATTGTAACAGATTTGGTAGGGTAAAAGAGGCCAGATTCTGTCTTTTTGAGGTCCTGACTCACCTGTAAACATTTTTCCCTAAGGTGTGGAAACCTGTCCAGTGCTAAACCTGGAATTACCCATTATTAGGCAATTATATGATTAATAACAAAAATTACAACCTAAATATCAGGCAATGCATCAACACACCTTTTCTTTAGCTCATTCTCTTCCCTGTTACTCCTATTTTGCACTGATTACGATAAAATCTACATGCCTGTACCCACGTGCCATGCAACACAGCTGACACATCCCAAAGAAACCTTAGAAACATTTGTCCCACCCTGCTTCCCAAGGCAGATGAAGGGAAGCCTCCTGTTTCAGAAGCTGTTTTTCAATACAGGCTGCTCTGCAGTTATGGTTAGGGAAGATTGTTTTCTCATTTTTTTGCACAGACTGGGGGCAAATTTAAATAAATAAAGAAATGAATGAATAAACAAAACAAGCAAATAAATAAAGTCAGTGTCTGCATGTATGGTCTATGTTTTAAGTGCTCTTGGTCACCAACACAGCCCATGGAGATGAAGGCAAAGAAAGTGGCTGCAAGGGGCAGACAGCAAGACTTAGGTCAAGCACAGGCAAAGCACTTTCCCAGATGTTTAATGAACCAGCTGTTTTAATTTGCTGCCCCTGTGCAAACCCATGGGGGGTTCAGGTTGAGGAGTATTGTGAATAAAAAGGGCAACTTTGACCTCCAGTTACGAGAGCTTTGGGTGAGTTTGAAGCACTCAGTGCTCTGCCCAGGGCATCTGAAATACCAGGCACACAGCTTCAGATTATTTTTCTTTTCTGTGCATATTCTTGGCATTAAAGCAGGCTCTACCCCCATCTCTGGATAGTTTCTTGGAATTGCTCCCTGCAGTCCAGCACATCACATACTTATCGTATATGCACTCACAGAGTCCCCCTCCTCAGGAAAATGAATTTGTTTATCGCCCTAAAAATAAATACCAAAGGATTTCTTTAGCTGAGACATTTAATTTCTCTGCCACGCACATGAGTGATGCAGGAGGTTATCCCAGGCTGGGCAGAGGAGATGCTGTGGGAGCTGCTGGCTGGTGTTGCAGCAGTCATCATGGCAGGTTTAATCAAACCCCAGTGCCTCCCCTCAGCTTGGCTTTTTTTTCCACCCCACCTGGCTACTCACTACTTTTTCTTTTTTTTTTTTTAATTTATTTTTGGTTTTTTTTACTCAAATAGCAAAACCCTCAGGGGAATCCCATCTGTGGGGTGCAGGCGTACAGAGAGAGGCAGCTCGGGGATGCTGGGGCACAGAGACACCTGGGGCCAGGCTGGAAGGGTTTTAGATTATCCCTGGGTTTTCGTGTGGGCTCGCTGCTTCCAAGCACATGGGCATATCGGCCTCTGCTGGTGGAACGGCGTTTAGCCGAGAGAAATATTTCCTGACAAAACGCAGCGAGGTGTTAAACGTCCCATGGAGAGCAGCCACAGCCCCGGGAACCGCAGGGAAATGCTGAAATCCAAGGAGTCCCCAAAAGCCTCCAGCCAGCAGCTACCACAGCCACCTCCAGCTCAGGATGAAGGACACTGCTTCGCTCAAGGTTGCAAGAAAAAGCCTTGAAAACAGCAACAGGGCATGAAGGCTCTTAACAGATTTTGCACAGGGAAAAAAAAAAACCCCAAAACCCGTATATATGCGTGCCGTATCTTTAAAGAGCAGGTGATTGAAGTTAGGATCTTAAATCCACCTCACCGCAGGTGTTTGTTTGACTTCTCCACAGCACAGAAATGTCCCAGGCACAAAAACACAGACCCCACTGGCCCCTGGGGCTCACCTGCACCCCCCAAGACTCAGCCAGTGTTACCTGTCCAGCTCCAGGTGCCAGAGCAGCTGCAGGAGCACCGAGCTCAGTGCAGCCTCCACAAACTGAAAATTGGCAGGTTTATGTTGGATTTAGATTGGGAATTAGAAAGAAATTCCTTACTGTGTCTGCCCCATCCCTGGAAGTGTCCCAGACCTGGTTGGATGGAGCTTGGAGCAACCTGGAGTAGTGGAAGGTGTCCCTGACTTCCAGGAATGGGGTCAGCTTTAAGGTCCCTCCCAGCCCAAACTATTCTATGATTTTATGATTTTGCACAGGTCTTTTCTCTAATGAGACTTCCCATAGAAACAAGGAGTATGATGCCCTCATCTGCTTTTCTCTGGAGCTGCTGTGCCTTCAGTTTGAAAGTTTCTTCCAGAAATGCAGGATCTGCTCCTGATGCCCACAGCTGGCAAGTTATGCATGCAGTAATTCACTAATTTTTATTCAAAATCTTAAATTATTTTAGAAGCCACAAGTCTGGAAAAAAAAACATTTTATTGCAGTTAGTGTGAAACTGAACCCTTAAAAGAACAAGTCTGGTGAAAGAGTTTTTTTTTAAAATCCATTTAATTCACACGATTTAAGCACTGCTAAGAATTAATTAGCAACAATTAAAACCAGATTGAACTGTGATTGTGTCTGTGATTATGTGTCCTTAAGAAGTCAAGCTGAGTGTACATGTACTCAGCAAATACAAGCCCAAAAACATCTCTCTATTTGCAACTTTCTGCTCAAACAGAGGGTCCTTGAAGCTGAGAAGTCAAACTCTGTCACCAAAGGAATTGTGCAATGGGGCATTGGGAAGAATGTGATCCAAACCCTCTTCAAGGGAGTTTAACAATATGAGAAAATTTTAAAGGGATTTATTATGTTTTCAACTGCTTCTTCAACTGCCTTTTAGCAAGTTGATAAGAAAGTAAGTGATAAGAAGATCAGGAATTTCAAGTGTACACAGGTAAAACTCCAGTGCAGGAGGGACAAAAGTATCAGCTAAACAGCTTAAAGGACATTATTTCTATTTAAACCAGCTGTGCAGGCAGCTCTAGCTAAAGCATTAGCTACAATTACTGGTACTGCACCTGGCTTCCTACTGAAGAGACTTTCTCCTTAAAGACTATCAGCTCAAGTCATGCTGATTCCAAGAGAATAGGAGACTGAGCCCCAAGACTGCAATCCATCTTTTCCTTCTGATCATAAAATAGGTTATCCCAGCCACCAAACATGGGAAGGGTTATTCTGAGCACCTTCTGTACCAAGTCCTTGAGCACCCCACCCATGCGCCTCCATTGTCTTGCTCAGGGTTATTTTAAGTTTCCCCCAGGAAGGATCAGCCTAACTCCTTGCCTGATAAAACTTTCTGATGTGGCTGTTCTGCCACAAGACTACAAAATCCAGCATTTCCTGAGAAGACTGTGACTCATGTCAGCTTTAGGTGTTTCAAAGGACAATGTTCTTTTCCAGCAAAGAGGAACACCGCAGGTCACAACCAGAGGCAGCAGCAGAAGTGCAAGGGATGCCAGGAGCAAAGCAGCTGCCTCCAGGCACTGCAGCAGGGTTAAAGAACCCTAAAAGTTCTGTTTTGTGAGGTATTGACCATGCTGAGATTTAAAGCATGAATTGGACCACTGGGACTAACCAAGGTTGAAGCTCAGAGCAGGTTAAGCAATCCCAAGGACTCTGCTTCTCTCCCAGGGACATCCAGTGCATCCCAAATGCCTGCACCTGGGGGGCTGCTCCTCCCTGCAGAGCCCTGGCCCCCCCTCTGCCTGCTCCTGCACAGTTCCCACCTTCCACAGCCCCAGGAACCAGCTGCAGCTCCAGGTCCTTCTCAACTCCTCCCTTGCCCAGGCATTGGGACAGCTCCAAAGGGGGAATTTGCACCCTTATAAATTCATTCCCTACCACCCTGTCTAAACTAATGTCTGTGGGGGAGGCCAGGCACCATCCCAGCCCAACATCCCCTACCTTCTCCCTTTTCACTCCAGTGCTGTCTTAGGCACTGCATCCATCCCAGCACCCACTGCCCCAGCCCTGATCTTCCTCCTCCTCAGTTCAGCTCATTTTGCTCCATCCAGAAGAATGTCCAAAGCCACCCCTGAACTCCAGGCTTTTCACACCTCTGCCCAGCTTGGGCTAGCAGCCCCATATCCATCCATAGGCAGGGCTGCCACTTCCAGAGGAGACTTGAAGGGGAAAAAAACGGAGAGAGGGCATTAGGTCCACACTTTCCTGGTAATTCCTACTGATGGACCAGGCTGCATTTCCATCCCTCTTCTCACTGCATCATGATGAGCACATCTTTGCTGCACTGATCTACCACCTGCAGAGTTAATAATTCTTTTCATTAACCTGGATGCTCTTGGGATTAGATCTTCCAGCAAAAAAAACCCCACTATAAACCAAGTTATGAGCCAAAGGGCATGTTTAGGGAGAGCCCATGTGGGCAAGTCTCCTGCAAACTGACCGACCTGCTCCCACCTCAGCGCTCTGCTCACAGGCAGACCAGGAAAGAGATTCTCCCTTGGATTAAGAATAAATACACCTCCTCCTTTGAAAAGCATATTAATTAATGGCATTCATTAGGGAGGTAGCCAGGAAACCAGGTAATTTAATTTCTCGAGTACACAATGTCAGGAAAGATAATGGGCCCAATGCCAGCGCTGCCAACAAGGTGAAACCTCTTTCATTTATTATCTGAGAGGTGGGGAAGTCAAGCATGAACGTCAGAGTGTCACTAGAGAAACCAGATACACTAAGCAAGTACTAAATTATCCAAATGAGTCCATTATATCTATTGCTGCCATGCACTGCCTGAGGGAGATGGGAAAGCTCTCCCAGCAGAGCAGGGATGCCACGGGCCAGTGCTCTCCTGCACGTGAGAAGCTTAGCTGGGCTGGGGACCACACAGACAGACAAAAATTATAGAGGGGAAAAAGGAAAAACCTATCAGGCAGCAGAAAAACCTACTAGGAAATCGTGAGCATGCCCTCACATAAATAGTGCATCCACCTCTGTGGACCCTCAGCATGGGAATGACATGAACTTACTGGAGCATATCCAGAGGAAGCTGCAAAAAAAAGCCCCAAGGGCTGGAGCACCTCGGTTCTGGAGACAGCTGGGGGTGATCATGCTGGAGAAGAGAAAGCTCCAGAAGAGCTCTGGTTTTCTTCAAACATCTCATGGAACTTAAAGACAAGCCAACCCAACAGAAAGGAGCCCAGCCCAAAAGCTTTTCCACCCTTTGAAAAGACAATTTTGGGCTTGAGGTGGGTGGAGATAGCGGATTTATGACAGCCACTTGCCCCAGCTGATTTAGCAAAGCTGGGACAGAAATATGAACAAATGGGTCCCACCTCCCCATCCCTTCCTTGGCACAAGTGTTGACCTTTTTCGCCTTGGGCTGTCACAGCCTTTCCTTTCCAGGGACCCAGCACCAGTCAGGGGAAGCAAGACTGTCTCAAACCAAGCAAGTACAGGGCAGCTCCTCTTCCTTTTCCATCCCTAAAGAAATGCAAATGCATTTTTTCCCTCCTCTGAATGATAAGCCACCTCAGTACATTAATTTCTCTAATTACCATCATTGCAGTGCACTACTAAGTTCTCCTAATTCATAAAAAGCACTGTACTCCAACACTATCTGACCTGGGGAATTTATTCTTTCCTTTAGGACAGGTTTGAAATTACTTTTGGATATACCTAAACCCTTTAAGATTGGAATTGAAGCAATTTCACTGAAACCATGTTTGATTTCTCTGTCCAGAAACAGAAACCCTATCCTGCACACATCTCCAAGGGAAAGTGTTCCTGTTATCCGAAACGGCATTAAGATTTAATACAAACAACACAGTAATTTAGCCTTTTAAAATTCAATAATGGCTCCTCTGATTTGACACATAGTGAAGTTGATTGCAGAACTACTATTAACTTCAACAATTTGGCTGCAAGCTTCCTGACAAATTCAAAATTACATCCAAATCACACAACATCATTTATTATGATGTAAGCTATTATACATTAAATCAAAATCAAAGCCTGCAGATGTTTCTACAGCTCTGTTTACTTAAAAGTTACACAACTAAAGAACACAATTTAAAATTTTTTTTAAATTTTAAACGTATGCACTGTCTTCTGAATCCAAGTACATTGAATATTTAATGCAAACATGGAACCATAGACTCATTAAGTTTGGAAAAGCCTCCAAGATCATTGAGTGCAGCCATTAAACAGTGTGATCCCAAGGAGAATTTAGTGCTGCCAAGTGAAGCCAAGGCCACTGTTGGCATTTGACAGCAGGAATAAGTGCTTTCAGAGCTCAGACCCATAATTGATGTAATGGCAGTAAGTACACAGACCCTGATGAGTATCCTCCAACTTCAATGGAGTTAAACTTTGAAGAGATTTCAGAGAATCCTGGAATGGTTTGGGTTGGGAGGCACCTTAAAGCTCATCCATCTTATGTGAAGAAGGACACATTTCACTGTCCCAGGTTGCTCCAAACCCCATCCAACCTGGCCTTGGACACTGTCAGGGATGGGGCAGCCACAGCTTTTGTGGAAAACCTCTCTAATTTCTCTATCAGATCCATGTGTTGGAGAGGATCAGCAATAATTAAAGCCTGTGGTCCCCAGTGTGCTGTTCAATCCACAGAAATTTGCAGAAAATATCCCAATCCTGTAAATTATCCTTGCCCTGCTCACTTAAAGAGAAAGATCTAATTCAACAACCCCAGAAGGACTCAAACACTCAGCTCTTCAGATGCTGCCAAATTACCTCTGAAACCGTTGTATTGTTTTCCTCTTCCATGTGCCCACAGCCGCCTCAAAATTTGCCAAAAATTGTTCAGCCTCCCTGGCTGCCCCTGACCCTCCTCTCCCATGGGATGGAGCAGCTGCATGGCAGCAGTGGCCAGACACACCTGTGGCCTACACCTTAAATACTTTCCTGCTGCAAATGTTGTCTTAGATTTTAAGACGGTCGTTAACAGCGTAGCCCCAACCAGAGAAGCCACTCTTCCAGGATAATAGGGGGAAAAATTGCCTTTATTTGTAATTTCATGGTCAGACTGCAGTGGCATTAGTGTTGCCAGCTGGGACTGGGTCCCTGCTGTGCTGAGCAGTGCAGAAACCACACTGAGAGGGAAAGTCCTCACCCCAAAGGATCTGTGCAGGCAAGAGGGACACAGGACTGTCGGAGCATCAGGGGTTGGATGGACAGGATGGACGGAGACGAGAGATCTCTGAAGCCAGGTTGTGAAACTTGGAGTTTATTGCCAAGGGCCTGGGTGCAGGGGCCCTGTTGGGATTTGGGGTTTATTGCAAAGGGCCTGGGTGCAGGGCCCTGCTGGGATTTGGGGTTCATTGCAGAGGGCCTGGGTGCAGGGCCCTGCTGGGATTTGGGGTTCATTGCAAAGGGCCTGGGTGCAGGGCCCTGCTGGGATTTGGGGTTCATTGCACAGGGCCTGGGTGCAGGGCCCTGCTGGGATTTGGGGTTCATTGCACAGGGCCTGGGTGCAGGGCCCTGCTGGGATTTGGGGTTTATTGCCAAGGGCCTGGGTGCAGGGCCCTGCTGGGATTTGGGGTTCATTGCACAGGGCCTGGGTGCAGGAGCCTTTTGGGATTTGGGGTTTATTGCAGAGGGCCTGGGTGCAGGGCCCTGCTGGGATTTGGGGTTCATTGCAAAGGGCCTGGGTGCAGGGGCCTGCTGGGATTTGGGGTTCATTGCAAAGGGCCTGGGTGCAGGGCCCTGCTGGGATTTGGGGTTCATTGCAAAGGGCCTGGGTGCAGGGCCCTGCTGGGATTTGGGGTTCATTGCAAAGGGCCTGGGTGCAGGGCCCTGCTTGGAGCTGCCAAACACAGCTCAGAGCAGGCCCGAGAGAAGAGAGGGGTAGAGAGGATGAGAGGGTAAGAGAGCAAAAGTCTAAGAGAGAAAAAGGGGTAAGAGAATAAAAGGCAAGAAGCAAGAGAGCTAAGAGAGCGAAGTTCTCATTACAATACAATAATCATCTTCTGTGTTGAATATTCTGATTCTCACTAACCAATCTAGTACAATATACAAATCTTATAGCATTTCTATACAGCCTATAAGAATCACTACATTACCGTACTGTGCTACATTTTAAACCCAAAAAATCCTCTTTGGACCCCTTCTGCCAAGCTAGTAGGGTCTGCTCTGACCCTTGGGCCTGCCTGCAAGCAGAGGGTATTGTTTCATCAAAATGGGATTACCTTCAGCCAGCCACTCCGTTGTTTTCCCGTTCTTCAGTAACTAAGGGATCTCAAAGCTTGCTTTCATTTCAATCTGCTTATAGTTTCCATATTGTCAAAATCTTTTGCCAGGCAATCATGTTTATATGGCTTTCCTGTTTCATCTTCCCCAAGACAGGACTAACAGGAACAGGGCAGGAGCACGGCCACCAGGTCAGCACAGCCAAGCTGGGGACACCTCCTGACACCATCCCTGTGTCCTGCTTCAGCAGTCATTGAGTCACCAGCCACAACTGCACTAAAACCCCAAAGTTTTGGGTGTTGAGCAAAATGCACCAGCCATCGATGAACCACAGCTGCAAATATCACACATGAGGCATCAGAGAGGATGGAGAGCTCTGAGAGCAGGGGCAGAGCTGCTGGGGCTTTATTTCCTTTCAAAATAAAATAAAAAATATAAAAAATAAAATAAAACAACCCAACAACAACAATAAAAACCACACACACACAAACCCTAAACAAACAAAAATACTCCAACAAAGTTTTGTTTTTGCAATCCTGTACAAAAGTTGTGTCCTCTTAATTTTTCACCCTTTCTAACACTAATCATTCCCAGAAAGCTTACAACAAGGCAGAATTTCCAGGACCTGATGTTAGGAGGAAAACAAAAACAACCCCACTTCTGCAGTTCTTTTACGGACTGGAAATGCTATGAATCCTACAAGCCCTATCCAAATTCTGACATGGGATTTCAAGTGGTACCTGTGAGTCTGCTTAAACACAGAGAGGCTGAATGGGTTTATTTCTCTTTTAATTCACACCAAATCTCTGAGTCACCCTGGTAGCATTGTCTATCTTTCATCACACCATCCTCATCCACCCAATGCTCCTTATCTTGAAGAGGTATTAGGGCTTTGCAGCACACAAACTACTCTAAAGAGGTACTGAAATTCAACTTCTGGCCAAACTTCTTTCTTCTTTCAGATATTTGTTCACCTCTTTCCTTGTATCAGCCATAAAATTATCACCACCAATTTTTATTTTTTAATTTTTTCTTTTTTTGCTAAGAGAATTAGTTTAAAAGATTTCTGCCAAAGAGGATTAGAGACGTTGTTACAAGCTGCCAAGAAACAAGAGTGCAAGTGTATGTACGTGTGTCTGGGAAAGGATAAAAGTAAAATAACTGCAGCTGAACTTGCTCAGATAACAGCAAATAAATACAAAACTTTCTATTAAGCTGACATAAAAAATAGAAAAGCTGTCAGAGTTACAGGGATCCAGACCTAACCCAGGAAACAGTGATACCCCTTATCTGTCTGTGCCATGGATTTACTCTCAGGCTGTCAGACTTGATCTAGTTATTTCCAGCAGGACTCACTGCTTCCCACACCTTATCTGAATATGGCTGTAAGTAGCTGTGCACATGCAAATAAAGCTCCCCTAAATGCATAACACCAGCTCCCTCCCCAGGTACCCTTATGAATCCTTAGACCTTTCCCCAGCTCCCCCTGTGTTCTTTGTCCACAGGTGACTCCAGCACAGCTGCACAAATGCTCTCCCTTCTGTGATAGAGGCAAGAAGCAAATCCTCAGGTCACAAAATCCCAGGATGGTTTGGTAGGAACATGGGCCATGAGCAGAGACACCTTCCACTTTCCCAGGCTGCTCCAAACCCCATCCGACCTGGCTTTGGACACTCCCAGGGATGGGGCAGCTTTTGTGGGCAGCCTGTGTCAGTGTTTCAGCACTTCAGGACAAAACCTGCCTGGTCCCCTCCTGCAAAACCACCAATAAATTCTGTTACAGACCAGGCAAAGGCAAACCAAGTTTAGCATCCACTCACACTGACACTTCCATGGTAAACAGCTCTATTTTAGTCTGGTGATTCCAGGCCTGCTGATCATCCTGAGACTGGTGAGACTGGATGGCAACACTGATAGCTGCAGGGGAATGTTGGGGTTTTAGAAACAAAGCTTCCAATACTGGAGAATTCAGCATAGTTATAATAAAGGTTCATCACCTCCCAAAAAATTATCTCCTGGCTTCAGCCTCCAACATCTTTTGTGTTGGCATGTGCCAAATTGAAGCCAGAATGGCTTTGTGTGCTTGGGCTGGCACTGGCACAGAGACCATGCTGAGGTAAACCCAGGTGTTTGATTTTTTCTGTTTTCAGGGATATTTCCAAGCTTTTCACCATTATTGTTTGAACTCCATTTCCACAGGTACAGGTCCCGTCACAGTAGGAGTTGGTGGTTAACTTGCTTTCACACTTGTAGATGTGCTTTTTATGTCACTGCATGTATTGACAGATCAGAAGAGGGATTTTTTTTCCATTTTGTAAAATCTAGATCAAGAGCCAAAGGCAGCTAACTCAAACCCCAACACACCCAGAAGGTTTTCACTCCCGAGAGGGATTTGCACCAGCCCTGGAATACTTTAGCCACTGAAGCACAAGTGCAGAAATCACAGAATCATTCAGGCTGGAAAAGCCCCCTAAGATCACTGAGTCCAACCATTCCCCCAGCACCGCCAAGGCCACCACTGACCTGTGTCCCCAAGTGCCATCTCCACATGGCTTTTAAATCCCTGCAGGGATGAGGACTCCACCACTGCCCTAGGCCATCAGTTCCAATACTTAACACCCATTCCTGTGAAGAAATTTTTCCAAATATCCCATCTAAACATTGCCTGGTGCAATTTGAGGCCATTCCTTCTCCTCCTGTCCCTGTTCCCTGGGAGCACAGCCCGACCCCCCCGGCTGTCCCCTCCTGTCAGGAGCTGTGCAGAGCCACAAGGACTCCCCTGAGCCTCCTTTGCTCCAGAGCAAACCCTTCCCCACTGCTCTGTGTTGCAGCACCAGCCACCACGAAGCAAGCAGGTGATGATTTTCTTTCCACTCCGTTAGTTTTGAAATTAGATTTCTGAAATTACTGTTTCACGACCAACCCTCAATATCCATCTAAGTGATGATTGTGATGCTGCACAGCTGAACTTCAAAACAAAGAGGAGGATGACAGTGGCTTCCATTTGCTAAGGGAGAAGGACACCATGGCAGGAGCAGGGAGAGCTGGGATAATGTGCAAATATAAATGCACAGTACACAGACTCTAAACAAGTATCTGAAGCACTAGGACAAATAGAAAGGAGAAAAGCAATCCAGCCCAGCTAACATTGTCTTTGCAGTGGGCCACAGCACACGAAGGACAGACATGAAATATCAAAGCAGACACACAATATAAAGCAGACGAAATAACCTGACACAGAGAAAACCAAAAACCAACCAACCAAAAAACCAAAACCAAACAGAAAACCCCAAGCAAAACAAACAAACTAACCCTTATATATAAAGGGCACCTTTACAAGAGGACATGTAGAGAGAAATGTTAATAATGTGTGTCTATAATCCAGGAGGCATATGTGATTGAGAGCCAATTCCCATTCAGATCTTTGTAGAAAAGCACTCATGGAATTTCTTTTTATTCCCTTCACAAAGAAATTGCACAAGGCCAAATTTCCCAACTCTTGCTGTCCTACCTTGAGACGTATTTTGTGCTGTTTTCACCAGGGCTAAAGAAGTGCACCTAAATAGGAAAATTTTCTCAGATGAAGGCCACCAGTGCCTACCAGTATCACCAGAAGAGCAGCCTGTGCACTCCTCAGGGGCTCTGGGCAGAGCTGAGGACAAACCTCCCCCACCTTATCCCTTATCACAACAGTCTCCAAGATGTTTAAAAGCTACCCAAAAAAATCCCTGCCTCAGAGATCAGTAATTAGGTCCATGCCTCACTGGGCATCCTCCATCCCCTGCTTGGATTCAGTCCAGCAGCACACCCAAGACAGGCTTAAAATTAAGCCTCAGACCCCAGAGTCCAAAACAGGGATTTTTGTGGTGATGTTACAGCTGCTTAAAGAACAGGGAACTGCTCCAAGTTTCAGCTGTACATGATCTCCAACACATAAAGGAGAAATCATGCATCTATTTGAAAGACCCTAATTTCTTTCGTGTGATGCTACAAAGAAGAATAATTAAAATACATCATTAATAAAGAGCCTGTGATAGTGTAACTACTCTTGGTCTTTTGACAAGATTTACTTTCACCCCACCTCATGTACAAATAAAGAGAAATAAAGCAGGAAAATCTCCTGACCATTTACCATTTTTTACCATTAAGATTTTCAATACAGCTCAAACCTCATTGCCAGGGTCAGGACATTGAATTGTGTGGGTCGAAAAAGACCTTTAAAGATCATCTGGTCAGCAACCCCTCTCCCCATCCCAAATCTTCAAGTCTGCATTATTTCATTTAAAATATTAATAAGCCTCCTGTCTCAGATTTTGTGAAAGAGTACATTGTATAGAAATTTTTCCAAATATCCCATCTAAACATTGCCTGGTGCAATTTGAGGCCGTTCCCTCCCCTCCTGTCCCTGTTCCCTGGGAGCACAGCCCGACCCCCCCGGCTGTCCCCTCCTGTCAGGAGCTGTGCAGAGCCACAAGGTCTCCCCTGAGCCTCCTTTGCTCTGGAGCAAACCCTTCCCCACTGCTCTGTGTTGCAGCACCAGCCACCACGAAGCAAGCAGGTGATGATTTTCTTTCCACTCCGTTAGTTTTGAAATTAGATTTCTGAAATTACTGTTTCACGACCAACCCTCAATATCCATCTAAGTGATGATTGTGATGCTGCACAGCTGAACTTCAAAACAAAGAAGAGGATGACAGTGACTTCCATTTGCTAAGGGAGAAGGACACCATGGCAGGAGCAGGGAGAGCTGGGATAATGTGCAAATATAAATGCACAGTACACAGACTCTAAACAAGTATCTGAAGCACTAGGACAAATAGAAAGGAGAAAAGCAATCCAGCCCAGCTAACACTGTCTTTGCAGTGGGCCACAGCACACGAAGGACAGACATGAAATATCAAAGCAGACACACAATATAAAGCAGACGAAATAACCTGACACAGAGAAAACCAAAAACCAACCAACCAAAAAACCAAAACCAAACAGAAAACCCCAAGCAAAACAAACAAACTAACCCTTATATATAAAGGGCACCTTTACAAGAGGACATGTAGAGAGAAATGTTAATAATGTGTGTCTATAATCCAGGAGGCATATGTGATTGAGAGCCAATTCCCATTCAGATCTTTGTAGAAAAGCACTCATGGAATTTCTTTTATTCCTTCACAAAGAAATTGCACAAGGCCAAATTTCCCAACTCTTGCTGTCCTACCTTGAGACGTATTTTGTGCTGTTTTCACCAGGGCTAAAGAAGTGCACCTAAATAGGAAAATTTTTCTCAGATGAAGGCCACCAGTGCCTACCAGTATCACCAGAAGAGCAGCCTGTGCACTCCTCAGGGGCTCTGGGCAGAGCTGAGGACAAACCTCCCCACCTTATCCCTTATCACAACAGTCTCCAAGATGTTTAAAAAGCTACCCAAAAAAAATCCCTGCCTCAGAGATCAGTAATTAGGTCCATGCCTCACTGGGCATCCTCCATCCCCTGCTTGGATTCAGTCCAGCAGCACACCCAAGACAGGCTTAAAATTAAGCCTCAGACCCCAGAGTCCAAAACAGGGATTTTTGTGGTGATGTTACAGCTGCTTAAAGAACAGGGAACTGCTCCAAGTTTCAGCTGTACATGATCTCCAACACATAAAGGAGAAATCATGCATCTATTTGAAAGACCCTAATTTCTTTCGTGTGATGCTACAAAGAAGAATAATTAAAATACATCATTAATAAAGAGTCTGTGATAGTGTAACTACTCTTGGTCTTTTGACAAGATTTACTTTCACCCCACCTCATGTACAAATAAAGAGAAATAAAGCAGGAAAATCTCCTGACCATTTACCATTTTGCCATTAAGATTTTCAATACAGCTCAAACCTCATTGCCAGGGTCAGGACATTGAATTGTGTGGGTCGAAAAAGACCTTTAAAGATCATCTGGTCAGCAACCCCTCTCCCCCATCCCAAATCTTCAAGTCTGCATTATTTCATTTAAAATATTAATAAGCCTCCTGTCTCGTGCTGCAGCAGCCTAACCTATGCCCCCCCAGCCATATGGATTTGAAGAAGCTTATTATAATCATGAGCCACCAAATCATCATTTAAGTTTTTAGTTCCTTGTTATTAAGTTATGTAAATTCAGCTCCTTTGAGAGTGGAGCTGTGGCAGGGAGTGAACAGGGCACTCCACTGCTCTTAACCCCAATTTATGCATGCTCTTACAGGCATCTTCCACCTGTGCCAAAGAACAGCAGCACTCATTTTTGATGTCACCTGTCTTCTCCTGCAGGGGATAATATAAAAATTATATATGTTTTGAGATTTTGGGGGAAAAAAGCAACAAAACAAACAACAAAGGGGGCCAGTGTAGCTTTTTACCTGTCTACAAAACATCAGTATTAGGCTCAAAGTAAACAGAAGCTATTATGGCAGTTTGCTGCATCCCTTCAGCCTGAAGGCTTTTTGTCTGCATATTTTTACTTCTTTCTCCTTATAGAGATTAAAAACTCTGAAGGTATTTTTTTTCTCTCTGATTACAGCAGGAAAACAAAAATCATATTACAGCTTCTGATTCTAACTGAATGTTGTTTCAGCTCATTTTCTGGAGGGGAAGGGGGTCTGTGTACTTACAGATTTGGGGGTAGTAAGGACAGAAAAGTGAAGACCACTACCCTACCAGCAGACTGTAGCCTCTTCCCCAGCCACATGGTGCCCACTCTTGTTCTGGAAGTGCTGAGCCACTTCCCTTCTTCAGCTCCTGGGTGCAGGTTCCTCAATGAAGCCACCTGAGAGAGGAAAAAGCTCTTCCCAAGGTCTCAGGTGCCCTCAGAAGAGGAGTTCAGCCAGGAAGGGAGTCAGGTATTTACATGCCATAGTCAGCTGGGAGCCCTGACTGAGTTAATGAGGGCTTTAAAAAAATATGAAGCCAGCAAGGACCTATTGACTTCTGAGAGATGTCAAGGAGATGATAACAAATTGAAATTATTATTATTATTATTATTATTATTAGTATTAGTATTAGTAGTAGTAGTAGTAGTAGTATTAACATTATTATTAACATTATTATCATTATTTGTTGTTGTTATTGTTGTTGTTGATGATAATAATAATAATGAAAAGAAGAAGAATTGTCCACTAATTCAGCCATTGCAGGTTCCCCCAAGAATTCCCATTAAATTCACTTTGACTTTCTCCACACAATAGAGAGCAGATCCATTTTATCCTCTTGTACAAAGGTGGAGAAAACCTGCAGTTTCTGACTTTCAACATCAAAGAAGAGTCAAATCCCTTTCTCAAGGCACAGACCGGGTTGGTTTGATGGAGTCAATCCTATTTAACTGAGGATATTCAGTCATGAAGACAAATGGACCTTACAATATTTTTGTGCTTTTCAGCATGCAGACCTCAGCACAGATTTCCTCCCTCTTTCCCAAGCATTTTCTGCTTGGGGAAAAGAACAAAGGATGACTGGGGAGAGCTGTACATGATGGCCAGCTTGTACTCTTGACCAAAGGGCAGGTCACTGCTGCTTTGCAGTAGGAAGAAAATCAGGTCAGAGCAGGAATTCTTAGGAAAATGTGCTGAAGAAACCCTGCGTGGAGGACACCATCTGCTGCTCTTCCTCAGGTCACAACTCACCAGCTGCACTTTCTATTGTAAAACAAATAGTTTTCGCTGTAATTAAAACGCCGCATAATTACAGAGCTGCTCTTGTGAAGATCTGGCCACCAACAAAAGGATATATCACTGGGTCTCTCTGAAAGAGCAAAC
Source organism: Emberiza elegans (assembly GCA_024865655.1). Lineage (NCBI taxonomy): Eukaryota > Metazoa > Chordata > Aves > Passeriformes > Fringillidae > Emberiza > Emberiza elegans. The sequence goes on along the minus strand of JALJVW010003588.1, from coordinate 1,918,492 downwards.
TTTGAGGTTTAATGTTGGACTTTGAAGGCATGAAACCTGTCAGCCCTGTCACAGGGGGTGTTGGGGGGTCTCAAGGAGCTCAGGCTTTGGCTGGGGTGGCACAGCCAGCCCACAACAGCAGCCACGAGTGTTCACCCTGCAGCACACCATCCCTCAGAAAAATATCTGAATTTAGGCTCCATTTCTGTTTACCTGCCCCAGTGCTCTGTGCCTGTGTTTAGGTGAGCACAGACTGAAGCGGTCTTTGCTTTGCTGGCTTTTGTAAATTCAAAAGGACAGACCTTGAAACAAATAATGGAGCTGGTTAGTGAACTCAGCTGCTTCAGAGAGCTGAGGGAACAAAGCATTGGAGACTTTTTGTGCCAGAAGTTCAAAGCTTATTATATCCAATATACAGAGTATTTTAAGGGGTGATGGGAGACATACTGAAAGAATTAGTCTTAGACTTTGGAGTTAATAAATAGTAAGATATATTGCAACGTGGATTTTGCAAATAGAGAGAACTAACATGAATTCTTTTTCTGATTGCTGACTACTTTTTCAAGGAATGAAAATGTGCCAGTTCTCACGTATTTGCAAGTTGGTCTGTTATGGAATAAACTGTGAAGTGGAAAATAACTTGATCAGCTAAAGAAGGTGTGGGCTGATTCAAGTGTTGGGCAGGGAAAAAGAGTCAGGAAGGTTTGCTGAAAGGTGAATAAATGAGCCAGGGCTTATCAAATGGAAACCCAACATATGTGAAAGTTGTGGAAAAAAACCAAAACACAGGAATAATCAATAAGAAGGAAAAGGTCTTTCCATTCCTTTAGATGCAAATATGCTCCAAGCATATGGAGCAGCTCCCAAGCAAATGATACCAGTGCCAGCCTGCCCACCTCATCCTTCTCCTCCTGGATTTCCTATCTGGCAGCTGTCCTTTGAGTTGGGTTGGGTTTTGCTTTTTTAGGTGTTTTTCATATCAGTCTCATTGACTGTAATAGCAAGAGGAAAAACTGCTACTCAGGTGTTGCATTAACGTCCTCATTAAATAATAAAATTTGTGCTTGTGAAATTTTTATAATTTTTCATGTGGTTTATTTGGCGTCCCTTTGATCTGGCAGCAGTTACATCTCCTGGATACATACTTAACACCAGAGAAAACTCCTCAAAAAGACAGAAAAGCATAAAAATATGTGGGCTACCTTTATTCAAACCAGGCAGGGTTATTGGTGGGGTAAAGAGGATGTTCCATCACAGAAGGAGTGAGGCCATTGTCAACTGGAGCTGTGGAATTCAGCAAAGAGCAGAGCAACTGTGCCTCATTTACACGAAACCCAGCTCAGCTGAGTGGCTTGGGGACAATTTCTGAGATATTTTGCTGTTGAAGGGCAGACTTTCTGCATGGCTGTGAGGGAATGGCCACGAGGAGCCATCCTGCACAGCCAGGAGAGGTGGCCCAGCACCACACTGATGGGCACACGAGGGCTGTGGGAGGGTTCTGGCCCCCCAAACTGTCTCACACAGCCAGAACCGGGGGGGTTTGAGCAGCTTCCATCCCACAGGAGCATCAGCAAGCCATTATCAGACAATCAGATTATGATTCTGAGAGGCAGATTCTGCCCCTGGGTGCCTTAGGGCTCCATGGTTAGCACAGGTGGAGACGTGGAGCACTTAAGGATGTGTCCTTGAAGGTAAAGGCAGGGACAAGATGCTCAGAGCAAGGAAAGAAATGAGTAGGTGGTGAGCAGGAACATTCCCCCATCAAATATGAGCAGGGCAAATTATGAGCTGTGTCTGGGGATGTCTCTGCTTGACATTTTCCTGTGCTGCTCTTTGCACGGCAGAGCTGACTACACTGATATTTTGAGCTAGGTTTTAAGCCAACAAAACCCTCACACTCCCCTCATCCCATTTTAATCTGTAATTTCATGTTGAAAAAAAATCAGACTAATCTGAAATATTTTCTGCAGGGTCACGTTTATATATATTTTGATTTCTGGACTGTAGTTTGCAAAGATATTAACCAACTCTAGTTAGAATTTGAAGACTAATGCTGTCCCACTCCTTGTTGATCCAATCATCTTTGATGTGCTTGTCTTGATCTGTGTTCCCTTGATGCCCTTCTCCTGAAAAAATACCCAGGAAACACTTAAGACATATCTCTGTGTAATAAATAAAGCAGCAACATTAATAGTTAATAGTTAAGCACTTAATAACCGTCTATAAAGATATGGCAATAAAGTAAATTAATACTTCAGGGTCCTGATTTGTGTCTCACTTACATTGGTGTTCCAGCACTAACACTATTGGTTTCTGCTGGGTCATTTACAGACAAGCAGTGGAGGTTAGCCTGACCTTGCATTGCTCCAATAAATACATTACAGCAACAACAGACCTGGAGTCAGAAGGAGTTTGCAACAGTAGCATGGTGTAAATAATACATGGATATTAGAAAAGCAATTACGTCCCAATATCAGAGCCCATATCATGAGCACAAACTGCTCTGCAACACAAGCTGGGTGTGTGGGGATGGAGGCCCTTCCTAAATTACAGCCATGCAGATCAGCTGGATGTTCACTCTCTCTGGAGATATGCAAATCAGCTCCAAGCTTAGGGTCAGCCCAATTTTATTTCATTTCTTTTTTTAAGCAGATCTCTTCAAGGACATGAGTTCATCTTTCATAAAGAACAATGCCCAACTTTGGCCCTGGAAAGGTGTGGGGTGACATCTCCATTTAGCTCTGGTGCCTCCCTCCACAGAGCAAGGAGAACAAAGGCAGGATGGTGGTCAGGAAAACTGCCTTTGGTAGGGAACAAAACCAAATCCTGGCCTAAACTGATAAATCTGGGCTGTATTTCTGCTAAACAGGGCTTTGCCAAGGAGCTCACATGTTGGCTCTACACTGGGCATGCCCGAACTTAGGAGAGACTCATTTCACACTAAGAATTGTTGCTTTGAATTTGCAGGAGGCACAAACTCGACTTCTCTCAGTCTCTGGTTTTCCACATGTAAATGGAGAATGTGAGCAACACACAGCTGCGCTATCAGTGCTCCCCAGGCTGTTGGAAATCAATGGACAAAGGGAAAGGCTCTCACCCCTGCATTTGCCAGGCTCTTTTCACACTGGGGCTGTGCCTCAATTGTTCAACAAGCAGGATCTTGACAGCAGCTTTAGAAAAAGCCAGGCTGAGCTCTCCACTTGGCAGAAAGTTCATTTTTCACTCAAAAATGATGAAACGTGACACTGTGAGATGAGCCAGATTTGGTTTTCTTGTGCAAAGGATATGATTAGACCTAAAAAGAGAGAGTCAAGGTTAACAACTCAACCAGACCCATCCAAGTCTGTGTGATTTATGGATGGATTACAATGAACTGTCCTTCATAGCAAGCTCCTTTAAATAGCCATGATCATGCTATAAAATTATGTAACAAAACCCAATAATTTTTAATAAAAATAATCTTGCTTAGGATAAGGAGGTAGGGCCAAACTATTTTAATGTCATATTTGATTGCTAAGTGAGTGCATCTTGTTTGCTTTTTCCTGCTGGTTGTGCGTATAGAATTAAAAATCAAAAGGCTAATAGATGAAAAAGTCGTTAACATAAAGGTTAATTAATCCCCAGAAATCAAATCTTTTGCTCTTGCAGCTATAACGTTTTCCTAATCATAAAAATACATTTTTCAAGCAACAACTTAGCAATTCTTAGCAAAACTTTGCACTAGGGGTGGCCAAAAATACTCAGCAGAGGAGATGGAAATGATCTGTGCATAAAGACACACAGCTGGTGCATTAAAGACCCTGCTGAGGACAGTCAGCATCTGGTGAGCTGGTTGAAAACTCACCCAAAACATTTAATGATAAGAGCTTATAAAAATGCAAATACATGCCGCTTTCTTTGGAGAGCCACAGAGCTGCATTTGTACGTGTCTTATCAGCCTCTCCTCTGTGACAAAATTTAGCATCTGCCTGGCAAAACGTCTGCAGACCTATTTGGGTTTAACATTTGGGGTAAATAGTGCCTGCTGGTGTGATTTCTTACAGAGCACATTGTGTAAGTGCCCGGTCAGTGTCTGTCAGTCTCACCCTTCCATCCCTGGCACTGAATCTCAACCAAGGCAGAGAGCAAGACTGAAACTGCCAGAGGGCAGGGTTAGGTGGGATATTGGGAAGTTCTTCCCTGTGAGGGTGGGGAGGCCCTGGCACAAGGTGCCCAGAGGAACTGTCCTGGATTGCCAAGCAAATTGTGTTCTATTTGACATCTCTATGGCAGCTGTCTGCTGTTCAGTGGGCAGTTTTCCTTATCTCTTCCACAACCATCTCCGGGGGGACATCTGCTGATAACAGGCTATTGAATGTCACTGCAGGACTGATAAGAACTACAGCATCCCATTGGGAGATGCTCTGCCCAGGGGGAGGAGCCAAGAATTCCTACCTGGATATAATCTGAAGATTCTGGAACAACAGCACGGCTTCTCCATTGGATTCCCCAGAGGAGCAGCTGTCTCTTCCACTGGATCTTCAGAGGAAGACTGCATCCTTCTACAGGATCCCTGCTCCAGCAGAACCACCCCTGACAGCTGCCAGGAGGGCTGCAGCCACAATTCCAATGGGACTGCTGCCAACACCCTGACCCACAGAGAGTCAGGCTGGGTTCTGACTCTGTCAGTGGTGTTTTAGTTTACTGCATTGTTTATTTTATCTTTTTATTTTCTTCCCTATTAAAGAACTGTTATTTCGTGCTCCCATATTTTTTTGCCTGAGAGCCCCTCAATTTAAAATTTATAGCAATTTGCAGGGGGTGGGGGGGTGTTACATTTTCCATTTCAGGGGAGGCTCCTGCCTTCCTTAGCAGACACTTGTCATTCCAAACCAAAACAGGACCTGTGGCTGCCCCTCCATCCCTGGCAGTGCCCAAGGCCATGTGGGACAGGGCTTGGAGCAACCTGGGACAGTGGAAGGTGTCCCTGCCCATGGAAGGGAGTGGGGCTGGATGAGCTTTAGGCCCCTTCCAACCCAACCTATCCTATGGTTCCATGATATTTGCCACCACATATTGCAGTGGCTCATGTACTGCTGCCACAGCTAGCCCTGAAGCAATGGGAAGGCCTCTGCTCCCATTAGAATGGTAAATCCAGGGATACCTCTCTGTTCCAAACACGTGCCTTGCTGTGTACAACTCACTGTAAAGGTTGCAAGGCAAGAAAGACCAAAGAGCCATGAAACTGTGAGTACTAAGGAGAAAAATAAATACATGAAAAAATGCATCTTCTGAGGGAGGTCAGACAGGCCTGGTTCTAGGGCTAGTCTGAGAGTGGTGCAGAGTGATGTGCAGAGTTTCTGTCCAATCCTCCTGTCTCCCTTCTGCTTCTGGGAAGAAAAGGAAGCAAAAAGATTCCCTCAGACCATAAATAGCAGCCTTGAGATTGCTGCAACCAAAGTTTTTCTGGAGTTAATGCACTCTGGCAGAAACACATCCATATTACCTTGTAGAGAATGCAAACCAGATTTCCCAGAAAAAAGCAAGAAGAGCAGTGAGACTCATCCCACTTAAACAGGAGAAAGGAGCTGGTGAATGTAGCAAGCTGCACTAAGATATTTAGATGTTTAGATTTGGTACTTTGAAAAAATGCTTCATGTCAAGGGTGTTAAAGCATCAGGACAGAGCACCCAGGGAAGTGGTGGAGACACCATGCCTGGAAATACTCTAAAAATATGTGTGTGTGACACTTGAGGATGTGGTTTGTGGTGAAAATGGTGGTGGTGCTGAGTTGATGGCAGGAATTGGTGATATTAAAGGTATTTTCCAACAGTAATTCCATGATCCCATATTCCTTCAAGGGTTTGTGGCTGCACACCCAAATCTCATCAGGAGAGAGAGGCATGTACATGGCCAATGATCTGGATGCAGTAGTTGTGCACAAGCAACTGTCTGTCCACCAAGGACAAAGAGAAATATCTGAGAGTTGCTAATTCCCATTCTCACCACCATCCAAAGAGCCTATTCAATCAGTTTTGAGGCAAGGAGAAATTGAAATTCATCACTATTACAAATCCTTCCCCAGTGTTGCCACACAAAGGAAAAAATTGTGAGAGATTTATTAAAGACGTGATTGGGGAGACAGATCTGAAACAAAAATCCCCAAAACCCATTCTGAGTACACAGTACTTCATGAAACACCTAGATGGGAAGTCAAAAATTTAATTAATCTTTTCAGAGGGAAGGGACACATATCCCATATTTATCATCCTGCACCACATGCTCATGGAAACCTCCAAAGAGCAGGGCATCAGGGACTCAGTATTTCATTTTATCGCCTGCTGGTGCCTGTGTTGAGCAGCAAAGATGGCAAATTATTTGCAAAATTATCAGGCTCCCTCAGTGCCTCAGCACTTCTCAAGGGAAATAACGTGCTTAGAAATACAGATGTCACCAAGATTAACCTCCAGTGCCTGAAAGGCATTTGCCTGCCTGACCTGAGTGCAGACCATGGCTTTGCCAAGTGCCACTCAGCAAATAAAAAAGCTCCAGACAGCATCTCAGACACCTCGATGGCATTTCTTTCACCTTGTCCATGGGAAGGGTGAACTTCACTCTCCAAAATCTGACACTCAGCCCAGCAAGGCAGAAAGACTTCTAAAACTGACAGTGGGGCTGTTTGTACAGCTGACAAAATCTATTCCTTGCAAAAATAAACAAAATATTCCCCATGAAGGGAAAATGGTGGATTTTAGCCCTTATTATTTCTAAATTTACAATAAAACCCAGAGAAATCTTTGTTTTTGTGGATTAATTTTGTCATGCTCTCTCAGGCCTGGCAGAGCACCTTTTACCTTGTGTCTGGAAGGCTCTTAGTTCAGTAGCCCCCAATTCTGGGGGTCTCAAAAGGCAGAACTGAATCCCAGGAATTCAGTAGAATTCCAAGACCCTCTTGTCATTCCACCATGGGACCAGCTACCCCAACAGCAAGGATCTCTGCACAACTCAGAGTTTCTATTGTCTCTGAGGTCTCCAGAAGTCTATATTTAACTTGAACAAAATGCTTATGCTCTCAGCTCAGGGCTAAAACCTGAACTTGCTGAATCAAAAGTTTAAAGGTTTAGAAAAAAGTGAGTGGGGTCTGAAACCCTCCTCATGGGCAGCTTTAGTGCTGACATCCTTGCAAACAGCATCTTCTCCACCTAAAAAAGTGCTGGTCGCAGTACTTACACAGACTTAATGTAGTATTTTACCTCTCTGAGATGGACAGTAGTTTCTTTATGGATTGAAATGTTTATTCTTCTAGCCAGATCCACTGGGATGATGAAAAGATGACTGAAGATGTAGAGTGAGAAAACAGCTAAGTGATAAAAGTACCTGACTGCTTCAGGTAGTTACACTTCACCACCCAGGAGCAGATTTGGGTTAGCAGTGCTAGGGAAAGAACAAAAAAAAAGAAAAAAGGAAAAAAAAAAGGAAAACAGAAGAGAAATAGAAATTCATTAAATTTTCATTCCAAGAGGTGCTCCCTGTGATGCTTTTGCTGGGAAAAGGAAGGTCAGTACCCGACCTGGCTCCATCTGGCAGGGCCCACAACCCAAAAACATCTTGCTGGGCACCCTTGGGAGCTCATAAGAGCAGAAGGAACTGCTTCATCATGAACACAGAGCTGAAATCTGACACTCAGTACCACACAGCACTGCCGAGGCCAAAAATACAAGCTGTCAATACCAGTCCGAGGGAATACCAGCAGAAGGGCCATTTATTATTTCCCGTGTTTCTTCTGCTCTTTCCCTAAGTGCCCACTTCTGGGCACTGTCAGACTGTGGCGAAACATCTTTGTAATTCACTATGGCTTTTTATGGAGACTTTCTGGGAGCCAAGGCTGCAAATGCCACTGAGGAAAATGACGGATGCTGCAGGCTTTAGGAAATTAACCATTCTTTGATTGCTTGCTTAGCCGAGCAATTTGCAGTGTGATAGACAGAAATTATATCATCCAGTGTCAATTTGTCTATTCATTTTTCCCTCTCCACATGCTTCCTCTCCTTGATTGAATAATCACTAACAATAATCACAAGCATCTGGGGGAAGGAAGTACATCCATCAGTTTTAATGTCAGCAAGAATGAGGGCTGATTCCTCCAGCATTCACCACAGCTCTGCATCTTCAAAGTCATTTACATTTTCCTTATACCAGCACTAATACCCAGATTGTATTATTTCTGTTACATACTCCCATTTCAGTTTATAATCTAGGAACAATAGAATGGCAACTGGGAAAATACCCAGTTTCAAAAAATAGACGGTTGTTTCATCTGCTATCATGCATTACCACAAATATTTTTACATCTATGTTTTAATTCTCTGAGAATATTGATGGAAGTGTAAGCTTGAAAGACTGAGGCTGAATAAGAAAGACCAGATCCAAAGAAGATGATTTTATATGAAGGATGAAGACAGTAAAGGGCAGAGCTGTTAGGAAGGTGTAAGTAGGCAAATCCCAGGGATTGCAGAGGCTTTTCAAAGGCTGTCTGTGCACAGTTTGCTACTTGCAGTAATAAATTACCTTACTGTGTCTAGATTTTTTGTAGACAACAGTCCAGAACATATACCGAATATTCAGTGACCAAAATACCAAATTCTCAGTTTGTAGGGTTGTATAACTCTAAATATATTTTTATATATATCTATAAATGATGCTATATCATCATATAATTCCACAGTGACATTCTCTAGTTTTGTGAACCAATTTCTACCAGCTGAGGTTCCAACTCCCTCTGTTCAGGGACACGGAACAGCAGAAAATGCAAAATCAGTGTGAAGGCACAATAAGTGGCCCAAAGATCGCCTTTCCCAGAAAACTGTTAAAGTGATTTGTTTATTCAATAGAATTAAATCATCTTTCAAACACAGTGACACAGACCAAAAAAAAAAAAAAAACCCAAACCCAAAACCCCCTGATTACTGTTCTAGTTATGGCTTACAGCAATTGATAGGCTTTCTATCACAACCATAGTACAGCTACAGAAACAATAATAAGCCAAAAATTACAAGGTGTAAGGTCGACAAAATAAAGGTCAGCCAAAGGACACAAGAGATTAACATCATCATAAAACCAACATGACCCTGCATGGATTTCTCCACCCTCACTGCCACTGCCTTACAGAAACAACAAACATGAAACAGCTTTATTTTTGTCATAGCCCAAGCTCCCCTACAATGAAGACACAAAGTTTTACTCCAGTATTCCCGAAATAAGCATTTGTTTCCCACCAGGTGAAAACCAGGGATATACTCAACAGGCAGCAGTTGCTCAGTACAATTTACATGGGCTCAATGAAGAGGTTTGATCAGGAACCCCAAGGCTGACAGCAAGGAGGGCTCAGAATTGAAGGAAAGTCACCAAATTTTTGTCCTGTCCCAGAGAGAGAAGGGATTTTTCTCCCCTCCCTCATCTCTAAGGGGACAGGCTCGAATGCACACCCAAGTGTGTGTCACTTGGCCAACACAATGCCAACAAATAGGGATTAAAATTCTGCCTGTTCCACACTGATAAGAAGGCAATAACCAGAGTCTTCACAAGCTGTAGGGAGCACTGGAGATACTTCAGTGTCTTGGTCCATCAGACAGTTTCATGTATAAAAATCATCTCAAGAACCAGCCAACGCAGTATCTGATTTTTCTGGCTTAATTTGTCACTGTTTTACATGCTAACACATTTTACAGTGATTAGTACAGTCAAAAATGTACATCAGCTTACCCAAAGATCAAACACTGAGAACATCTATGGCTTCTAAATAGAAAGTCAGACACATTGGTAACCTATTTACATCTTTCAATCCTTGAAGCACTGAGGCAGATTTGTCTTTCTTCAAGCTTCCCACTGTGGCCCAGTCCCTCATTTCTGATGTTTCTTGGATGCTCAGGGCTTTGGGGAGCACTGGAGGTGCTGACAGCCTGGGACCCAGGCTCCCTCAACCTAACGCCTCTCGTACATTTGGATTTCCCTTAAGTTTATTTTTAAAAGCACTTAAGTACAATTTCATTGAATAGAATCAGTTTTTTTTTTTTTTTTTTTTTTATTTTTATTTTTAATACCACGCAGACAACACGGGATGCCAAGCAGGCTCACCCACATTAGACAGGATGATAACAAGACACAAAATGATAATAATCTGGGTGGGTTTTTTGGGAGATGCAGGTTATTGGCTTGGCTTACAAGCACTGATGTAAGGCCTGAGTTCTCTTTTCTGCTGAACCCAAATGTGAATGTTGTGGTGGCTTCAAAGGTAGTGGGCTGCATCCTGCCTTCAACACATTCATACCACTGACAAATTCCATACGGGTATTTTAAAACAAGCAGAAAAAACCCTATTTTCCTGAGGCCTGTGGTTCACATACATACTGCCAGGTACAGGGGGCTCATGTATGATTTACACCACCATGATGAAATGCTTTGCATAAATGAGCTTGAAAGGATGAATTGATGAAATCTGGAAGGGAGAGTGACAGTCACAACACTTCTGCTTCCAGAGAAGCTTGTTCTTTACTCATACCATTAAAAACATGGTATTGGTGCTGCACTGTATCTAAAGCATATTAAACAGTGTATCTGAAATCAAATGAGCGGGGAAAAAGAGGCTGCTCATCTTACCCATGATCAAGGCCCATTTCTGGAGCACACAAAATGTCCACACACTTCACTGGGTTTTGTAAAGACCCTAAGCATGAATACTGACTTCTTTATTCCTGGAACCTCTGCTCACTCCAGAACTTTCCAGGGAGCTTGGCTCTTTAGGGATTTCCCAATTCTGGTTTTTTTTGTTTCCTTTCTCCTATACTTGTACAAGCTCCAAGGCTCTCTTCACACTCAAATGCAAGTGAGGTGGGGAAAAAGGCCCATTTCAGAGCATGTCCCATTCACTACCCAAGCAGACTAGCGGACAAGCCACCTGGCCTCAGAAGATCAGAAAGGACAGACTCCCTGCCTCTCCACCTCAGTTTCCCCCGAGACAGAGCAGAGATTGCTCCTCGGTGCCAGGGAGGGCTGAGCACCCACGCAGCTGCGTCAGCACCAGAGCTCCTGCCTCCAAGGCTTGAGCAGCCCTTCCACTGATTCACCAAACACCCACGGAGGGGACTATTCTTGGAGCTGATTTCCTTCCATCCACTACATCTGGCCATCCCGAGTCACCTTCAGCTCATCGTCAGCCGAGCCTTGCAAGAGGGTGGAATTTTCAAGGGTGGAGGAGCCACCCCTGATTGCTGCAAGCTGTGAAACTTCATCTGTTCTCTCTGCCGTGTTATTCCAGGGCACTGAAGGCTCTGGAGCAGAGTTTTGCTTGCAGCCTCCTGTATTCCCTTCACATTGTTTCTCAAGGAGACCACAGACCTGCTCTGCACGGTGCCTCTCCTCCTTGAGACAGCAGCAGAAGGAGCTGCTGCTGTCATGGCATGGCTCTCCCTTTTGCAATTCATGAGCTGGCTTTGACAACTCTGCTGCAATCACAGGAAATATGCTAAAATATTATAATGGCCCTATCGCCATTGAAGCCATTCTGTCCAACAGCAAAGTTGGATTTCATGAATCAAAAGCAATCAGCTAAACTATTCCAGCTAAATACTTCCTTCCCTTTGATGACAGCACTGGCAGATTCATAAGCCTCCTCTGTTGACCCGACAATAAAGTCAAAGCAATCCTAGTTATCATTTCCAACTCAACTTGCATAGCCAGTGTACACAGTATCAGGAACTTCTTAAGGGATTCTCCTAAATAATGTGAGGGATTGGGGATTAAACCATAACATTTTCTCTCTGCCTGTCTCAGGCTTCATATCCTCAGCAGCAGAGCTGAGATTACAGCTCAAGCTCAGCATGTGGTACCAAAGAGCTGACAGCCTTTCTTCATGGACAGATCAGAATTATTTGTGGGGCTGATTTTTCTGGGAAAGCATAATGTGCTACACACATCCTTTACTTGCAGCAAACACACCTGACAGTCACTTTTTTTCACTCATATATCCTGTTGTTCAGAGGTTAAAACTGGACATTTGGAGCTTAGACCTCATGGGAGAAGAGAAAACAAGACCAACCCCAAACTCAGACAAATGATTGATGTCAAAAGAATGTTTCTCTATGCTCAGCACACAAAAGAATGATGGCAGAAACCAAGGAGGGTCCTTCTTTCTGCAAAAGCCCTTCTACATATGGCATTTCTGACAAATGCCATAGTTTTGCAATCACTTTTTGAGCAACACCTGAAAAATTAATCAGGAAGTGAACATGTTGCAACATATATTTCATCACAAGGATTATTTTATATATATTTCATTAATAATCTTTCTGGCTTGCGAATCACTCCTTAACTGTACAGCTATGTACACCTTCACAGAAATATCTGGGCCTGTTTCTGCAGTCCCTACACAAATAAAATACCCACCCACCTGAATGGGGGCTCTTTTCAGATAAATGTGGCAAGATTGGGCCTTTGGTGCATATGTGCAAGTAACCTGCACACACTTCTTAAAATCATTAAAAAAATATAGTAGCTATAGATTCATAAGCAATCAAAATCTAACCACAGTAACACTGCACTTATTACAGTGAATTTACATTGCTCATTTATATGAAGCAAACAATGGAAAGGAGATGTCTGTGACCTTGTATTTACAGATTAACTGTAAATGCAGTTTTGCTTATCCCTTTGTCTGTCCAAAAGGATTTCTTGCAACTAAAAAGAGGGATTTGCACTATTTCTATCAACATATGGATGCTTCTCAAGTGCTTTCCCATCTTTTTTGAAGTGCCTTTTGCAATGTATCAGACTCCTTTCAGTTGATTTTGTTCACTTCCATCACCACAGTAAAGAAAAACCTCTTACTAAAGAAGGTAACCTTAGCAGAGCAGCAGCAGCAAAGCAAACCTGAAGCCACTACTAGCCCCAAACTCAGGCAGAATAAAGAGTAAGGGCTCTAAGTACCAGCTTCAGTGTCATTACTGTTATCATAAAACTTAATGCACAGCGAGACGGCCAACCTGCAGTGTCACATTGCTCTCTAAATAGCACTTTCATCACAGCACTTCATTGTCAAAGCCCTTTGCACACAAATTTACAGAACACAGCAAAGACAAAGATCTCGTTTGCATATTGAGTCAAGGAAACCATTTCACCTGCAGGTTGATGGGGGTGCTGCCTTTTTCACAGGTAGACGATACGAGGGGGTGCTCAATAACACACAGTGTATCTCTAAGACCTAAAACACATCACCACAAATAATATATTAAGCTTAAGCACTGGTCCTTCACCTGCCCCTGGCTGGTGTTTCCCAGGTGAGTTCTGACACCTTCGTCAAGGATGGTTTGCTTCTAAGGCAATCAAACCTCAAGAGTGTAGTGTAAATAAAATGCACTCTCACCACCCAGGTCACTGCTGGCCAGCAGGGACTTTAGAAATGGTGACCAACGTGCTTTCACTTTCTTTGTGATCATTTTATCTGTAGTGTGAGCAACTTGCACAGCTCTCAGCATAGCACAGAAGCTTTTAAAAGAAGCTTTGTGCATTCATGCATTACAAAGTCAAAATCCAAGTCCATATTTGGATTTAAACCCTCTCCCTACCAGCTCCCGCAAAAAAAAAAATATCCCTCATACAGAATTTTAAACTTCAAATCCTTGATCAAAGATCTTGTAATCTACATAAGACAAGACAAGGCAACAGCCCTAGTGCTTCAGACTAAGAACTTAGACAGGGAAACTCTGTTCATTTAACTATGCCAGCACAGCTGGAACAGCAAACCTCACCTCCTGTGTATGCAGTCATATCAGTATGAAAGGGCAATTACCAGCAGCCTACTACAGCAAAATAAACTCCAGCAACTTCTGGCATCTTTTCTGCTTCAGGAATTTGTCAACTGTAGCAGGTGAAAAATTAGGCTTGGCATACCTGACAGAGCTACACTGATGACATTTAAGAATACACCACCAGCCCTTTTACTATCCTAATAACATTCTCAATATACAAAAAACGCCACATTAAGACATTTGACATTTCAAGATGCATAATTTTAAAATAAGCATCATAATCTAAGCCACAAAATAACTTCTCTGAATTTTAACTTCATTTCCTGACATTAACATATTACAGATACCTGAAAGTGTTAACTCAACCTGTATAACAGTGAGTCAACATTCAGATACTTTTACAAAGTCTTTAATAAAAATCAATGAGGAAATGATTTTTTTTCTATCTTATGCTGAACAAAAAAATCAACTTGTATAATATAACTATGTAATCCCCTTGCTCTTCATCTCAAGAAAACCTTGTGAAGGAGCTTGTTTCTTCAGCAAGGACTCCAACGTGATGCTGAGATGGCGGCTGTGGGAGGAAGTGCACACATTGCCATGTGTTAGCCAGAAGGAAAGCATCACAGACAAGGAGAAAGGAAGCACAGTCAGCAGAGGAGAACAGAAATGCAAGGCGCAAGAAGGAAGAAGAAACAATCTCTAAAACAATATCACAACATGAGTCACACAGTTGCCTGTTGCTGTGAATGGGAGTTCAACATTCTGTTCTATCCTGGTTGAAAAAATTCATAAAGTGATTTTTGTTTATTCCTAACACATCTATCTGCTATTTTTGATCAACACTTTGTGACATTACAGAACAAAGATTTTAAGTTATATATCCCCATTAATCTATAATGCTAAAGAGTATTTTCAAAAATCTAAAGGCCAGAGAACAGAGTGTTCAATAACATCTGGCAATACCCCAAGGTACTCGATTCAGAAACCTATGTAAAGTCATATAATCTATGCTAAAATTCTCCACCTCTGTTTTTCCTCAACAGTTTGGTGCTTTTCTCCATAGTGAAATGATAACTATATTAATGTGCTCTATTTATCCCTAAATGTATTGTAAATGTGCTTCTTATCTGACTTGCTTTCCAGGACAGCGTGTACCCTGGGGCACAGGAGTTTTGCTTCTCCTACACTGTTACGGACCCAACTCTGCTAGCAGGAAAGATGCTGGTGTCCTAGATCTTATGGGATGCAACGCCTTGAGGAAATTTATATCAAACAATTATTGCATAATCTCGGGGTGTAACAAAACCTCCTACACCATACACAGGCCATCGAGCTCCCGCCACACTCTGGCAGTGTCCCTGTCAGCTGCAGGTCCCCGTGTGAACCCGCAGGATCCCCTTGCTGTGCATGTGGAGGAAGTTGAATATCTCCGAGGGCATCGCGTGGAAGCCGGGGCGAGGCTTCACGTTGTCGTAGTAGTGGTGAGTTATAAAAATCCCTGAGGGGTTCATGGGGAAGGCCCAGAAGCCGAAGAGGTGCACCTCCTCGCAGAGCTCCAGGGCCGCAGTCACCAGGATCAGCCCGGTGCTGACCCGCTTGGCCCGCACGCCCTGGCCGAGCCAGTAGCGCGAGACGTTGATGAGATACTGGGGGTGGAAGTAGTAGACGGCCTGCTGGGACTCGAAGTCGTCCAGCACGTACTTGACGCGGATGGACACGTCCGTGTTGCGCGTGTTGTAGAAGGCCGGCAGCAGCACGGAGGCGTTCTCGTACACCTGGAGCACGTCGTAGAAGGGCTTCCTCCACTTCTCCAGCTTGTGGAATCTGCAGGGGAGAGGGTGTGAGTGATGGTTGGCACATTACCAGCAAGAAACACCCCCAATGGGCTTTTACTAAAATATTTCCAACACGGGGATAATTGAGATGATTCTTCCTGTTGATAGCTTCCCGTTATCAACCGGAATGTACTTGGATTTGTAGCTACAGCATCAGCATGAAAAGTAACTAGAATTTACATAGAAATTACATACTTCCAAAAAATTATTTAAAATATAACTTTTTTTAAAATTTGTTTTTAAAAATTAAAAAAAATTATTTTTTTAAAAAAATTAAAATTCATAATAACTTCATAATAATCTTGTGGCTATTTCTGATCTTGTCTTGCTTCTCATGGTATTATTAGAAGTATGTAATTTTTCCAAGCCACGTGGTGCACTGTAGAAAGATTTTAGCACAACAAGGCCATGCTGTGCTCCTACACGAGTTGGACAACCCTGGCCTTCAGATTACAGAGCTGCTTTGAAGACCATGTGCTGTCTTCAGGACAAGATAGACCATGTACTGTCCTCAGAACAAGACAGACCACGTACAGACCTCGAATGGATCCAACAAGGAAGAATGAGCACTGTGCCAAGATGAGACTAGATGCCAAGCATGTTGTGGGAAACTGCTAATTTGGCACACCTTAGCTAAAGATGCTTATAGTGTGACAACCAATTGGTAATTAACATGTATGTGTAACTATAGTTGCTTAACCAATGAGCATCAAACACTAGTGGTGTGAGACACTGTATAGAGAGGAATAAATATGCCAAAGTTGCTGAATAAAGGAGAACAACATGTTGCCACATTGGTGTGGTTGTTGTTACTCAGCTGACTCTCCAATCAAGGACCCTCTTCAGTGCACCATGCAGTGCAGGGCTGTATAAAAAAGTGACCAACACCAAAGCTAGCAAGTGCTTAAAATGTCTAACTGTATCATTTTTAAAAGAAATCCAAAGTCAAAAAAATTATTTTATGTTGCTTGAGAAAAGGAACACATACCCCCATCGAGAGAGGAAAGCAGTAATGAGCCTTATGGTCCCCAAAATGTCACAAGGTAGCATTAGGGCATTAAATTAATGAATTTAAAATGAAAATCACCTAGTCAATACTGTCTACAGTAACGTTTTACTGACATTTCTTTAAAACATGTGACAATGTGTGTTACTTTATTTACTTGATGGTCTTAATTTTCCAAAGTTGATGACTCTGATTCTATGACTTCAGCATTTTGGGTGGGACCCATTTTATTTCACCCTGAATGTTTCTGAGATGTTTGACTGGGACTTGCAAGCAGAGCAGGGGAAGGATGGCTGTGTTGTTCTAATTTAATTTTAGCTCATTGCCTTTCCATTTTCCATCATTAAAGGGCAGGTTTAACACATTTCTACAACTTGTTACTTATTCAAGTCAGAATTAAATGTATGATTCATAGTGATGGTATAAAGTAGGATTTGGTAAAAAATTCTGTGTAACAGAATTAAGTTGAAGGGTAGATTTGGGAAACCAAGAGAAATGAAAATACAAAAAACCAGAAATAACCTCTCAGTGATTATACTGGGATTGACAGTCACGACATCTGTCTTCACCCCAACGTCCATGAAGTATTTCTCAGATATAGGAGGCAAATTGCATCTATAAAAAAGAGAAATTAGTAAGAAAGTTTTAAAATTTATTTCACCTTTTCAGGACTAGTAAATAAAATTTATTTAAGCATTTCTGCCAAGCAACAAATCTAGAAACAGAGTGAGAATTTAAAATTGTATCAAAACATGATGATGCCCAAACTGTGCAATAATCTAACAAGTTCTTGAGGGCTGTGTGAAGACCTCTCTTGTTCCCTCACCTGTAAGAGATTATCCCTCTTTGCAGGTGTAGCCAAGGCTCATTTTGCCTCCTTAACAGCAATTTACCTATTTACTCTGGCAGTTTAGGATGCAAAATGGATTGAAGCTCCAAGGCCAATCAGCCTATAAAATCAAAGGCTTGCTGAGCAGTAGCTGAGATGTATTCAATAATTAATAAACTATATCTAAAACACTGCCTTTAAGATGCTTTGGTTTATACCCAGGAGAATTTAGGGGAAATGTTCCACAAGAGAGAAATCAATCCAGACCTAATTAATCCCAAACTATCTGCTTCACTTCCTTTTCCATTTATAAGCATCTCCCAACATGATGTAATAGCAGCAATTCTGAATCTACAAGTTCACCACAGGACATCAAAGTTATTGGAAGCAAACTTGTGGGATTTGCAAGCCTTGACTTTGCCCAGCCTCCATTCACCTTGGCCTTGTCCTAGATACATCATCTCACAAAATTTAGAGCATCTCTCAAGAGATGCTGAAGTTACTGAAATACACACTCACAAGTTATCATGCTGTCTTTCCTTCCAAAGGAAATCCAGCTGAAAAAAAAACTTCAGCATGTGTTTTCAGGAATAAAATGTGTGGCCTTGCAACTGGTTTTACACTCAGTTTAAGCTAGACTTAGGCATTGAGTGACACTTTGAAAGCTTTTTGAAGCGACCTGCAAGCCTCAATTAAAACCGTCACTGTTAAGACCCCCACATCTCAAAAATACTGCTGTGCCTAATTCTCAAAATTGTCCTTATTTCTGAAGAACAGGGCTGAGCAAAAGCTGTGATGGTATTTAGGGTAAGACATGCTTACTGTTTTCACAATACCTCAGTTCAGCTGACAGGATAATTTCTCAGTCAAAGAGAGGGACAGCTTGGGGAGCAGAAGAATGCACAAAATTCCTCCAAAGTCATCTAACACTCAAAAGGTTCACATCCACCTTACAGATAGTCCATCTTTATGTGGCCAGGGAATTGTTTTTAGCTATCCTTTTCATAGACAATGCCTTTTCTAGGACTTCCTTCTGCTGGATCATGCCACTCAAGTCCTTGGGCACCCCCAGTACCACCTAGCACTGGGCACTGTGCTTATCAGATGATATTGAGAAAGGTTTTCAAATAATCAGCTTCAATGTTTCTGAACAGGAATTCACACCAGGACTAAGAGTGACTGAATTTTTTGAAGGTGATAACACCTTATAGAAGTGGTCCCATCTGCACAAACTGTACTTTTGTCACAAGACCCCAAAAACTCATCCTCACTAAGAGAGCAGTCACCATCTCTAAATTCACAGAGGTCTGCTCTGGCCAGTAGATGGAGACAGACAATAACTACTGGTAAATGAAACCCTGGTGTGCATTTTATATATTCTATTGTACTATAACTAATTGCTTTCAGAATTTACTTCCCAGAACAATCCTGGCTGCATGCTGCTGGCCACAAGAAAAGATTTCCCCAAGTGTCCTGAAGGTATTGCTGAATGTAATCAGGGCTCCATAAACACTTGTGAAATGTTTTATATAATTTCACTAGTGGCCAAGATGATGATTCCTGATAGTTTGGTGGAGTGGTGACTGGAAAGCAGATGTGTTCAGACCTGACCTTGAACACAAGCTTTACTTTAAAACTGACCTTGAGTTTTAAAACAGTGGCACATCTTTTTGCACAATTCACAATTTGGAGATGGTGAACCAGGGGTTTCTTTGGCATGGATATATTTATTCATATTCCAGTTCTATAGACTAAACCTCTGTTTAATTGTTACAGTTATCAAACACAACCCAATTTCGAAGTTCTCTAATAATCTCCTCTTTTTTTCACCAGTTTTGGTACTGTTCAAGGAAGAGTAGCAGTGGTAAAATAGGACCTCTACTAAAAGTCCTTAAAGATAAATGAGATTTGCCAGACATATTTCAGCTTCTGCTTAAAAGCTTGCCACCTCCGTGTGTCACATGTGCTGCTCCTTTCATCCACATTTATGGTTGTGATCCAACACAACAGCAGAAAATCTACAGTAATTATTTAATGCATATGGAATAAACTAGGCTTTTAGGAAAGAAGTTATGTGAAGCCTAGACTTTCTCACAGACTTTTTTTTTTTCATTGAAAACTAAGATAATAGTTTTCTGTAAAGTTGGAATAGGAGGCAGACACAGGTGTCTGAAAATAATGAATCCTGAATGAAAAATTTTCTCATATGATATTAAATTAAGACTGCACTGAACCAAAATCTGATCTAATTTTTGCTGGTGTGAAGTCAGAGAAATTAATTGTTTTACGCATGGTTATTTTAAACTGACAACAACATACCCAAGACCAGAAAATAGGCCAACTGAAATAAAGAGATTTTTCTTTTCTAGAGAACAAGTCATGAATCTGTGAGCTAGTGGTCATATGCCATGACCCAGGCAAAGAGCTTAACAGGATTTAGAGAGGGATTAGTCATGCATATGAATAACAAAAAAAAAAATCTTTCTCATATATATTAAGGATTATAAAACTGCTGCTAGACTCTCTTATCCAGGGACACTCATCGTGGGACATCCCAGTTTATGCAAAACCTGAGTAATTCCACATATAGTGAGGAGCAGTGACGACTTAACCTTTAAAATTATTCTGGTGACTCTGGAAGCCCTGGATTGATTATTGATTACAGTAAATTCTGTTATTAAGCACCTGAGCTCTGCACCAGTCCAGAAACAAACCTCTGAGGCACATCAGCTCTGAGCTATTAACATCTGACCAAGCTGCTTGTCACTCAATAGAGGCTGCACCTCTGGCTCAGATCTGCCCCAGAAAATTATGTCCCAGGTTCACAGGACACTGCTTATAGGGTAATATCCATAGAAGGATAAATCCATAACCTCAGTGGCAGGGGATATCCTGAAAGAGAGCATCAGACTTTTCAAGTAAATCAAATTAACCCCATGGAGTTTGGGAGAAATAATTCCTCAAAGCTTAATTTAAAAAAATATATCACAAACTAAGATGTTTTGGGGTTTTTTTTGTTTGCTTTTTTTGTTGTTGCTTTGGGGTTGTTTTTTTTAAACACAGGTTTTTGTGCAAGAAGCAGGCTTGACGCAGCTAATTTAACAACGTTTCCATGTGAGAGAAAATAGGTTTGCAATGTTCCATTTGTCATTGGAAAAGACAAAAAAAAGGAAAACGGAGCTGTGGTGGTTACCGAAACACGAAGTCTGCGCTGTCAATCTCCCGGCCACATCTGCTGTCCTTCAGAATTCCTCCATTCCCAACCACTGCACACCTCTTGAACTGGGAGCGGTGGTACGGCATGTCCTGCAACAGCACGGCAAGGAAACAGTTAAAGACCCCAAAACACGGACACAACAATCGCCTTTTTCACTTCTTCCTCTTGTTTTTCCTCTGCAGCTGCACCTTGATGCATTAACCACATGAAGTTGACACTAGGTCTGGGGTGCAATATTCCCTCTACACAAAGTGATGGGATATTTTGCTGTGCAATTAGAGATGGTACAGGCAACAAACCCAAATGAAAAAAAAAAAAAAACAAAACACCCCAATAACCTGTTCTTTTCAATAACATAAGGAGTAATTTTAGACATTTGCTTTCCCCTTTGATTTCCACGTGAGGGCACAAACCATGAATTAGTGTAGCTCAGGCACTGTTTTCTGAGCTGCCTGCAAACTGCTGGCTCCTCAGGCTCTGGTGTCCTGCTTTTGGGAAGTCTGCACACAGAGCTCCAGGGCAGCCAGTAAAACCCAAGAAATCTGTCAGACAGCACATCACAGAAAGCAGTCCAAATTTTGCTGCTTACTAGTAATTGTACTGATAGTATTAATGATTATTAATTAGCATTTGCACTACCAGCACTGCCTTTGGTCAGGCACCTTTATAGACTTGTGGATGATGTAATCCACAATTTTCTCCTGTAATCTTTTGGAAAAATCCTGCCTCCACACACGGAGATGCAGCTGCTGCTGGAGCCAGAGAGTGAAAATCACATCCTGAGAACAAACTGGGCTGTTAGGGTGAGAGGGCTGTGACGAAGAACTGAGCCATGCTACACCTTATGAATATGTAGGGATGTGCTTATATAAGCATGAGAGTGCTCGTTTTTGGTACATACATATTTTATCAATAATCTCACGCTGCAAACTACAGAGGGATGCAAGAGTGGCTTGACATTTCTGGGTGATTATTCCCAGGATCTTTCCACGGCATCCATAAGCCATGAGGCAAAAAGGGCATGCAATTACACCTGTCTGAGAAAAGCAGCAGCTGTCTGACAGAGAGGAAATATGGAGCTGTCTGTCCTTTATGCAGTGATTTCTTAACACACAGTCCCTTGGCAGCCCTGGAAGGGAAATCAGAAGCCAGGTGTCCATGCTTAGCACAAGGCTCTTGCTCCTACAGCATTGCTTCTGTGTTTTCAGCCCTTTATGTCCCACACGTGCCAGGCTGCAGCCCTGCTCCCGTGCAGAGGGTGGCTGTGGTCACCGCCCAGTGACTCCCAAAGGCATTTTGGCATGCAATGATGCCTTCACAGCATCCTGATCATCTAGGACAAGCCTACCAGATCTCAGGTGTTCACACTTTCATGCACTCATCTGCCTAATCAGGCAGGGTTCTGAGGATAATAGTCCTGGATTTTGATGTAGCCATTCTTAGCACATCTCCAGATGCCAAAGTGCTTTCCTGGATCCCAGCCTTTCCCTGCTTCTGCCCCTGCTCCCATGTGCACATTCAGATAACAACATTTCCTCTCAGCAGCGCTCAGAAAGCCAAAGGATTAGAAATGGTTGGACCCTGAAGGACAATTTCAATGTCCTTCATTGTTCAATGGCACAAATTGTAAGTACTTAACCTGAATATAGGTCTGACTTTTCAAAAGGGATCAGTTTCAGCCACCCCCTCCAAGTATGGTGCTGTAAATTGAAGGGGTGTGCCAAGTGATAAATCTGCAGCCACATCAGCCCATTCCTGCTCATCAGTCACTCTGTGCAGAGGGAATTGCCCACTGATTATGACCTTGAATACCCCTGGAGGTCAAGTGTTATTTGCTGGAAAGGCTTTGAATAATCATTATGATGAATACATTTAAAATTATGAAGCCTGTTCACAGATAATCTGCAAACGGAAATAAGTATAAAAATAGTCATTGTGAATATGAATTATAAAATAATCCATTCCTAAAAGAAAATCAGACCTACCCTCAAATGTTGGATTTACTACATGTGAATATTATACTTTGAAAGAGTTCTGATAAATCAGTGTCTCTTTTATTTAACTTTCTTTTCATTATCCACTTTGCTCCTAAGTCAGCAATATTCTGCAGGAAATTACATACATATGTGTGTGTGTATATATATCTATATCTATATATATACATATATATATGAATGGATGTGTATGTATATATTTTGCAGATGACACCAGAAAACAGAATAATCACCTAAAATATTGTATCAAAAATAAAGATTTTCAAAATATAAGCAGTGAATTCTGTAGAAATGTCAAACAAGTGCTAAATGCTTGGCTATGGGATGGTGCCTAATGCAGCAAGTACAGTGAAGTTGATCCTGCAAATGGGCAGAGGCACCTTTGGAAACATTTTGAAGATTTCTTGGTTGATATGAAAGATTCCACTCGTGTCCACTTCATATTTCAGTTTAGTTCCCAAGGGAGTATTTTTCTGGGTGGTGAACAGAAAGGATGGGGCGTTGCAACACCTTGACAGAGTAGACCTGTGAAAGGAAAAGGAAGCAAGATCAAAGAGCTGATGGCATGACACAGGATTTGCAATTGCTGTTACTCCTAACAAAGTATTTTTCACCCAAAAGAAATTTTTTAGCTCTAGGATGGGTAAAATGGTGGTTTGCTGGATTTTCATTCAGAAAATTTCAGATTCAGTGAAATTTTCTTTGACTGAGAAAACTGCGGTGAAACAAAAAGAAAAGAGTGTAAATTAGATACCTATATTTGTCTCTTCTAGGCTGTGGGGAATTCATGTGCAGATTCTGCACTGCTCTAGCCCCAAAGAAGAGCTTCTGCCTCCCATATCCTGGCAAACCACACTTGTGAATTAGTACCTCTCTACTTTAGAGATCTGCAGCCTTTTATGAATTAAATACTCATCACTGGGCAGGAAATGCAGGGGTTCAAGAGTCCCTCTGGAGATGAGGAAATGTGGCAGGGCAGTATTTAAACACAGCAATACCCAAAGACACTGCCCCACCTGGCAGACTGCTGTGGAGCACAGCACACTTTGACTACAACAAAAAAATTTCAAAAATCTTAATTTTGCCCTTGGCCTTGCACATGTGTGCATCAGGAAGGTGATGTGGCCCCAACAGGTTGGTGCCAGGCAGACTGGTCATGCCTAAAACTAAAAATCTCAGACTAATGGCCAAAATTTTTTTTTTGCATAAAATCCCAAAGATGGGATTCAGAGTAAGAGAGAAAAAACATTCAGCTCTGATCCCTTTGCCATGTTTCACACTGTAGAACCCCAAAACGCTGAAAATATTTCTCTGTCTACTCTAAAGTATCCTAACCCCCAAGGGTGCACTAACTTTAACCCTCATTCACAGAAAAAGTTTCCTAGACTTCAAAATAGACTAAAATCCACAAAAGTGTAAAATAAATTATACAAAGTAGTGTATCACTTAGTAAAAAATTTAAGTTTTAAAATTTTTAGTATGTTGTAGATGGAAGCAAAATTTTAAAAAAGTGTCATCCTAAGTTTCTTCTTCATGCTTGTTCTCCCTTCTTCTTCATAAGTTAAAGTAACATTTTGTAATTAGACAAAAAAAATCCACATTACAAACTTTTTAGAATCAGTTATTAAGGTAAAAGAAAAAAATAATCTAAGTGTAAATTCTTAATTAAATATTTAGTCTTAAAAAACCTTGTAACAGAAGATTGTTAACCATTTTCTGCCTTCTAATGAAAAGCTGCCAAACTCACAGTAATGAAACTGTTTTACTAATAAAAAAAATAAACACATCCAAACATAAACTACCATCTCAAATACCTTCAATCCAAACCCAAAAAACCAACAACCAATACCCCAACAACTAAAACCCCCAGAGACATTAAATGTAAATGGGAAAAGCAGCTTTGTGAATAAGATTCCCTTTCCCACCTCCCATGCTGCCCTGGATGCTTTTCTTCTTTCACTGGTGGCACTGGAAGCCCTGGCTTCTGCTCACCCTCATTCCAGAGATGGTTTATTTCCCAGCCAATGTGTTTGATACCTTTAGTGAAAAATACATGTCATGGCAAATGTACAAGCATGAAGGCAAAGCCAGATGGCTCTCAAATAACCCAGATTAAATGCCTTGCCTCTGGGGTGTGTGGCCTCATATTCTAAGTTGGAAGAATAAGCCTGTCTTCTTTATGGGCTTTATTACAAGCACCAGAAAGCAAATAGAGAATTATGCAAACATTTCAGTGATGTCCAATTACTCTCATATACTTGACTCATGCAGGATGGCACAAAATGACCATCAGATCAAGGCAGCAAATGAGACTGAAAAGTCAATGAATAATGTCTAACAGCAAAAACAATCACAAACAGATTCAAGGAATTGAATTGTTAGAGTTGGGATATGAGAAAAACCTCTTCATTGGCTGCTCCTTAAGGAATTGAAAGAGATGTTTTTCCTTAATGTCCAGCTGGTTTTCCAGAGGCACAGTCCTTTTTGTGAATGCCTGATACCTGATGGAAGAAAATTCTCAAGGAAACTGCTTTCCTTAGCCTCTACATACAAACTTTACTGCGATTTTTGCCCTTCATCCCTCTCTGCTGCTCAAGCAGCTGCCATTTAAATCTGCTGGATTCTCCCCATCTCACATGATGGGACTGGAATGGCAAAGCTCAAAATCCCACAGCTTGGAGGGTTAGACATTTCATCCTCCTCCTAAACAGCCTCCAAACTCAGAGACCTTGGTTTGCTTTTAAGGAACAGCAGCTTCCCCACAAACTCACACACTGATGTCTCTGCCCCACTGAACACAGATGAAACAGGCTTTACACATTTGTTTTCTTTTTAATTACAAGCAAGACTATTGCTCCTGAGACCAGCTGACAGAGATTATGTTTGCATCTGGGTGCCAGTGAGGGTTCCTGGAGCAGTGATATATCAGCCAGGCAGGTAGAAGCAGTGACAGGAGTCCTTAGTCTCTTTTTTCTCTCAGTGCCCAGGGTGGAGAGGGGCTCTTTGTTTAATGTGCTGGTGTTGGTGGCCTGAGATAGATTGATGGTCCTCCTGGTGGTCTTTGGAAACTCCTTTCTCATTGCTCCCACCCCTGCTCTGGCCTCCAAAGCTCAAAGGGCTCCTTTCCCTACCTCAAAGTGCTGCTTTCTCTCTGGGCATAATCATTACTCCTCTCACTCCAGCTGTTTTTAAAATAATGAGCTGCAATCCTGAATGACTCTCCTCTTCAAAACGGGCTCTGATAATTGCCTGCCAAGTAATTTCCAGGAAAAATGCAGGGGGAAAGAAAAAGCCAAACAAAAACCAAACACCTAAAAAACTTAGGTGTGGAGATCACGTTGGAGAAACTGTTATGAGTCTGAGACTAACAATGTTATTTTTAAAGATGTCAATGACTAACTCAGCACATACATTCTCACACTCTCTCATTAACTCCTGACAGCTATTTCCTGGAATCATGCAAGAGACTTTGGGATAAAGCTGGGGCCCTTATTACAAACAACATCTCTGAATTGTACCAGTGACTTGCAGACTTCAGACTACAGCACTTACCCTGAAATAGTTTGTTTTCTCAGAACCTACTCAAACATGGCACTGGAATATATCAATATATAATATTCAAAAACTGGTTTGGCTTCAATCCACTGCTGCCTTCACAAGGCCAGTTCCAAAAGCTGTGTCTTGAGAGGATCATGAAGCTGAGAAGTTGCATGAAGAAAGACAGAACACTACAGAAATTAACTGAGATGTCTCTGAAGACCAGAAAAAATATGTAGATAATCTGTAAGAGCTGAGAAGCCATTACCAAAAAAAACAGACAACTAGAGAAAGTCATAACCAAGGTCTGACAGTACGTAGAACACCCAGAAGAAACCAAGTTAGAGTATTCTGCAGGCCAAATTTGCAGTATCACCAGTGATACTACCATTCCAAGCCAGAGAGTTAGGCTGATGTGTTAGGGGCAGCCAATACATCTCATCTCCATCTTCACTGCTGCCCAAATAACACCTGGAAGTCTTTCCCACATCAAATTCCTTGCCTTTCCTGGAAGACTGTTTCACATGCTAGAAATCTTGTTGCTGAGTTGTTTTTTTTAAAGTAGGGGGGAAAGTCCGCATTTATTCAAAAGGATGGTATTCCAAATGTTGTCATGCTTACTCTTGGTCTCCATGTGAAATTTTAATCTCTGCAAGAAGCTAAACTCAAACTAAAGTAAATTTTACTCAGTCTAATTAATGTGAGACATTCTTACTTGAATAAATTGGCTTCTGTGACATTCATCTCCCATTTGCACATCTGTAGGCTCTTCCATCTGTCAAACAATTCAGTTTGTTTCACCCTAAAATATAAAAAAAAAGAAAAATTAAGTTTATTACAAGGGCTTAATTTCCTAAAACAGCTGCAGATAGAATACCATGCAAATTGATGGGAAAAATCAGCCAGTCTCAACAGTACAAAATTTATAATTTTTCTTCCTTTTTCTGCTCAGACATAGCCACTCCAAGCCCAGCACATGCAAGAACTGATGTTTGGGACTGATTTCTGCTCCCTGATAGGCTTTCTCTGTTTTTTTCAGGATAAAAAAATGTAATATTGAGCAAGGAGCAGCTACTCTACCAAAATCCGCTGGGAAGGAAATGAGTTTCAATCAGCTGGGTTTTGGGGAAAAGGTGCACCCAGCAGAAGGGCCCAGGAGGGGGGTATTGGAAAAGGGGATTAATTTGGCCAACTAAGGCTGCATTTTGGTGAGGTTAACTTGATCTGTGAGATCCTACAGCACAAGACTGTAGGTAAATTTATTTTATGAACAATTTATAAGCTCAGGTAGGGATAAGAGTCTGTGGTGGTAAGGGGAAATGAAAAGCTCTTTACATAAGGATCTCTACCTCCTCCTCTGTTAATCAGTACACCTGTAGTCACATTAAAAAAAACAAAAAAAAAAACCCAAAAAAACCCCCCAAAAAACCGACAAAAAACCACCACCATTCCTATTTCAACTAAGATGACAGAGGATGACTCATTTTTTGATGATATCACCAATTCCAAGAAATTCCACACAGAAGTTCGCACGTATTCTGGTGCGTTTGGACAACAGAGATAATGAAGGCTTTGCAAATATCTAGAGGTAGGAAGCAACTGTATAATCTGGCTCAGAAATTTGGAAGTCTGTGATTTCTGCTAGATTGATAGGTCTTAATGAGTTCTTTTCAGGCTTGAGGGCTTTTAATGTTTGAATAAAGCATAGACTTTTAAGATAATTATATATTTAATGTGAGTAGAACCAAGCATTTCCCAGGCTGAGGAAGTTGCAGGAAGGAATTAGGTCATATTGTACTTTCTGTAGCCCACCAGAGCACATTAACTTGGAAATCTTCCATTACCATAAGGGCTGACTTGGGAAACACAGCACATTTGAATCAAGAACATCAGAAGAGACCAGCAGAGTAAAAGAGTTTAATGTCAAACAGTATCTACTGTCGAATTTAGGGTAACTCGTATCTAGCTGAGCAAGACTCCACTACCTTCCTTGGGCCACTGGGTAAGATGAAGAAAAATGAGGATTTCTCTGTGCATGCAAAAAGAGAAAAAGCAAATCAGAGCTCCTGATTTTCAGCAGAACATTGGAGAAGTGTGACATTCTCACCCCTCCTTTTTATTTTTAAGCGCTGCGAGTCAGCAAGCCGTGCAAAGTGTGTTACTCGTGTACCCTTCATCCAGTGCAGGAGGCAAGGACATAACCTACATTCTGCTGTGCACAGAGTCAGTCAGGGAGGCATGCTCAGATTCGTGCAGACCTGGAGCAACAAACTGTATTTTCTGTAGCTCTGGCTGCTCAATGTTATGCATGTGTGGAGCTGCACTTTGAACTGACATTCCCAGTGCACTTTTCAGACCCTGTGCATTGCCTGCAACATTAATAAACCATTTGCTTTAGATGTGATGAGGGATTAGGCATAATCTAAGCACCTGAACTCAGTGAAATTGCTGAAAAATGCAAAAAGGCAACACTAAAATCACCCAGCTGCGCACTGTTGTACTGGCAAACTCACTTTTTTCACCCAGTTCCTTCTCTGTGGCCTCATACATACATCTCATTCCACTCATTGGTTTCCTGACATACTTATTGGACCACAAAACACAATTTAGAGATATTTTATTGTTTCCCAGAATCACATTTTCTTACCTTTTCACTGAGGGGTTTTGAGTTGTGAAACTCTCTGCTGTTTGAAAAGGTCAGAAATACAAATGGGCTCAGAAAATATCTAAACAAATTAATAGAAAGGTCTATTGTCCACTCTCATTACTCCACTCTGGACTCCTTCTACCAGTCCACAAGTCCCCATGCCAGTATTTATTATCAGGAAAGGCTGAACATTTTCTTCCTTTCTCAGCCTTCACTACTGGCCACTGTCAATGAAAGAGCCTTATGCCGGACACTTGCATGAGTCAGTCTGGCTGTTCTTACTCTTTAATTACTGGAAATATGATATTACAAACACTGTATTGAATTCTCAACAATAATTGTGGGTTTGACCAAAATGCCTCAATGTATGGGAAAAGCTTCCTTGTTCTGTAAATGGAACTCAGATCAAATTCAAGCACTGCTTGCACAGGTAAGAGAAGGCTAGAGATCCTTTCTGAGATCCCTGTGGTTGTCACCTCTTGAGCCTTCTGGCAGTGCAATTGTAAGATACCATTCCATCCTGCCTCAGAAGTAACACTTTTAGCAAAGCTTTTATTGCTAAGTACTTCTACTTTTTGCATTTAGCTCATACTTACATAGATAAGACCTTCACCTCAATGATGTCCTGCCTTAGTTCCAGGCATTTTGTAGAGTTGTACTCCAAAGGCCCTTCATAAAACTCAAAATACCTGAGGAAGGACAAGAAAAGATATCATAAATAAGGTTTAGGCTAGAATAATTGTCTTGGACATCAACAGAATTTTGCTGAAAGTTGTCATTTATGATTTTTTCCTAACTTGAGGCTGCACTGCCTGGCCATGGGCAGCTTGTTCCTTCACAGGAAAGCACAGATGTCCCTGCTGGTCCTAGAAGAGTCTCCCATGTCTAGTTTGTCCATTCCTACAGGAGGTCATCTATCTTGAGGCAACAACAAGGACCAGCTACCTTTTCCAGCAGTCAGCCCTTGGCAGCTGGAACTGAAAGTCAGGGCAAAAGCACTGATCATTTAAGGGACACTGTTCCCACCTTTCGGGTGCCTGACTGTGCTGGGTTGGAAAAAACAGTGCCATAAAAGTGCTAGAGGTTGTATTCCATCTGTGGAGGCTATTCCATAGCTCCTGAGCTTTTCATTGGGATTTTGATCTATTTGGATGGGAATGGAAACAGGAATTATATTCTAAAAAAAAAATTGAGAACAAAAGGATTTGAATGCTCAGACACAGCACAAATAAGAGTGATATTCTTTATTAAAATACAGACAGAAATATTTAATTTATTGGCTAATTTCTTTACCTTAAGTCACTGGGTGGAAGAGGAAGAAAACCACAATGGTAGCTACTCATGTTTAGGGAAAAGAAAAAGCCCAGGCTGACAAGTGAACCGAATGAGTCGGCATTGAAATGACAAACAAGATTTTGGGTTTAAACCAAGCTCTGCGTTAGTTTCACTCCTAATCATTAGAAGTCTGTATTAAAACCTAATTCCTAAGACCTGCACATACCCATGAAACACTTGAGAGGATAATGAAAAACTAAGAGAAGGTGACCTGGAGGAATAGGTATTATTAACAAGGCTAGAGAAACCTCTTTTGATGGATCCTTTAAAATCCTAGAATTCATGAGATTGTAACTCCAAGAACTCCATTTTTGAATCTTCAATGAGAAACATAAAGATAAGATTTGTGGAAAAACTTCATTCAAGCCATCACTGGAAATGGAATATTTGAGGTTTGTGTCATTGCAAAATAATATCAAAATTCATGTCTGACCCATGTGTAACTGGAAGAAGTCCAAGAGCCTCCCAAAGCAATTTGCTTTCAACAGGGAATATTTCTGTCCTTCTGTCAAGTGCTTTAGAAAGGGTCTCCTCCACCTCTCCCTGAGGTTTTCACCACCTCATCTTTGTCAAAACCCAAACCAAACATTTCTGTGATTCAGTGAGAGGGACAAACCTTGAGACTGAAAGGAGGAAACCCATGCTTAAAAGGTGGCAGGAGGAGAACAAAAAAATCCCTAAAAAAAAGTCAGAAGAACACAACAGCTCATCTTCAAAAAATGTGGCTACTTGTAAATGTGTTTGTATAGCCTTCAAGGCAACAAACATGTATTTTTATAAGTTTTGTAGAAGAAAATATGTAATTAAAGTATTACAAGATCAGTAAGAACTCTATGAAAAGACTGTTGAAGGGAGACCTAACATGAATCTTCACCTGGGTTCTCACCAAAAGGCTCACACTCTCCTTCCGGCTGAATTATTCACCTGGACATTCAGCATTTACTAAGGAGAGGTGAAATCCACTGCCCTGGCACATCTCCCATGTGCTTGTCTTGTTGAGCTGGAGCTGAGCAACTTGTGGAAGAGGCTTCAGCTGGATTTGGATTAAGAGCCCACCTGCTTGTTCCAGGCCAAAGCCCTGCGTGGATGTACTCCAGGTAACTTCCCCAGACTAAACCAAAATCTCTCTTTCGACAGCACCATAGAATTTCTAACAGTTCACAGAAAATTCACGTAATTTTCCAGGGCTGAAGGAGTACCCTCTGGCTGCCAGTACAGACAACATTTTAATCCTCTGAAATAATCGTTTTTCTGACTGCCTTTTGCAGAATCAATCCTTTTCTTTGTTTCTTTGAGTAAGGCAATGCTGGCACTCTGGATGTGCAAGTTCTACACAGTGACATGGGGCAGGTACACACCCCCACACAGCACTGAGCACCTCACACACCCCTCCTGCTTCTCAGGGTGTGCAGGAGTGAGCAATGCCTATCAGCTTCACCCTCACCTGCCTCCCAACACTTCATTTCTGTGCCGTGAATGTGCCTCAGGACAGATAAGCAGAGCAAAAATCTAGATTAACATTTATTTTTATCTTTCCTGTGCACTTCTGGCTGTGCTGCTAGGTTAGAGAGCAGCAGCTCAGATGTTGAACAGCACATGCAGTCACGTGGGAGCACCACAGCACAGGAAAGCTGCCTTCAGCCTGTGGCATTGGAGTCAAAGATGTCATTTTATGGAATGGAGATGAAATTTCCTGTGTCCCAGCCATTCCCTTTGATCGCTGCCTGTTTACTCAATCCACAAACCAAAAATAGAAATGAAAAAGGATGTGTTACCACAGCAGCAGAAGGTTAAGAAGGAAAGGATTGGGTCAAAAATAAACCACTTCTGGATCTGAAAGGAAATCAATCCATGAGACAGCACTGCGTCTCTAGCAGAGCTACTCCATGAGCCTGTAGATTGAAAAAGCACAGTCCTGCAAGTCTCTACTCTCACAACAGCTTGAGCTTTCCCAACAGAGCCACTGGGAGCGTTGAATTCACCATTTAGTACCCCATGGAAGTGCAGAGGGAGGATCTATGGGACGCTGATCGCTGATGGGACACGAGCAGCAAAGGCAGGGGACACCAGTGGCAGCGTCATTCTGCACAGAGAGGGGAGAAAATGCTGCTGGCCATGGGGTCAGTTTGACTGAAGTGAGCTCAATGAAGCCAAACTATTAAATAAACATCCTTTAGGCTGTCCTTCATCAGCCTGAACCTCTCTGGAGCAGACAGACAGCCACTGAACCCTCCCTAGTTGTAATGCTATGGATGCTTCTGCACATCAGCTGCACATAATAATGGTGCTGCAACAGCACTGGGAATTTTTCAAGACAGTGGCTGGTCAATAGACTCAGGAAAAAAAGAGTTTCTCTCTTTCTCCCAGGAGTATTCATGCTTTTTATTTGCTTCACAGCGATTGCTCCTGCTGCAGATATTACAGGATATTAGCAGAGGCTGCTCCCCGGAGCACTGGACAACCTCTTCCCACAGAAGTGCTTCACATTGTGCTTTCCTAGAGTGCAGTTTTTGCACAGCACCGGGCCCTAGCACAAGGGGCATGGGTTCCCTCAACCTCCAGAGGTGTCCTTTAAACCCACGTCCTCATCTTGCAAGGGTCTGGACCTGCAGGGAGTGTTTGGAGATCAGGCCCCCGCACCTTCCCAGAGGAAGCATCAGTCTCACCCACTCCCTGGTCTCTGAGAGCTCTTCCTGCCTATTAACTCCCACTCCAAAACATGTAGCTCCCTGTGAAGGAAGATACATTTGCCTGTCAGAAAGCTTAATTAGCACAAATGGAAACTGTCCTCCCCATCATCCTCCTCAGTCTGATCTCCAGCTAAGAAACAAGGATGTAGTTCAGTTTATTTTGATTTATGTTCTGGATTAGTGACAAGTGACAAACCTGACTATACTACTTATTCTTTTTGCTGCAGAAAAGGTCTGTGCTTTGGCTTTACAAGAATGACAGTCAAGTTTTATTATCCATAAAACAGAGTTGATCTGTCACCGCCATAATGTCCTCTCCCTGCATTTTTCCATTGCCCCTGATGAAACATAAATAACTTCTATCCCTTTAAAGGTCACAAGCCTACAGGAAAACCAATACAAGAATTCATGATTCTTTACCTTAAGAACACAACTGCAAATGAATTACAACAAACAGCTCAGTTGCATGTAGGACTGTGCTTTCCCAGGGCACTGGGTACTACACACCACTCACTGCTCCATGTCTGCTCACGTCAGTCGTAGCTTTCAAACCCACAACACTTTTCCAGGGTCAGATTCTGTGCCTGAACACCACACAAGCTGCAAGTGCTCAGAGGGCACTGGTTTTTTACAGCCCACTGCACTGAGTACCCAGGAATTAGATGCTATTCACTCTGTAATTTTCCATTTTTGACTGACTGAAACTTTCTTCTTTTTTAACCTTCACATCCCTCCATTGCAACCTCACCTCCAGCTGAGCTGCCTACTGAGCTCGCTAGTGAGAGACACATTTGGTTTCTCAGTACATCAGCTAACACTTAGGTCTTTGATCATCTGCAGTTGGGCTGCTCCTGCTTTGATCAGAAGTAAGCTTTTCTTGATCACACTACGCGAATTAAAAAGCCTGAGACTTCAATCCTGCCTTCAAGGGACGCTTGGGTTGAGACACTGATTTGTCTGATATACTGAACAAAGGTTTAAAAGTATAATTTACTGCAATGGTCAGGGATCTTTTAAGAAGGATCATTTTCAGAAGCTGCCTTCCCATTCATTCTGCTCACTCCTGAAGTGCCAGTTCTCAAGACTGCTTGCAGTGAGGCTGCAGCACTTGCACGGCGAGACCGCAGAGCATGGCAGGAAGGATTCCACCTACCCTGCAGGAAAAACAAAGATCTTTCCAAAAATATACATTATCCAGTGACTAAGAAATGAGAATAAATGAACCAAGCCCTGCAGGCTTCTACTAAATGCTTATTAAGAGTGCTGTCCAATTAGCAGTGCCTGTGTTCATCAGTATGGGCAGATCCATGGCCAACCTTGGGTCGAGATTCACCTTCCTTACTCAGGAATGTTCCAAGTGTGCCAGAGCACACATTCCCCAAAGCACAGGGGACTCACATCATCTGGCAAGGCCTGCATGGAGCCTTCAAGTCCCTGGAGCAAAAATGCTGCTGGAGTGGAGCCTATCACAGCTCTAGAGGCCCTGGACAATTCATCCAGAATAGAACACAGTAGGGGATGACTTCATCAGGGCCCATCGTGAGAGACAAAATCCCTCTGGCCTTTGCTTCTCTTAATGCTTCTATGTGACAACATCAAAACCCACAAGATTTGGTCAAAAGGTTTAAGGGCTCTACATCAATTCAGGGGGTTTTCTCCCTTAATAAAAGCCTCCTACCACTTTTCATGGCCTGTTCTCCCTAGATTATTTTGTCCCATTGGGAAGGGATGGATGATCCCTGTTCAGCAGGTAAAGAAGCTGATGTACATGTGGCAAGGGAAGAGCAATTTTTGATTCTCTTGGACTAACTTAAACTTCACCAGGACTGTGGCACAAAAAAAAAAAAAAAAAACCAAAAAAAACAAAAAAAAAAAAGAAAAATCACATTGCTGTTTCTGCTGTTTGAGAGCCTGAGAGCCTGAGTCGACTTGTCCACAAGAGGATGGTGCTTGAAAAGCTGAACTGAGAGAGGAAGAGCTGTGGGTTCAACAGAGGAGACTGGAGAAGCAGCAGGCTTCTTTTACACAGCTTCATGAAACTATTTGATTGTCTCATCCTTGGGGACAACAAATATTAAAAAAGATAGTTCACATTCCTCCTGCCTACCGCGTGCTGATGACAATGTCACTGGCAATAACTGGTTTAAACCCTGTACCATCTTCATCTCTAATGCATTAGATGTCTAACTGATCATGAACTTTTAGTATGTGTCTGTAGGTGGGAGCAAAATATGCCACCATGAGCTGTGTCATGTAAAAAAATTAAAATATAAGTAAGATGAAATGGTCATTTATCTCTGTATCTGCATCATCTAGTAACAGCTCTTCTGAATTACTGCATTCACTTCTGACATTCCATCTTTGGGGGTTTGAGACACTGGTGAGAATTACAAAAGGACTTGCAGAAATTTTCTGCATTCTAAAATATTATGAGAGGCGTGTGAAGCTTAATCTAAACATATGGTGACTGAATAAGGAGATACTGCACCAGGAAGCAATTACCAGTGGCAGGAAGGTTTTCAATACAGTACAGCAAGGAAAAACAGTATTCAATGCCTGGAAGCTAAAGATAGAAATGGCATGCTTAGTTCAGGATTGGCTGTCTTTCTAGAAGAATCAGAGTAACTAAAATTCAGGATCTGGAATTATTGTACAGGGGCTTAGGCTTTCCAGGAGATTCTTGTAGCTGAGGTTAAAAGCAATTGATTCATGAACCCACTGATCATTCACTTAGGGTATTTTGAGATGTTTGGTCTTACAGAGTTGTAAGCTTTTCTGGGGTTTGATAATAGATGATTTTAGATAGGTCCATCCATCAAGATAAGGACCAAGACATTGTGGCTGTTTTCCAAGTTAAAATTTTTGCTTTAAAAAACCCAAAAGTGCCTCCATGGACCAGCCATAAACCCATAAGTTTGATCTTCTTCAGAGGAGGAGTGGTTTTTATATTTCTGTCCTTTAAAGGCTGTTCATGGGTAGTTCACTGAACGTCCCCATTCTTTTTCTGACCATGACTCCACAGGTATCCTAAACATCTGTGCAGTCAAGATGATGGCTGTGATGCCCTGAGGATATACTTTTCATCACAACCATGGAAGCTCCTGGCAGACTGTCACTGGCTGCTCACTGCCATCCTTATTATGATCACCCATCTCCAAGTCTCCACACACAGATCACTTGGAATTGCTTGGCTCTACTGCTCATTACCTCATTAGCAATGAGAATTGACCAAACATCTGCTCCTGCCAAAGGCACGTTGTTCCCTTCCCATCTGTCCACTGATTTGGGACACAAGGCTTTCTCTCCACGGATTCAGCCTAGCACAGCACAGAGTAAGTTGCAAAACTCAGCTCCACTGCAGCAGTCGTGGGTGTAGCAACAGGAGCTCCAGCAGAAACAGCCCTAAATGGCACAGCAGAGTCCAGGCTGCCTCCTGCTTCTCCCTGGAGATAAGTCCACCTTGCTGTCCATCAACACCACCACCCCCTGTACTTCCCAGGTCCTCTCTGAACCAGATTGACGCTCATCCTCATTTAGAGGTGTTCCCACTGTGCAGTGTGTGTGAATGATTTATTGGAGATTGCATTGAATTTGAGTTTCAGGGACATGTTGGTGCTTCTCATCTTTTGCTGTATCAAACCAATGCTGTCTCCTGACAAGCAGCAGTGGAGTGTGCTGCAGGAATCCCTATTTTCCCAATTTCACTTCAAAAATCTCAGATTTTCAATAAACTGGTGCTTGGGTGTTTTAATCAAGCCCTTTCCCATTCACTCTGACTGAAATAATCTGCTGATGTTGTTATCCATATGACCACCCACCTAGAAGATATAGCAACACTCATGACAACTCTTATGCATCAATGACACCTTAAACCCCACATTTTAGCTTATTGCAAGCATCTGCCTTTTTTTTTTCTTGTGGTTTTTAGATTTTAGGATCCTTGTATGAGCAATGTGACTTAAGCAAAATCCTAAGTCCTTACATTCACTCTTGTGAAACATGTATTTGATAAATCAAATTGATTCTACTTTTTATTTCGTAGCCAGTGGGGACAAGACAAAGCTTCAGATTTGTCATACTAGAGACCTCAGTGTGCAGATTGACAGGCCTTAAAGTAAGATCTCCTCTCACTCACCAAAGGCTTCTGTGGTCTCATCACAAAACTCTACATTGAATCATATCTGCGGCTCCAGCAGACTGAAGGGAACATCGTAAACCAACTCATATGGCAGATAAGTCATCCTGTCATTAAGGCAGCTTCTTGCCTGTGAAAAATTACTTAAGCGTGAAGACTCACAATTCCAGTAAGTTGGAAAACATATTAAAAGGAGAGCAGAAGAATCAGGGCTCTGGGAAGGGGTTGTGTATATCACTTGTCATCACCAGCACTAGATAAAACCCTTTATCTGATTCTCCACAGGGATGCTGTAAGGTTTAACGATGCTTAGCACAAAGTAAAATGTAAAAGATAGAAATATGAGTAATGGGTGATGCACAAGGATCAAAAATAAGCCAGTGTTCAACAACTGGTTGTTATTGCATCTGTGTGGGTAGTCCTCCTTTGGTTGAAATCCCTATGGATTTTGGGGAGGTCCTGTGCTTCACTTTTATTTCTTGTTGGTAATCACTATTTCCTTGCCACCTAGAAGGCCTTCAGCAACATAATCTGAATTGAAATGAAGGCTCTGGTGCCCAAAAAGGCCCACCAAATTGGGATCTGTCAAGTGCCTGCCCACAGCATTGTTACAAAGGGGACCCACACTCTTGGTTGCACCACAAACATGACACAAGATTTTATTTCCATGGACTGCTTCTACACAGTCTGAAGAACTGTCTTTAAGCACTGTGATGAAAACCTGGGTTAGCTGAGTTACCCCAGTACAGCAGAGCTGCCAGAGCAGGGCTCAATGTGAGAAGTGTGTTTGATTTCAGACCTCAGCCACCAGAGGGCTGGAGCCCCTCTGCTCTGGAGCCAGCCTGGCACAGCTGGGGCTGCTCAGCTGCACAGGAGAAGGCTCCAGGGACACCTCAGAGCCCCTGGCAGGGCCTGCAGGGGCTCCAGGAGAGCTGCCCAGGGCCTGGGGACAAGGCCTGCAGGGACAGCACCCAGGGAATGGCTCCCAGGGCCAGAGGGCAGGCACAGATTTTGGGCTATTGGCAATTAGGAATTGCTGGCTGGGAGGGTGGGCAGGCCCTGGCCCAGGGTGCCCAGAGCAGCTGTGGCTGCCCCTGGATCCCTGGCAGTGCCCAAGGCCAGGCTGGATGGGGCCTGGAGCAATCAAAGATAGTGAAAAGCATCCCTGCCCATGGCAGGGGGTGGCACTGAATGAGCTTTAAGGTCCCTTCCAAACTATTGTGTGATTCTCTCTAAGGAGTGCTTCAATGTTTACTGAAATCACATAGCACAATAACATTCACCTCTTTCTTACTTAATCATTTTCATGTAGTGCTTAATCTTCACTACTCACTGGTTTCTCTAAGGCCACTATTCTCATTAAATTTGGCTGACTTGCAACTCTAATGCACTCATTCTTTCTGCATGTTTTTGCTTTAGAAGTCCTTAATTTTCATTTAAACCTTCACTCCTACAGCATGAGTTGTCAGCATCTCTACACCCTGCATTAAGTTATGTAATTAAAAGATAAAGAGTAGTTCTAGAATTTGTTCAAGTTGATACCACACATGCATGAATAAACATATGTCTCTATATATATAAATGGTACAAGTTAATGGAAATCATATTCACATCTATTTCAATTAATATCTTTAAACACAAAACCTTTTGCAAGAAGGTGGTGGCACAGCAAACTTCAGAGCTATGCAGTGAAAGGCATTCTGTGTGCTTATGCTCACATAGAATTAGTTTTGTGCACTTCAGACATCTCTCTGGAGTCCTGTAAATATATACAAATAAAATCAGTTCTGTGAAATGTAGTCTGCAAGTTTTCCATTCAGTGGAAAGAATTATTCATTAAAGGAAGACTTGTTTTCATTTTATAACAACAGCATAAAGTTGAGTGTCAGATTAAGATTCTCTGGAGATGTCTGGTGACAACACAGTAAGAAAGGTGATCAAATGTAAATAGTAAACAATTTTGACACAGCTCTGCAGTAGTCACCACACAGCCTCATCTCCACACTTACACAGTACTTTTTTTATTTTCCTATATTCCCAGGTTCCATACAAAACCATAAATAATATCTCCAACACACTTAGGTGTGAAATATGTTGCAGGTAGACTTATCCCTGACTGAAAAGCTTTCAGCTCCACTGTCAGTGACACAGAACCACAGAATGTCTTGAGATGGAAGAGATCCACAAGGATCATCAGTCCAGCTCCTACCTTGCACAGACCTCCAACAACCCACCCTGGGCATCCCTGGCAGTGCTGTCCAAAGGCTCCTGGAGCTCTGGCAGCCTTGGAATGTGCCCATTCCCTGGGGAGCCTGGGGCAGTGCTGACACAGTCACTGACGTATCACATAACACAGGCTTTGAAATACATTTCTTCATTGATATTATAACTTTTTCCCATTTCTATCTAGCTTGTGTGGTTTGTTTGTGTAAAAACCACTTGCACATTGAACTTCTTTGTCTTTGAAGAGGCTGAAGAGACTGAGAGCAGCACTGTGGCTCAGCCCCTCACGACTCTGTCTTTTGTATTCAAGGCTTTTGGTTCCCAGTCATGCAATCAATGATGGCTCAATTGCCCCTGCCAAAGGTGTCTAGAGAAGGAAATGTATATTTGTTTATTTTCTCATGCCTTCAAGATGATGTGTGTCTTTATGTCACACTGAGTTCTTTTATACGCCAAGTGCCTAAACTGAAGACTTTGTAAATACAGATTATATATGCAGATACTGAAAAGACAACAAGAGTGGAAGATAGATAGACACACACAACATATATACACACGAACCCTTTTTCCCCCTGCTCTAAGAGAAAAACTGCAGTGGAGGCTGGTTGCTCTTATAAAGAACCTTCACAAAGCCAACCAGCAGAGCAGCAGGCAGCACTCGTACAGGATCACATTACAGCAAGAGCCTGAACAGGAACTGCAGCATTGCTGTGGCTCAGTGACAGGATGATTTCTGGCAGGTTAGGCTCTGCAACTTCTGCTTGCCTTTGAAGTGCTATCAGCTCCACAGCTGCAGTGGTGTACGGTGTACAAAATGATGATATTTAAAATAAAATGGGCAATTTACGCAGTGTTTTGTTTATACACACGTACTAAGTATAAGGTTCTACTAATTGTTTTTAGTTTTTTCTTTATTTTACAGCTCTTTCTAAGATTTCCCTGCTGCTTATTGAACTTGATGCCACACATGACTCAGGATTTTTAACTCCTGTAATTGGTGTTCCAGGAAGAGAGCCCAAACACCCACCCTATGCCTGTGCCTGGATTTGTGCAGATGGCCTGGGATAGCTGTGGAGTTCTTTAGGCACAACTGCTGCCAGTTTTCTGACTCTGCTCATGACTCTGCAGACACCTGAGCCCTGTCAAACCAGGAAGTACAAAGAGTGCAGCAGCACATCAGTGCTTCTCATGTTGCCAAAAACAGTAAATAAAGGAAATACTCCAGCCTTATCTTGACAGAACACTTTTCCCCTGCTAGGCCCTGAAAAGAATTCAGTTAAACTATGTTTTCATGGAACACATGTTTTATTCTAAAGACCACACAGCATTGGTAGGGAAATAGGAGAGGCCAGGACATAGAAGCCACCCTCCTGCAGACTTCATGGATGCTTATGGCATATTCCAAAATGTCCCCAGGGCTTGCAAGGGGGGAAACAGCACAGTGCTTGGGCATCCCTGACATCTTCTGCACTGTGGGGAGCAGTGCCAAGCAGCCAAAGCACACTGCAGATCTCATTTTTCATACAGCCTGTGCTCACATTTGTGGTTCACACAAGGAGAGAGAGATCTCTACAGCCATTCCCTCGGGTGTTGGTACCTGGTGCCTGTGTCACTGCCACTCTTCACTGCTCCGTCATCCGTGAAATTAAAGGTGCCGGTCCAATTTGCCAATTCCTCTCCATTCTGCCAGCTAAACTGCAGCCCTCTAGCAAGAAAACGAGGCAGTTGATATTTGATATCATTCATTAGGTCAAGTCTATCAGCATGAGTTCTCATGTCCTATTTCTTAACATACACATGTGACTAAGACACATTCATCAAAAACAATTAAAAATTACCAAGAACAACAAGATATCACCTTACTAGGGTAAACAAGTAATTTTTACTTCCCACAGACTCTTCAAGTCCTTGGATGAAAACAATACCAGGCTCCCCATACAAATTTGAAGGCCAGTACTTATCTGTGCTCAGAAACAACACATATCTATGAGGAGGAGGAAATTTCTTTCTCCAAAGACAAGGGCAAAAAGCTGGAGACATGGGAATCCACTGGGCCGAAGAAGTAAAAGCTCCAAACTTCAGTTTTACATCTACAGTAGCTGCTAAATGTGTTGGGCACTGAGTTCTTCCTCTGATTTGCTGGCTCTGCTAGCAAAGGATGTGTCATTTGGTGATGTCTCTAAAGTCATAATACACTGCTTATTTTGCCTGTTTGGTAAGATGGCTTTTCTTTAAAGCCAATGCATAAACACAATCATCACAAGTCCCTGTTTTCCAAACTTCCACAGATTTGTTCCAACCCCCATGATGCCTGCAGTCTTCTGGAAACTACACCAATACCAGGGTAGAAATTTTTAAATGCTGGGGAAATATTTGACAACACAAGCCAAAAGCCTTCTCTTATCTCAGAAGCCAATGAAAAAGGATCATGCAGATTGTTATTTTTAGACTTTTCCTTTTTAACCCTATTTCATTATTTCAGAAGCCTGGCAAGCTGAGTTGTGAACATTTGGTGCTGCCAATACTGAAAGTTAACTTCCCAGTTGGGCTGTGTGGGGACAGCCAGGAAGCAATCTGCCAGCAGGCTTTGTCCAAAACAAAGGGCATCCAGGACCCCGATAGCTTTGCTGGTTACCAGGCTTATGACAAGGGCTGGTGAATCTCTCTGGCCACATCCATCCACCAGTCTAATTGGAGCAATTATCAGCACAGGGAATTAAGAAGGAACAACATGGGGTGTTAAAAAGCGCCCAGGGGAATCTTGTGAGGTTTAATAAGGCCAGGTGCAGGATCTGTACCTGGGTCAGGGCAGTTCCTGGGATAATCCCAGGCTGGGGCTGAGCAGAGGGAGCAGCCCTGGGAGAAGGAGCTGGGGGTGCTGTGGGTGAGAGCTGGGCCTGCCCAGCCTGAACCCCCTGCCCTGGGCTGAGCTCCAGCGTGGGCAGCAGGGCAGGGGGGATCCTGCCCCTGTGCCCCTGGGCTCAGGTGAGAGCCCACCTGCAGAGCTGCCCCAGCCCTGGGCAACAACAGCACAAGGACCTGGAGCTGCTGCAGCCAGTGCAGAGGAGGCCACGGAGATGCTGCCAGGGCTGGAGCCCCTCTGCTCTGGAGCCAGCCTGGCACAGCTGGGGCTGCTCAGCTGCACACGAGAAGGCTCCAGGGACACCTCAGAGCCCCCAGGCAGGCCCTGCAGGGCTCCAGGAGAGCTGCCCAGGGGACTGGGGACAAGGCCTGCAGGGACAGCACCCAGGGAATGGCTCCCAGGGCCAGAGGGCAGGCACAGATTTTGGGCTATTGGCAATTAGGAATTGCTGGCTGGGAGGGTGGGCAGGCCCTGGCCCAGGGTGCCCAGAGCAGCTGTGGCTGCCCCTGGATCCCTGGCAGTGCCCAAGGCCAGGCTGGATGGGGCCTGGAGCAGCCTGGGATGGTGAAACCTCTCCCTGCCCATGACAGGGGGTGGCACTGGATGAGGTTGAAGTTTCCTTCCTGCCCCAAACACCCTGTGATTCCATGGTTCATATCAAAGTGTGAATACATTATGCTATTATGGCCACTGGGTAATGCAGTGCTCTGGATTGTCAGGCAGCCCCATCACTTGTGTGTTTCTCTGGCAGTTTTTAGTCAGCTGACCTTCCCAAGGTACAATTTATGAGTGGAATATTGATGTGTGAAGAAAACATAAGAAAATTACTTGGACACCTTCACTTTGAGGATTGTTGAAATAAATGCTTGTGGTTCTCTCCCATATACCACAGTCTTAACACATTTTTTACCACACTGCAGCTGGTATAGAAACGTGGTTTCTTCAAAAATATATCTTTGTAAAATACATTTAAGTATATGGCCTTAAAAATATATTTTAATTGTTAAAGGCATCACTGAATGATAGATTGGGAGAGAGGGTAGAAGTGTAGGAAAACCAAGCTGGAATTGTGCCTTTTAATTGGATTTAAATTCTCTATTTGGGACTTCGATTTGCTTGCAAACTGAAATAGAGAGCATTAATCCAGATAAATGGCTGGTGTTGGTGTGTCCTCCAGAGGTGAAGAACTCTCCTACAGCATAGCCAATATTCAGGCAGATTAAATGAAAAATTAAAACATGCAGTAAAGTCCTTTCCCTATGTCTTTCCTCTGTATGTAAGAGCTGAAAGGAAATATAAGTAAATGTTCCAGGGTGGAGGGGGGTGAATCTACTCATCAAGCAAAGCAAATTGTAAAATCACTTTTTAATGCCTTCCTTTGATCAAGCTGGTGTTGGGGAAGGGTATGCACTGCAGCAGAAGCACCAAGTGTAAAGGATATTCTCATTTTGGGTAAGATCCAAGGGGAGGTTGGAAGACTACCCCTGAGGAATGGCAGATATGTCGTATGATGACCAGCTTGATATAGTTAGCTTTGAAGTGGCAGGGTGGGGAGCTAATGGAGGTACAAAAATATCCTGTGAGGGATCTGGGTATGACACCTCTCTGTGGTTAAGGACAAAGTACAGAGCTGTGAGCTGAGCTTAGGGTCAGATTAAAGTTAAGTATCCAGCCCTGAGCCAGCCAGACCACACAGAGCTCTTCTTCCAACAGGTACTCCAGGGATTAACAGAATACAGACTTATGAATACACAAAACACCCCGCCAAAGAAATTTTGCACAGCTTATAGGGCTGTGTGTCTCACTGTGAGTTTGCAAGACTAAGGCCAAGCTGCTGCTCTGCATTTTTTGCAGAGGTGGTACAATAAATCTCTTTCTCACAGTAAGAACTGCTTCCATAAATAATGGTTTGTAGTATTAGGACTGAGTAAAAACCAAGCATGAGACATTTAAAAACACTGAATTAATTCTGTTTCTAACAGGATTACTGAGAGCTTTACCATTGATTTCAATCAGCATTGAGTTGGAAGAATTTAATTTTTGAAATAAAAAATTTTCTAATCCTCTCAGGTTTCAGTTGTAAGCATCCGTAAAAAATTGTCTGGCCAAATGTGCAAACAGCCTGAGACAACAGAAAAGAGACTTGAGCTGCTTCATCAGTGTATTTCTTTGACATTCTATTTCAGTCAAATTCTACCATGTTCGCTCTCAGCAATAACTGCATTTAAACAGGTAAACAAATTAAGGTTCCGTGAATCGGAATTGCAGTGTAAAAGCACACAGAGGACAGAAAAGGCACAGAAAAGGAAGAGAAAAGGCATCAGAGCAAAAGGGAGGGTAAGGAAAGATTAAAAGAAGGTGAGGAAAGCTGAGGAAATGACTGAGACATCAAGGTCTACTAGGTAATT
Organism: Emberiza elegans; assembly: GCA_024865655.1. NCBI lineage: Eukaryota > Metazoa > Chordata > Aves > Passeriformes > Fringillidae > Emberiza > Emberiza elegans. The sequence goes on along the minus strand of JALJVW010003588.1, from coordinate 1,874,010 downwards.
TACACAGCTCATGTCAAACAGTTCAAACAACAAAAAAAGAAAAAAGAAAAAATTTTAAAAGAAAAAATAAAGAAAGAAAAGCTAATTTGAAGCCTGGAATCATTGCCAATGATTGTCAAGTCGAACTTTGCCATTTGCTCAATTTGCCCTAATATAACAACTTCCAAAATTGGAATCCCCAACGTGTGATGCTGATGATGGCGAGGAAAGAATTCATAAAAGGTGCAATAACCAGAAACCCTGTCAGTGCAGAGATGAATGTAATGTAAGAAAATTCTTCATCAAGGAAGATGTACGTCAGTTATGGATGTCATTAATCACAAGGCTTATCCCTAACAAATGAAAGTGTGAGCAATGCTCTGCCTTGCGTTGCAGAAACTCCATGAAGTTGGATGCCTTAGCAACAGAGGCCTTGAGTTTCAGGTAAATGTCAAAGCAATATTTTGATCCTAATTGGTAACTGTAAGTGTTGAATCAGTGTGTGGTCAAATAAACATCGGTGTAAAGTAATAATAGGAGGAGGGGGTGAAAAGCCAGAAAATTAACAAAGCAGCAGTGACTCTGAAGGGCTTGTCAAAACCGGCTGTCAGGAAGCAGCAGGAAGCAAAGACTGAAAGCCTGTTGCTGCAATCCAAACAAAAAACAACTCCTACACAAGCAGAGGTTTTAATAGCAGAGGATGTCAGATAATTATGAGGATTTTGAACTACAAGGCAAGAATGAGCAAGCGGATGAATTGCAGAGAGAAGCTTTGCACCCGTGCTGCTGTCACGCTGAGATCCTCCCTCAGCGGTGCCTATTGTCCTTCTGAAAAGGAAAGGAAAGGTGAAAATTCACTTCAGACCAGAAGGCAAGGTGTATAAAAGGGACCTGTTGAAAGAAGGAGACCCAAGAGTCTCCAAGCACAGCTAGAGGTCATGTCTGGGCTCTATCCAGAGAGTGGGCCATGACCGTGTGCACAGCAGAACCTGCTCAGGAGAGATCCATGTGCTCCCCAGACACAAGAGCATCTTGGTGCAGGTGGCTGAGTGACACAGTCATCAGCACCTCTGGGCGACAGGGACTGACTGGCAGTGGGGTCATCACCTGCCACTCCAGCCACAATTATTCCCCAAATACCACCAGGTCATCCCATTTAATCCCAGGCAGCAGGCGATTTCCACTCATCTTTAAAAGGTGACAGCTACAACTATCCTCATTTGGCATCCACCACAGGCAGGCTAAATCCAAGCCCAAGCAAAACTAGGCAGAAATGAATGTTATTTCATAATGGTGAAGCTAAGCCAAAACCTGACTCAGCTTTGCTGGCCTACACAGATGGGCAAGGAAGGAAAAGCAAAGGAACAGAAGGAAGATATTGATGCCCCCAAGAACAAGGCAAATTATTTGTGTTTCTGAGCTCCCTCCATTATTTGTCTTCACTTCTCCAGCTCTTGCTTTCCAGCAGTTCTTATATCCCTTCTCCACATGCACTCTCCCTAAAAAAGAGGCCATTAGGAGGTGACGGGAA